>JAZKJV010010282.1:0-506445 GCA_037367405.1 Ottelia alismoides
TCTGATCTCAATGGGTGGTGCTTCATTGACTGCAATGTTCAGTTAACATGAGAGCTTCTTCGACCGATGCCCATCCTCTCCAGAGTTCCTCGGAGGTCTAGGGACCGTCTACGACTAAGGAGGAGCATGGAGGGGCTCTAGAGAGCTCGCCGAGTCCCGTTTACGTCGCCCCTCCTCCGACGGAAGATGAAGTACATGCGTTGTTGGAATGGCGCCTCACGACGGCCCTCAACGGCCTAGATGGAGCCACGTAGCGCCCACCGATCCTGCATCCATGGATACCCAAGCCAATAGCCGAAGCGCCTGGGGCGTGCCATGTGTTGCTCGAACCTCGCCGCCTCTCGAGCCTGGTCCCTCGTGTGCCATGCACATAAGGTGCTGGGTATTTTACATGGACACCCCCGGCCTTCTTCATTGCAGATAAGTTCCCAAGCACCTGCCTCACGTGCGCCTGGGGTAAATTACATTGAGGCCCCGCTGGTTTGCAATATTTACAGATATACCCTCCAGACATAGAAAAATTACTCTAGGCCCCTTCGACTGTTGCAAATTGCAAATAGGTCCATCCAGGGACCTATTTGTGATTATTTATCATTTATTTCCTTACATTTTTATTACATCTATGCCCTTGCACTGTTTACTTCATATCTTGAGCATTTTAATTCCAAATTGCATGATTTCAATATCATTTTGTTGCTTATTTCACCCTTTATCTAGTGACATATTTAATTTCCTGATTTGGCACATAAATGAAATACAATGAATTTTGATGTTATATAGTATCTCTTGATCTTTAATTCTTTGCCATTAATAGATGACGACTCTTGATTTTTATGCTTAAATTTGACTATGGAATTAAATCAATTTATGCTCATTGCTTCTATATTCTATAGGGCATATTTGTACCTAATCTTGTGCATTTTGTCTCACATTTCATTATTCATGCACTAAGTTCATGCATAATCTTATAATTGCATTGAAAAATCAAATAAAAATACATGCATTATTTTTCTTTGTTGTGTTTGCATATTTTACCTGCATTTTATCATGCATCTACATGAAGACCTAAAATTGAGAAGATAACCACACATCAATGACAAAATTTGATAAATATATTAAAGATGCTCGTGTCCCTGAGTTTGCCTTGGTAAACATGTCAAGTAAAATAATGTCCACATATTCAAAGGTGTGGTCTTTGCTGAACCAGATTTGCCTCCTATGCTAAGATAATACGACTATATTAAAGAGGAAAATCTGACGTTCATCAAATGACGTCGTTGCCGGGGGCAAGACTCACCGTTATTTATTTGTCAAATTTTGAAAAAATTTCTTTTTATGAATATTGTCAGAATTTGTAGATCTTCTCATCATGTATTTTTGCATCATTTTTTTTTATTTTTATGTTATTTTTCTGATATTTTCTTTTATGGCTGGCCCATGAAGATCGAGGATGCTTGATCTACATGGAGGCGTGGAGTTGGGAGCTCTCGTTGTGAGGAGCCGCAAAAGAATCGAGGAAGGATTCATGGAACAAGCATTTCATTCATCATGTTGTAAAAATGTATCATGTGCATTTCTAGCGACCCTCATTCGAGGGCTCACGTGTGTAAAAAAAAGAAGAGTAGATCACTAGATTACCCCCCCCCCACACACGCGCACACACACATACACATGCACTTAACAACCCCCCACCCCCCCATTGCACCATCTCTATATATACACCCCTCTTACACATATATCACTCCCTTCCCCCCTACCACAATGTATACACCTTCCCCCCCTCCTCCTACGTCCCCATCTGTGAAAATTCACCCCTTCAACCCCCTCTCTCCAATCATATACATAAATCCCCTTCTAACCCTAACAACCTCAAGGCCCAAACCTAATTCCAGGTCATTTACTTAGGTTATATTTAGGGGGGGCCCGACTCATTCATCCATCCATCCATCTATCTTCTTATACTTAGGTCATTTTTTACCTAAGTATAGGGGGACCCTCTTCCTCAGCTCCGTTATATCACCCTATATTTAACTAGAAATATAGCTTCATATCACTTGTTCTATGAGGACATATCAAATGTTAAGTATAGGGGGGATGTCGTATAATATTGTATATCTACTTTAGCCATAGCTCGTATTTTTTTAAAATTTTCTAAAAATATTTTTGGGCTTGGTTTAAGTTGACTTGTGAACCGAGTTTTGTAAAAATTCTTATAAAAAATTTTAAAATTGAGGGTAACTTGTTGTAAATAAAATTAATCTTTTTAAAAAAAACAAAAAATCCATAAAAATTCAAAAATAAAAAATTCTTTCGGTAAAGACTCTAACTACTAGGCTTAAAAATGAGTAGCTACTCTTCAGTGAGGGAACTTCGGTCTCCTCTTGCAGAGTGGGTGGTTTAGAGGACATTGTCTATGGCTCCGTCCTCAAGTAACATAGGTTCGTCTAACGGTCTGTACTTACACCCATACTGGCTGAGAGTAGACACAACTATTTAAATGACCTTGGATTAGTCATTGTCCTCAAAGAAATTTAACAAAATGAAAGATGAAAATTCATAAAAATTTGCAAAAGACAACAATAAAAAATTCACTAACTCTGGAGTTGGTGTATTCCTGACACATTCACATTCACTCAAGGCTTTAGGATTTGAGGACACTTGATTTCTGAGATCTTGAGAGTCTGAGTTATCCAGCCTTAGTCATTAGGATTTTGAACTTAATAATACACACTTCCCTAGTTTGAAAGAAATGAGCGCTATATTGCACTCTTCATCTCTATCTTCTAAAGAATATGATCAGCATAACACATTCACAACTACATGATTGATGAGATGAGTTGAGTTATCACTTGAGGAACTAGGACTGGAGATTTGAGTTTAGACCCGATTTAATGATGCTCGAGGATGGGATAAACTTAATGAAGGCTTCAAGAAACCTGAGTGTCAGCAAGCCCTAGCCAGTATGTGAACAAGTTCACGTACTATCATTTAATATCTACCTATATGCTAGGGTGTGATGAAACTAAATAATTGTTGATCAGTGTGCGCCAACTTTTGGTAAAAGCAGTGGAGCTAGCCAAAAAGAAAAGAAAAGATAAGAAAGAAATATTCAAAGAAAAGCTCTATCCTTCAAAGTCAAATTACAAAGAGCTTCAACCAAAGGAGAGCGCTCCCAAACATTTTCAAAGTGTCCACTTGGACCCAACGCTCTTAGGACCAAGGAGTTGGGCTAGCATCATAAAAGGGCTCTGCATCGTATAGTGAGACATGTCTGGGTGTCGCAGGTATCTTAGATACTCAAAAGAGACACACCCCAGTGTACTCCCAGAAAAACAAGTGTAGACGACTCCGAATTCTCTTGACGGACACATTGATCAACAAAATAAAAATACAAGTGTTGAGTAATAAGAAACTCGAGAGGCCCCTTGTTCCAATGAGAGGGAAAGAAAAATAGACACAATCATATGCCCTCCATCATCTTGCCATCCATCTACACTTTCAAGTCTGACAAACTAATGAGACAGTTGACTGGAGCAAGAATAGACTTATTCCCTATTGTTGAGGATTAGGTCTAGAGGAGAGTCTCATGTACTGGAACTTTGAGTGATGTCTTGACTCGACTATCAAGAATGCAGTACACTACTCTTCATATCCTTATATTTCATGTACAAACAGAGAGTCTACTAATTAGAGAAGTTGGATTCCTTCTGACTAAAGCATGGTTGAGCTAGACTTTTAGGATCGCTTAAATTAAGGGTTTTCAGAGAATTGAGCCTTGAAATTTTCACATGCACTGTCAGGAATTAATCCGACTCCTTTCATTCTTTAGATACTCGAGGACGAGCATAGTTTAAGTATAGGGGTATGCTGAATCTCATATTCATCATGTTAAAATAAAATTATTAATCTCCGTGCTTCAAGAATTCAATAAAAATTATCGATAATTCATTGTTCTTAAACTGTATTATATTGTATATAAACTGTGTATAACTAACACTATATTTAATGTATTTAATTACTAACCATTTTCCTTATTTTTATAATTTATTAAAATCTCCTAAAAATTAGATTAATTAATTGACGATAATTGTCATGACCTTTAAAAGAGATAAAATATACAAAAAATCTCAAGACTAAAAGCAATGTTTTAATCCCTTTAAAAATATCCCCAAAAGACACTTTTGTATAAATGACCTCTTTTGACTTTTTGCTGAACATGAAACTTGTAGATCTCATTGAGATCTAAAACTTTTATGTTTTGACTTTTTCCTAATTTTGTTTCTTTTATTTCTTTTAAAATTTTCTTTATTTTTACATTTATTGATTTTTCTGATTGGGCCATGCGGCGGCCATCTAACGACCCAGATAGAGCCACGTAGTGCCCACCGATCCTGCTGCTATGGATACCTGAGCCAACAACCCAAATGCCTGGGGCAAGCCATGTGTTGCTCGAACCTTGCCGCTCCCGAGCATGGTCCCTTGTGTGCCATGCACGTGAGGTGCTGGGTATTTTACATGGACTCCCTCGACATTCTCTAGAATTGCAAATAGGTCCCCAAGCGCGTGTCTCACGAGTGCGCCTGGGGTAAATTACATTGAGGCCCCATCGATTTGCAATATTTACAGATATACCCATGCAAAAATGGAAACATTACTCTGGGCCCCTCCGACTTTTGCAAATTGCAAAATAGATTCCTCCAAAGACCTATTTTTTGATTATTTATCATTTATTTCCTTGCATTTTCATTACATTTATGCCCTTGCACTATTTACTTCATATCTTGAGTATTTGAATTCCAAATTGCATGATTTTAGTGTCATTTTGTTTCTTTTTTCACCCTCTATCTAATGGCATATTTAATTTCCTGATTTAACACTAAATGAAATATGACGATTTTTGATGTTATATAGTTTCTCTTTATCTTTAATTCTTTGCCACTAATAGATGCTGGCTCTTGATTTTTATGCTCAAATTCACTCTGGAATTAAATCAATTTATGCTCATTGCTTCTATATTCTATAGAGCATATTTGTAACTAATCTTGTGCATTTTGTCTTGCATTTCATTATTCATGCATTAAGTTCATGCATAATCTTATAATTGCATTGAAAAATCAAATAAAAATACATGCATCATTTTCCTTTATTGTGTTTGCATTATTTTACCTGCATTTTATCATGCATCTACATGAAGACCTAAAATTGAGAAGATAATCACACATCAATGACAAAATTTGATAAATATATTAAAGAGGCTCGTTTCCCTAAGTTCGACCTTGGTAAACTTGCCAAGAAAAAATGTCCAAATATTCGTAGGTGTGGTCTTTATTGAACCAGGTTTGCCTCCTATGCTACGATAACACAACTATATCAAAGAGGCAAATCTGACGTTCATCAACATCCTCCTCCCTTCTCCATACAACCGGCACGCTGCGCACACACACCCTTGTCAAAGCCTGAAACTCCATCTTCCTGTCACACCTTCCCAGAGGGCACCACCGTAGAAGCGCCTTGCCACTTGCACTCTAGTGCAGGATCTCCCTTGCCTCCAGTGTCGATAAAACCCGGGCCACCACCCGCCATGGGCTCAGCAAGGCCACGTCCCCACCTAACCTCCCACCCGTGGCTGCTCCGACATCCGAGGTGCTGCAAAACAAGGCCCACAACCCACCTTCCTTACCAACTAGTATTGCGCTCTTCCAAGAAGGCTCCTGGGAGCTACCCTTCCCATTCCATCGGACATCTACTCGCTCGATGTGCAAACCCACGACATCTGAAGCACCTCATTGGTTCCCTGCAGATGCTCGCCCAGTGGTGAAGCGACCCACAATGAAAACAATCGTGACCAAAAGGGTGCCCCTTGATGCCGAGGTTCGACCCTCCTCAGGCTAAAGATCTACCACCGCGACTTCCACCCAGATCCTCTTTCCAAACATCTCACCGCTTAGGGCATACTAGCACCCATCTTCCTCCACCACCGCCATGTTCTCCACTCTCGTTCTTCATGCACTCGCCGCCTCTCTCCATTCTTTGGTCTTGTTAAGAATCGCACCTGAAGGTGTACAATCAAAATATGTTATATTTAAATATTAATATTTTGCAAATATTTTTAAAGATTAAAAATACTTGTTCACTGCTCCTCATTTAGATCTACAACTTTGTAGGAGAGCAATCGAAGGTCATGTTCGAGAGCATTTTTCTCGACAGGGCTGCTCCAGGAGCAAATGCCCTGTTAGGGCATGCTCTAGGAGCAAATGCCCCGCCAGGGCATGGGTTTTTTTTTCCCAGCTTGGGCATCGATCGGCGTTCCATTCACCGATCAGCGAACGGTCGACAATCAACGCTGCTACGTGCCAAAATTCAACGCACCTGTACACGGCCTATGAGGAGGCACAATCCTCAACGCGTGCGTACACGCGGTGTTTGAGGAAGCATGGTCTTCGAGCGAAACTGCGTGGTCTTTGATGGAGTTGAGCTGGAATCGGTGAACCGTTCGCTGATCAGCAAATAGTTTGTCGAATGAAGCCCTCCGCCTGCCTATAAAACTCCCCCACCCCCAACCGTTTCCGCACACCTCAGTCCTCCTCACTTCTCCTCTCTTTTCCTTCCATCTCCATTCCTTTCAATCCCGCACATTCAAGTACGCATGGGTCTCTCTCTTTTCTCCTATTATCACACTTCTGCTTATCTCCAAGAACATGTATATTTAACTAATTTAAAATTTATATTGTTGTTATGTTTGATATTCATTTAGTAAATGTAGTGTTTTTTATAGAAAATAATTATTGTCATTTACATGAAGTAGTCTTTGTCAGTTTACAATAAGTAATATCTATCAGTTTACATAAAATAATGTCTCTTATTTTAAGGAAAAGATAAGAATTTTTGCATTATCTATTCGTCGTATACGCGAACCCATTTCGTTTAGTTGTCCATATATGCCCATGTCAAAGGGAGAGGTCATGAAAATGATAATTAGGTTTATTTATGTAATGTAATTAGGTATCATATAATTAAGTGTATTTAAGTAAATATATTTAATTATTAAGTGTTTTTAAATAGACATTTTAATAAGATTAAAACTCTTAGTCAATTATTAGGTTTATTTAAGGAAATTTATTTAACTAATAAGGGTATCTAAATCATTACATTTAATTAGATTAAAAATTAATAATTAAATTTTTTTATTTATTTGTATTCGATATTTAAGAATATTTAATAATTAATAATATTTAATTAAATTTAGTAATTTTATTATCTCATATTTAAGAATTAAGCATTTTTAAATAAATGTATGTAAATATTAAGTAAATATAAATAAATTTGTTTAATTATTAATAATATTTAAATAAATGTATTTTAATTAGAAAGTGGATTTAAATTATTGTATTTAAATATAAAGTGCATTTAAATTAATGTATTTAAATATTTAGTGCATTTAAGTAAATGTAATTAAGTAATAAGTGTATCTAAATAATTTACCATAATCAGATTAAAATTATTAATTAATTGTTTTTATTTATTTGTATTCAATAATTAAGAATATTTAAATAAATGTATTTAAATATTAAGTAAAATTAAATAAATTTATTTAATTATTAATTGTATTTAAATAATTGTAGTTAATTAGAAAGTTTATTTAAATTAATATATTTAAATATTAAGTATATTTAAGTAAATGTATTTAAGTAATAAGTGTATTTAAGTAAATGTAATTAACTAATAAGTGTATATAAATAATTGCATCTAATTAGATTAAAATTATTAATTAATTATTTTTATTTATTCGTATTCAATAATTAAGAATATTTAAATAAATGTATTTAAATATTATGTAAATTTAAATGAATTTATTTAATTTTTAATGTATTTAAAAAAATTATTTAATATGATTAAAATTCTTATTTAAGTGTTTTTATTTATTCTTATTTAATTAAGGGTATTTAAATAAATGAATTTAATGAGTAAGTGTATTTAAGTAAGTATATTGACTTCCCTCATTCATAGATTATGGCCGTTCTTGCTACATCGGTATCTCTTGGAATGACAGAATCGTGTATGAAAATGGTGGTGTTAGTTACGAAGGGGGTAGAAGTCAGATGATAGGCTTGCCCTTAGCTACCACATTCAAAGATCTCTTATCCAGTGTTTGAGCTATAACTAGTTATAATCAATATTAATATAGTGTACGAGTGACGTGTAGATGACCAATGAATATCAGCACATTCTGTCCAGTTGTTGTCTCCGATAATCAGACTACTGGTTTGATGTTAAATATTGCTCGTTCTCTCGGAATGATGTAATTGGTGGTCGAAGCCGATCAAATAGAAAATCCTCAATTCAACGTATCTAATGTCGCCCAATCATCTCGAGGAGGAATAGAAGAGCAAGATGTACCTATAGAGGATGAGAACAATGACGACGTAAACGATGTTAACGACGATACTGGCATTGACGAGGAGGAGGCTATCCCAGATCTGAATGTTGCATACGAGGACATTCATGGGCAAGAATCACTCATAGGTTTTATAAGCAATGGACCTATTTTTGATCTCCCTATTGACTATGTTGTTACATTGGATCCAATGCCGCAGCTGCCTGATATCTTTCAGGATGAAGACTGGATAACGAACACATATGCTGAGGAGATACCATTCCTGAACGAGCCCCAGGAGACCATCTTACCCGATCGTAGTGTACTTGAGTATTGGCATAATAGAACTTTCCCCTCGAAGTTAAATTTAATTGATGTTGTGAGTACGTGGAGTATGGCCAAGTATGTCCAATACAAAGTAATAGCTTCGAAGAAAGATGTATACACCATTGGGTGTGCTTTGTCAAACTGCAAGTGGGGGTTACATGTGAGTCGCAGTAAGAAGGGTGAAATTTGGAAAGTCCGGACGTATCGAGACGAACAAACGTGCTGAAATCCAGTCCTTCTTACTGATAACAGGTAGTGCAACGCAAAATTTGTTAGCAAATTCATCTTGAAAACATTAAGATCCAACCTAATGATGATGCCTAATATGATTAAGAGTTTAGTTTCCTATACTTACCATGTCACGATATCATATAAAAAGGTGTGGATTGGGAGAAAGAATGCATTGGCAACAATATTTGGCGACATGAAATCATCTTACACAGATATTTGTAGGTTTATGTGGACGATGAAACATACCAATCCTGAATCGTGGTATGAATTTGAAACCGAACCATATCGAGATCCACAGAGTCAAGTAGTTATTGCAGATAAAATTCCATTCTTCCATTTGTTTTGGGCATTCTGACCGTCCTTAAAGGGTTTTCAATATTGTCATCCAATGTTGAGCATCAATGCTACTCATTTGCATGGAAAATTCAAAGGACACCTACTTGTAGCTACGTCGGTCGACAGAAATCATCACCTATTTCCAGTTGCTTTTGTAGTGGTTGAGAAAGAGACCATAACTGCGTGGTAGTTCTTCTTACACAAATTAGCATATTTGGTTCAATGTGATGGGATTTGCTTTTTGAGTGATCGATTTCCAGGTTTGAAGCAATTATTACCGAAGTACTTCCCAGCAAAGCATGGACACTATCATCGAGTTTGTCTGCGATACATGCAGGAAAATATGCATCGTGTTGGACATGACACTTGGGCAATAGGAAAATTCTATAGTGCGGGTGCAATCACCAATACACATGCACATAATAGAATTATGGAACAAATCCGATCTGCAGATCCAGATGCTTATGATTGGATTGTTCGTCAAGAAGACGAAGATCTTACTTACTGGGAAATAAGTTATGACGAACGCCATCGGAATGGGAATACTACAATCAATTTATCAGAATGCTTCAATAGCGTTATGAAAGGCATGCGAGGACTTCCCATATTGACGATGATTCTTGCCATCTTCTATCGACTGAATACATATTTTGTGACACGCCTTAGATAGGGTCAGATAACAACTTTGGAATTAATGCTGAGATATAATCAAATTTTAACTAAAAATGTTGCGACAGCTCGTACCCATGATGTTGAGCAGTTTTCTCAGACCGTATTCGAGGTGAGGTCTAGAGAAGGAAATTATAGAAAATGTAAAGACTACGAATCTACCCTTCTACCGCACCGAGTTAGATACCCATCATGAACATCATGTATGTTGCTCGTGCATTATCATGTTCACTGCAAATTTACTGACTAGTAATTAGAAATATTTAACAGATGCGGTGGTCTCCATATTACATGGACATAGTAAATAACTTACCTGCAATTTACCGAGAAGGACTGTAGGTGTGAATGTCACAAACGATTTTGATTTATTTTAACGTGGTGGTAATGCACATGTCGGATCAAGCCATACGACAATTTGATCTGAGCCCCCATATCCCTGAGCTGATGCCAAGATTACCTGAGCGTCAGACTAGATAGAGGGATAATGATCTGATCGATTGGGCTAACCGACTTCGTGAGTAGGTACATCAGTGGAATCGGAGACAACAAACAGTTGAACAACGGGTAACAAGATACATGCAATTGTATTGGCAAATTACCTGAAGTTGGATTCAGACATCAATCCCTGCACCACAGCTTGCATATGAGCCTTACACTCCTAGATACAGGCTTGGGGTACGAGCTTTATTTTCTCTCACTGGATAGTTAAGTTTGTCTCTTATAGGAATACTATGTGAATGATTTTAATATCACTGGTACAAAGCGTATATGAGGCACGTGGGGTTCTTGAGTACTATGAACGCAACTCAAAGTTGCAGAATGTTATAGGCTTGCTGGACTCAGCATTGCATATTTTTGGATTGACGGATCAAATGACACAATACCATCCGCGGTACTCTTATTCCAATGAGCCATCAACAGTTCCTTTCTTCTCCACAACTTACGCTGTTGCTGGATCCACCACAACTATTGGTACTCATGATGTTGAGGCAAGACCATCTCATGCAAGGCCTACAACACAAACTCAGCTTACGCAACTATCACAGGCTGATGACTTTTGGGGTCTAACCTCCCCTACGCAGATAGTCTTGGAGTGCTTAACCAGCCATATTACTCCTCCTCAGTCTAGTGTTGGTTTTTCATACTATGCGAGCCAAGAGTGTCCACCTCCATTTCGTAGTATACCTCAGCCGCAGTCGAATCCGATGTATCCACACCAGCAACAGCATGGTCCTCACCAATATCCATTGCAACATCAACAACAATCTCCACAACTTGATAGAACAACTTCAGTTAGAGAACAAACATGAGTGACAAGTGTAGAGAGTGGAAGTACCTATGGTGGAGGTAGTAGAGGTCGTAGGGCTAGATTATCAGGAATATTGTGTAAGGTACGACAAATATTTGACTAGAGTAGAAATGTATCCTCGATAACATTTTCCTGATGAATGTAATAAAGTTCTCGATATTAATGTGATGTTTTATTTTGTTTTTCTGTTATTAAATGTTTCGTGATGAAATTTTCGGTAAGTGATTCCTATAATACAATTGATATTTTGTTTAATGAGCATTAAATATTTTCAATATATATAATTTCATATGCAATTATATTCGTGCAGGTTATGGCAAAAACGTGCTTCACGGCTCGTAAGTCGATGCGTCCACCCCCACACAATCGAATCTTGGCAGTACGTCAACCATCCACTACACATGGATCTCATGGGGCAACAACCGCTCCACCACAATCACCACGGCAACCACTTTCTGCAACACCACCGACACCAGACTTTGTGCATCAGTCACCATCCCTGTGTAGGCCATCTGAGGCCCCTACAGAGTATCCCTCAGAGGAGGAGTGATGAATCCATGATTCGTTAACATTTTTTATCGTGATATCTACGGTTGAATCTGGTCTTCCTTCAACATGGTGATCCTCAGCTGGCCTCTCCTCTGCTGGTCCTTTTACATGAGCCATGTGCTTCAGATCTTCTATGAAAGAAAATTTCTCATAAGAACTCAGCGAAAAATCAGCTGGAGATATTGATGATGTATTGAGGCAAGGGTATGCCTTAAAAGACTGGCTGGGAGGTGAGGGAGTCTGGATTTGACTCGCCTCGAGATCAGATGGGACCAATTCGGGAAGAGAGTCGTCCCGAGTTTGTGAAGATGTACGTTGGACGATGAAAGATCGAGGGCTCACGGAGTCTGAATAGAATAACCGTCGAGTCGTCATCTTCGATGTCAAGAGAATGATCGGGAGATCACGATTAATGATTCAAGAAAGATGGGAAATGCATAAAAGTCACGGTAACTCATGCCCCTCAAGCAAACACAAAGCAAACCCCTTTTTCACCAACACCACCTGACGATGACCGTAAGAGTTCGGTCGTTTATCTATCGGTTTTAGGATTGTATTAGCAAACAAGTATAATCTCCGATCAACACGAGCTGATAGGTGACCAAAGTTTCCCCGAAATACTGTCCCCGAGTCTTTATAGAGAACCACTTGCTCTCAGCCAGTATGGGGGTAAGTACGGACCATTTCCGGCTACCCGTGTTACTTGAGGACGGAACCTTACGCAGTGTCCTCTAAACCCTCCACTCTGTTAAGTAAACTCAGACTGTTTCTGGCTACCCGAGCGTACCCACTGAAAAGCAGTGATTAGGTGTATAGACTAAGTAGATTTCGAAAGAAATACAGGTTTTGGTTCTATCCTTAAGGGCTGTCTCTCACTCATGTACTCTGAGAAATACCTACGTGGGGATTACTCTCCCAAGTCAATTGAACCTTACGTTTGTTTAAGATCAGATACTTAAGCAGTCCCGATTTTTTTTTGGTTTTATATTTTTTTGGATTTTTTCAGACAAGCGTCTAACGAGTGTCTTTATTTTTTTTATAAGTCCTAAAATCATGCACCTAAGTTGCGAGTCCTTAAGACTAACTACAAGAGCGCAATCATATGGGAAAAAGAATGCGAGAAAAACCGCGGTGGGTGTCCTGATACCCCGAATGCACGGCACTCGGTGAATCAGATCCCGAGAAAAAATGGAAGGGGAGGTACAAGTCAGGATGCCCTTATGGGGCCCCTTTCTAAAAAACAAAAACACGGGCAAGTGCCCTATTTTTTACAAGAATAAAGGAAAAGATACAACACAAATCCTAACTAACCTTGCCCTCAGCAACCGAGAATCTCAGTCTCTACACTTTCAACAATTTTCAGCTTTCAAGGAAGCTGGATAAACCTGCAGGCCTTGCAAAGATTAGTTAAGAAACAAAAATAAACAAAAAAGTCGTAAACAAAATTCAAAGAACATGAAAAATCGTAAAAACTAAAGAAAAAGGCGTAAATCAAAAACCGAAAGAAAAATTGTAAAATCAAGAATATAAGAGAAAACTCGGTTCAAAAACCGCTGTAAAAATAACGCCGTCCCTGCAACGGCGCCATTTTGATAATGCGGTCCCGACCCGCGGTTTAAAATGTGTTGTCGGTGTAGAGAGAACTGTAGAGAGGGAACCATGTTGAATCAAACAAAAATTTACGATAAAATAGGCGGAAAATTTTATTTTATCGTTCAGTACTAATTTTACCAAGTGAGTGTGCCTGGGTCGAACTCAAGGAAGCAGAATATTTAAACCATGGTTTTCGAGTCATGGAATATAATTCCAATAAAACTCTCTTTTATTCTTGATTTTACAAAGGAAGATAATTGAAAAGAAATAAGGTTGAAAATCAACTCAAGATGTCGAAAATCAAAACTACAAACAAAGCGATGAAAAATACGAGAAAAATTCTTGAAACTTATCTTGGGTAGTTATCGAGCTACCCTAGAAAAATCACGGAAAATGTGAAAAATACGAGGTTCAAACGATCCCTACAAGCCATGGGCCTAACTGCAAAGAAAATTAATTGTTTTTGTTACAGAAAGGTCCCTACAAGGACTGAAATGAAAATAAAATATAAGAATTACGTTTAAAATAAAAGAATTACATTTAAGTCCAAGTGTAGGGACCCAATTGTAATTTCAGGAAACTTTGGAGGCGGAAGTGAACTTCTGGAACTTGACTGGGATTATTACACAATTGTTCTACCGCTTCAGATTGACGGTCAAGATTAGATGTCAGCGTTCGATCTGGACCATCCAAGTGCTGGACACGTGTCAGAAGCCTGTACTTCCTGGCGTTCTTAGGTTGTTCTTCAATTCTTGCACAGGTAGCGACGGGGCTTCCTTCTCCGGCTTTTCATCGATGACTGAAGATGATATGGGGCCTCCGTCAGGGCCAGAGGGGTGACTCCTTCACCCCTCGAGCTCGCTCGCGGTAGAGATCCTCCAAGGGTGGCGGAAGACGGTGGCTCTCCGGTAATGAAGTTAGCATCTCAAATGATCCTGGAAGCTGATGACGAATTTGCGCCTTCTTTGAATGGCTCATTCATTGCGTTTAAGAGTTCCATTTTCCTTGAATTTGCTCCAGATTAAAGTTGATCCTGCAAAGAAGGAATATATAGGCTCGATTTACGAAGCAATCAGCCAAAAGATTTAGAATTACAACATCAAAATGATGAAGTTTCCAGGATGAATGAAGAACGGTGTATGAATAATGGTGAAATGGCGAAGAATTTGAATGATTCGAGATGAAATGGAGGATGGGGATTCGGGTCACGTCTTAGACGAATGATTAATGGATCTAATCGCGTGACTATCTACCCTAATCGAGGCATGAAAATCGAAGAATAAAATGGCGAAGTGTGGACGAATTACCTGTGGATAGAAGGCATCGGACCTCCTGATACTCGCTCGACGGGGCGGCGTTCCCAAAGCTCTACGCGGCACTGGGCGGCGATGCAAGGCGAGCTAACACCTTGGAGCTTCTCCTCCGGCGTCCCTCTTCCACGTGGGACGGCTACTTGGCGCTGTCACCATCAGAGTTGGCCGGCATGGAGCTTGGATGGAGAGGGTTCAGTTCTGGAAGTGGTGGCTTTCAGGTAGCTGGAGAGAACTGAGTTGGTTGCACCAACTTGATGGCTTTTTATAGGCGGATTGACAAAGCTCTAAGGTAGATCCAAGGGATGGCGTGAAGGGAGGTTGTTAGGGGAAGAAATTAGATGGCTTAGATCGAGCAAGGAGGTTAGAAGTTGGGCGGAAGAAATTGTCTAAGATGGCCGGGTCGAACAAACTCTACACCAGCTTCTTGAAGAAGAAGAGCCAGGTGCTGACACGTGTCAGCACCTGGTTGGCCAGATATGTAAATTACTTATAAATTATATAATAAATAATAAATGACGTTAACTTAAATAGGTATAAAAACAAAAAATATAGATAATTTAATTATCTAAATTATGGTATAATTAATTTTTGAAAATAAT
Organism: Ottelia alismoides; assembly: GCA_037367405.1. Taxonomy (NCBI): domain Eukaryota; kingdom Viridiplantae; phylum Streptophyta; class Magnoliopsida; order Alismatales; family Hydrocharitaceae; genus Ottelia; species Ottelia alismoides. The sequence continues at coordinate 15,301 of JAZKJV010010282.1, forward strand.
AAATATTATTCGAAATATAAATATTATATTTATAAATAAGTATAAATAATACATAATAAATAGGTAATGAATTTTTAATTCAATAAACACTTAACTATTTATTAATTTTATATTTTTTAATTATTAGAATAATAAATAATGACTTTATGAATTTTTGTGGATTTCAATAAAATAATTTAGATATATTAATAAATAGAGGTATAAGTTAGATAGTTCAATTTAGGGTTTTGGATTTTATTAAAATAATAAATAAGTTCCAAAAATTTTGAAATAAATCATGGTGAAAATACAATATCATGAAAATAATTAAAAAATATAAAATTAGTAAAAGTATAAATAATATGTTCTAAATAAAATAAGTAGCCTAGAAACCCCGTTGTCATTAGGTCCCAAAATGACTTTTTGCAAAAGGACTCCAATTTTAATGAAATCACCTCTATTAATTAGAGAATATTATTTTATGAACTTTTGGTGAGTAGAGTGAAATTGGAATTCGTATGAGGAAGTTATGTTGTTCGGAAGTTGAGAATTTGACAATTTAAAAGTTAGATTTCTTGACATATATAAAGATAATATTTTTAACTTATATATATATATATATTTAGATTTAATTAGGAAAAGAATTTGGTGAAAAATATATTCTTATGAATTAATTAAAAATCAATTAATATTTGATAATTATTTGATAAATAGTGAATAATGTGTAGAGTGTTATTTAAATATTTTTTTGGTTTTCTTCCCTTATCTCACACTACTTGTTGTTTTGTCCACCAATCCATGCTGACTTGGTCTCGGAGATTAGGGTATATAAATATATCTTTCAGCTATATCTATATTTTCTGAGTCATATTGTACACATATACATATCTACAATCTGCCTTTTTCTTCTTTTCTTTTTTTATTCATTATTTATTTACATGTTTTTGATGCATAAAAGTGCATTTTTATTCATGAATAGGATTTTGATAAAATGTGGAAATTAATGAATATTTACATGTATTTGTTAAGGGTTTTAAGACAAAATGCGACAGACTGTTAATAAATCATGGATTCATCAACCCCCTATACTTAAACTTTGCTAGTTCCTTAGCAAACACTTATTTGAAAAGTAAGTGAAAAAGAAAGAAAGTTAGAATGGATTTGTTTTCCTAAACAATTCATGAGAATAGATAAAGGACAGAGCTCGATCGGGCCTGAAACAAGCATTTTGTCGGAACCTTAACTAGGATTAGGATTTTATCCTCAATAGTCCTCAAATTCCACAAATCCTTATTCAAGACCACCTCATCAGCTAGTTTAGACTCACTTATTCATATCACAAACTTTATCAACCTTGAAGTCAATTTGTACAGTGTGTGAATTGTTTTAGCTCTTCCTGTTCAAAGAAGCGAAGAAACCGTCTATCCCAGCTATACACTTCCATTGATTCCTCATCCAGCTACTCTTTCCTCGGGGAGGGAGGTATTCCCTTCTAAGGTCAGTTCGTGCTATGTCCACAATCGAATATAGAGAGAATGTAGAAGAATGAGAAAAGAATTGGAGTACGACCAGTGTAAACACATCTCCTTGTGAAGCTCATTCGGTGTAGCTAAGTCTCCACTAATATGTGCATGCATTTTTAGCGGAAGCTTGGACCATTGTGGTCGTATTTGTATTTGGTGGCTTCTTCTTTGATTTGTCTTTGTAATTTTTTTGCACTGCATTCATCTCTTTGTGTCTCGACGTATATCGCATCTTTTGTTCCGTCCCTTTTTTGAGCTCTTAGAAAAAAATTGTGTCAGTAGATCCTTCCCTTATCCGAAGCGACTATCGCAATCCCAAACTCTCCCGTCTTTAGACGTCAATGCTGCAAAGATAAGGACAGAAACACACTACCAAGATGTGTTGCCTTCGCAACTCCATGCAAGTCAAGCTAAGTGTAGAGTGCATGTGTCCGAAATTGGTTCACTGGTGCAGAGTTGTACGGATGACACCAAATGGTCTACTTAAGCACATATGAGTTGATTTCCCAAATATGGTCTTGTGGAACTCAAAGATTTTAAGTCAAAGACATGAAGAGTCTAAATTCCAGATCCTAACTAGGCTTCTTACAACGAAAGTTAAAGGCCATACTCAAACTCCATCCTTTAGACTAGACTAAATCCTTAGTTCTAGAAATCAAACTTATTCTGAAAAATGTGAATGCAAATGCAACAATGTTTTGTGAGATACATTCTCTGAATTTTAGTCATTTTTTTGGATTTTAAGGCTTTTGTAATTTTTATAGATTTTAGGACTTTGTATTTTTTATGGAGTTTCTGATTTTTATTAACAAGTATTTGTACAAGAATTTTACAAGATAAATTTTATTTTAATTAAATATCTAATGCATTTTACAGATTTTATATACAAAGAATTTTACAAGGATTAAATGATCTTTACACATATTTTAATAGATAGGATTTTAAATAAGTATCATACATATTTTAAATACATATTTTAAATTAAGTATTTTAAATACAGATTTTAGACATATTTTACTTATTTATAAGGATTTTATAAAGAATAGATAAATAAATAGATGGATTTTAATTTAACCGTCACCTACTTTTTATGGATCTTATAGATATAGAAAATACATAAAAGTACGAGTTATTGATAAAGATATATATACAATATATACACAACCCCTATACTTAGCTTGTGCTATGTCCTCATAACGTCAAAAGAGGAAAAGAGGACATAACTCGTGCTAAGTAAAATTGGGTGAAAAAGAATAAGAGACTAAAAGTTAATCAACCCCCCTATACTTACAATATGGTCATCGTAAGTATACTGGAAGAGCAAAAACGAGGTGATGAGTGAAAAGAATATACAACGAAGGAACAAAAGAAATAAAGAAAATGAGATCATCGAAATCACTCAATCCCCCTATACTTAGGATAAGGCATCCTAAGTATAGAAAAGAGTGTAGCCAAAAATTGGGGATCATTGATTTGTGAAAAAGAAAGGATATACAAAAGACAAAGAACAAAATAGAAAACGGTAATCAACGAGCAATCAGTCCCCCCCTATACTTAGGATCTGGTATCCTAAGCATAGAAGACGAGCAAAAAGTAGGGACGATTGTGGTCTACAAAGAATGAACAAGTGTTGTGAACTTCCAAAAATCGAATGGCTCAAAAGTTTTTGTACAAGATGAGATAAAGTGAAAGAGTGATCATGAGCCATGTACAAAATAGATCACTTCAACACGGGCCAGATGATCGGTAGTTCCGACGAAGTGCTTCAGCATCTGCCCATTCACCACGAACAGCTCTGCACCGGGTTGTCGTGCACCGTTTTGACTATGTAAGGTCCTTCCCACTTGCTTTTTAATTTGCCAGGAAAAAATATTAATCGTGTATTGAACAACCAGACTTTCTGCCCAGGAAGAAAGATCTTGTGCCGAATATGTCTATTGTGACATTTCTTCACTTTGTCCTTACGAGTGTATTCTCGTATGCTTGATTTCAAATCTCCACTAGCTCATTCAGATCCATCTTCCTCTTGGTTCATGCTTTCTGCATATCTAATGAAAGTTCTCGGATAGCCCATTCAGATTTGTGCATGATTTCTATGAGCAAATGGCATGGCTTCCCATACACCAGTCTGAATGGTGAAGTACCTAAGGGAGTTTATACGCAGTACGATATGCCCAAAGAACCTGATCTAGAAGCTGTGACCAATTCTTTCTATCCGATCGTACTAATTTCTGAAGAATTGATTTCACCTCCCTGTTTGAAACTTCAGCCATGCCGTTCGTTTGTGGGTGGTAAGGAAAAGCTACTCTGTGATCAATGTCGTATTGCTTCACTAGCTTTTTGACCTCCTTATTAATGAAATGGCTACCCCCATCTAAAATAAGAATACATGGAATCCTGAACTATGAAATAATGTGTTCCCTTAGGAACTTGCACACTATTTTATTGTATGCAGTTCGTGAGGATATAGCCTCCACCCATCTACTAACATAATCTACAGCGAGAAGAATGTACTCGAAGCCGCAGCTGAAAGGGAATGGTCCCACGAAATCTATGCCCCATGCGTCAAAGATCTCACAAATAATAACAGGTCGCATATGCATTGTATCTCTAGCACTGACTGTCGCTACTGTTTTCTAACAATCCGAGCAACTCTTCACGAATGTACAAGCATCTCTAGTAAGAGTCAACCACCATAATCCACGTTGAAGTACCTTCTGCATTGTCCTCTTACCTGAATGATGCCCCCTGCCTCTAAGGAATGGCACAGAGTGAGGAAACTATTATATTCCTCCTGGGGAATACAACACCTGTAAACACAATCCGGTCCCTCACGAAAAAGGATCGGATCCTCCCAATGGCAGTATCATGCCTCGGAAATTAGTCTATCGACTCGATCCTTTGGCCAACCCTGTGTACTTTTCTGTGTAATCATAAAATTCACTATATTTGCATACCATGGAAGCTCGGTAACTGCAAAGATGCTCTCGTCTGGAAATCTCTCTACAATCTCTGGCGTGTACTCATATGAAGGCTGCTCTATCTGTAATAGGGAGAGGTGATCAGCTACCACATTCTTTACTCCAGATTTGTCTCTAATATCCAAATCGAATTCCTGGAGTAAGAGAATCCATCTATCTAAGAAGGCGTGTCTTGACATCCTTCTTTTCCATCAAAAATCGGATAGTTGACTGATCTGTGTAAATTGTGATTTTGGAGCCAAGAAGATAAGATCTGAATTTATCCAATGCAAATACCACTGCCAACATCTCCTTTTCTGTCACTGTGTAATTACGCTGAGCATCATCTAAAGTTCTGCTGGCATAGTGGATAGCAACAGGAAGTCCATTCCTCCTCTGTCCTAATACAGCCCCGACCGCAAAGTCTGAAGCATCCGTCATGATCTCGAAGGGAAGAGACCAATTAGGTGGTTGTAGGACAGGAGAACCGGTAATCATCTCCTTTAATGTGAGGAAGGCATTAAGACATTTATCATCTAACAAAAACTCGATGTCTTTGCCTAATAATTCAGTTAACGATCGGCAATCTTGCAAAAATCCTGAATGAATCGTCTGTAAAAGCCGACATGCCCCAGAAATGAGTGTAACTGCTTAATGTTGGATGGCGGTTCGAGATGCTTGATGACATCCACCTTGGCAGGGTCAACCTCCATGCCTCGCTGGGAGATGACGTGCCCCAACATGATCCCGTGTGTAACCATAAAATGGCTCTTTTCCCACGACAGAACGAGATCTACCTCACAACATTTCTGAAGAACCTGGTCTAAGTGCGCTAAACAATCGTCAAAGGATTCACCATAGACCGAAAAATCATCCGTGAAGACCTCTAGAAAATCACCAACCATGTCCGCAAAAATAGCAAGCATACACCTCTGGAAAGTAGGAGGGGCATTACACAATACAAAGGGCACCCGTCTAAAGGCATACGTGCCAAACAGACATGTGAAGGTGGTTTTCTCCTGGTCTTCAGGAGCAATAGTTACATGGTTGTATCCGGAGTAACTTCAAGGAAACATAAGTATTCTTTCTTTGCCAACCTTTCTATGACCTGGTCCATAAAAGGCAAAGGAAAGTGATCCTTCTTCATCGCGACGTTCAGTTTCCTGTAATCAATGCACACCCGCCGCGACGTGGTTACTCTCTTTGGAATCTCCTCTCCACTCTTATTCTTAGTCATCTGAATTCCCGACTTCTTCGGGACAACATGTAATGGGCTGACCCATTCAGGGTTGGAGATGGAATAGATAAACCATGCATCGCACCATTTTGTGTTCTATTTCTTGACAAGATCTCATAAAATCGGATTCAGCCTGCGGTGAAATTCTCTGGAAGGTTTGATGTCATGATCGAGATATATATGATGAGAGCACAAAACAGGATTGATCCCACGAAGATGGGATACAGTCCACCCAATAGCCTTGCAGTTTCTTTCAAGAACCTCCATCAGACGAGATTCTTGCTCTTCGGTCAAAGATGAGCTGATAATGATCGGAAACTATCGATGTGGACCCACAAGGAAAGCGTATTTCATGTTTGGTGGTAATAACTTCAGCTCTGGTAAGGTAGACTCTGGATCTATTATAACTTCATCTGTATGAGTACTGGGATCTGTATTAGTGATAGATATATATGCGGTACGATTGTCCACCATATCAATGTGCTCTAGAGTCGGACTACAGAAGATGTCTAAAACATCATCCGACTCTCTACTATGCTCATCCTCAGAATGACTAGAGGAAAACAACTCAACTAAATGGAATTCAGTCTCTAGATCATTTGAAGTGGAGGAATTATGTAAACCCTTTGAATATGATAGATCTGCAATAAAATCCTCAGAACTCTGAGTCATCTGCTTCTCATCATCCGTATTGAAATATAAAGTACCCTTGGAAGAATTGCCAACTCTAGTCTCGAACCCATCCTCTGCTAGGAAATCCTGGGTCTCTACTCGATACCTCTCAAGGTCGTCAAAACGAACCTCATCCAAGTAATCATAGGTGGTTAAAGAACTCAAGAAATCCGAAGATGCATCACTGGATGTATGTGATTCTCTCACCATCTCTATATGTACCTTCTCACCCTCGACGCGAAAAGATCCTTCCCTGTATTATAATCGAAGAGAGCCTTCGTGGTCTCTAAGAAAGGCCTCCCAAGAATGATCGGGGTAAGGTGTAACTGTATAGGGCAATCCATGTCCAGGACAGTAAAGTCCACTAGGAACTGCAGGCCCTGCACGGTCACGATAACGTTCCTTAATATGCCCCTAGGTCTCTTTACAGATCTATCAGCAAACTGAAGGATCGTGCATGATTTGTAAAGAGGACCTAACTCGAGCTTGTCGAGTAAAGAAGATGGTATCAAATTGATCGAGGAACCGTTATCTAATAGAGTGCGATCGAATGTGGCATTGGCAATCTCGCATCTGACATAATGAGCTCCTGAATCCTTCTTCTTCTTAGGTAACTTGTTCTGTATGGCGCAGGATGTAGCCTTGGTCAAAACATGCTTTTATGTACGTGATCTCTTTTTCCTATGCGTGGTACATCGATTCTTCAATTGATTCTTGAGCGTAGGAAAATGATCCAAGGCATCGTAAAGTGGGATATTAAAAAAGATGCGATCTTTTAATAGTCATTCAGTCTCTGGAGTCACAACATTCTTTTTGGTATTTTTATTTCCTTTTCCAAACAAAGCATTGGGAAAAGGAACAATTTCGGGAATGACAAAATCAGACTTCTTATTCAACTCAGAATCACCTTGTACATCGAGAGTTTCAGAATTATGTACAAAACTCTCTAAAACAGGGGAAGAAAAATTTTTGTCAGGAGTATCTGCATGATCTGGCGTGATATCATCGTCTGACTCGCCGGTATCCATGTCAACTGTATCGGCATCGCTCCCTTCTCTCTGCTCATCATGGTGGTCCTCATCCTCGTGTTGGTTCTCCTCCTCAGCATCAGAATGTGACTACTCGTGGATTTTCTCTCGCTCCTCATCAAGTGCCCTCTCCTCTACTCCATCAGGTGCTCATGGTGATCTACCGCTCCTGAGACGAATGAAGTTATATAAAAATTCAGGAAAAAAGATCGTACATGTAGTGGTATCTACCTGATTTGGATGCCTTCTCTTGTTATTTGGATTCATCTGAGGCTGAGCTGGGAGAGTGGTCTTCGGCACGGTTAACTCATCCAGACGACAGTTAACCTGCTCCATCTCTTTTCTGTGTACAGTCTGGAGTGTGCTTAGCATATCCATGATCTGATTCAGTGCCAGGGCCTGTGAAGACATCTCAAATTTGGTGTGGTGACCCTAGCTTTCTACTTTCTCCTACCTTGGCGTGTATTGCTGCGAGATGTAAGGCTGTGAAGATCTCTGCGGTGTAAATGAAGACTGCTGCTGCTGATAATGATGAATGATTAGCAGGATATTGATAGGAATGTGGTCTCTGATATGCATGCTGGTGAGACTGTTGTTGCGTGTATTGCTGTCGGTGCTGGAATTGTGAACGTCCATGATGCGGGTGACTATACTGCTGCTGCTGATGATGAGGTACACTCGGTTGCTGCATTGGAGTATACCGAATCCCGTTGATCTAAAGAGTGGCTTGAGGCTCAACATCCATATCTGCAGCACTGGTGATCTGACCGAGGTTGGCATGAGACTGATCCTCATGCCAATCAATCTACGGAGTCTCGGGCTTGCTCTGAACAAAATGTATCTGTCGGGTGGGCGGAGCAGGTAAAGTCCTCCGTGCAGGTTGTGCAGTCGAAGAAGATTGGGCCTGCTGATACTGAAGTTGTAGCTCTGATACCTTCTTCGTGAGATCACTCAGCTGCTGAGGCAGAGATGAGAGTTTCTCCAACTCTCGTGGCAGCTGTAAGTCCTGAACTTGCTTTTGAATCACGTCCACCAATGTTACTTTCTTGCTAATAAAGCCCATGTTGGTGTTGGATTCAGACTCTGAAATATTCACCACCTTATGATGCTCTCGGTGATGTGGTGGCTGAGGGGCCTTTTGGAATGCCCGAGTAGAGTCGACGACTCCTGAGTTCTCTGCCATCCCATCGAAGATGGACCAGACTGACTCGATATCCTTATTCAAATAATTGCCGCCACATGCGGCACTCACTAGCCCTTGAATGTCCGGCTGGAGTCCACCAAAATAGTTTTGCACAAGCACCTTCATTAGTATCTCATGATGCAGGCATCTCTACGTAAGATCCTTGAATCTATCCCATGCCTCATGGAAAGATTCATTCGGTAGCTACGTGGAATTGGAGATCTGACTCCTCATCATGTTCGTCTTTCCCAGAGGAAAATACTTACACAGGAATGACGAATTTAAATAGTCCCATGTAGAAATTTCCCTTCCTAAATGACTCAACCAATAAAGTGCCTTATCTGCTAAGGTGAAGGGAAAGGCTTTGAGGTGAACAACCTCCTGTGTAACTCCTGGATAGCTCACCATACCACAAATCATCTCGAACTGCTGCAGATTGTAAACAGCTCCTCTGTAGCATTCCCGTAGAACTTGGGAAGAAATGAGATGAAGGACGGTCTCAGCTCGTATGACCCTTGATTCGGCGGTAGTCGAATCCAATGATGTAGCGTTCTTGCGCCCGGGTCATACTCATCTCGTAAAGTGGTGGGAACCACTACATGTAGTAAAGGGTTCCTGACTCCTGCTCTCAGCGCGGCTAACTCAGCCCACAACTCATTCTGAGTTCTAAACTGTTCTCGAATCTGTTTGTTCATATGTTGTAATGTATCGAGAATTCCTATCGTGATATCTGCAGCTGAATCTGGTCTTCCTTCAGAATGGTGATCCTCAGCTAGCCTCTCCTCTGCTGGTCCTTTTCCACAAGCCATGTGCTTCAGATCTTCTATGAAAGAAAATTTCTCGTAAGAACTCAACAAAAAATCAGTTGGAGAAATTGATGATGTATTGAGGCAAGGTTCTGATTCAAAAGACTGGCCGGGAGGCGAGGGAGTCATGGTTTGACTCTCCTCAAGATCAGATGGGACCAACTCAGGAAGAGGGTCATCCCGAGTTTGTAAAGATGTACGACGGATGGTGAAAGATCGAGGGCTCACATAGTCTGAGTAGAATAGCCATCGAGTCGTCATCTTCGATGTCAAGAGAGTGATTGGGAGAGCACGATTAACGATTCAAGAAAGATGGGAAATGCTTAAAAGCCACGGTAACTCATGCCCCGCAAGCAAATACAAAGCAAACCCCATTTTCAGCAACACAACTCGATGATGACCGTAAGAGTTTGGTCGTTTATCTTATCGGTTTTAGGATTGTATTAGCAAACAAGTATAGTATCTGATTAACGTGTGATGATAGGTGTCCAAAGTTTCCCCGAAATACTGTCTCTAGTCTTTACAGAGAACCACTTGCTCTCAACCAGTATGGGGGTAAGTACGGACCGTTTTCGGCTACCTGTGTTACTTGAGGACGGAGCCTTACGCAGTGTCATTTAAACACCCCACTCTTCTAAGTAAACTCAGACCGTTTCTGGCTACCCGAGCATACCCACTGAAAAGCGGTGATTAGGTGTATAGGCTAAGTAGTATTTCGAAAGAAATACGGGTATTGGTTATATCCTTAAGGATCGTCTCTCACTCGTGCACTCTGAGAAATACCTGTGCAGGGATTACTCTCCCAAATCAATTGAACCTTACGCTTATTTTAGATCAGATACTTAAGCAACCCTGATTTTATTTTTGGTTATATGTTTCTTTGGATTTTTTCAGAAAAGCATCTAACGAGTGTCTTTATTTTTTTATAAGTCCTAAAATCATGCACCTAAGTTGCGAGTCCTTAAGACTAACTATGAGAGCACAATCAGATAGGAAAAAGAAAAACTCCTAAGTAAGCACCTAGCCTCGTAGAAAGCCGCGAAAACCCGACGATATGAGAAAAACCGTGGTGGGTGTCCTGATCCCCCGAATGCACGACACTCGATGAATCAGACCCTGAGAAAAAAATGAGAGGGGAGGTACAAGTCGGGATGCCCTTATGGGTCTCCTTTCTAAAAAACAAAAATACGGGCAAGTGCCCTTTTTTACAAGAATAAAGGAAAAGATACAACACAAATCCTAACTAACCCTGCCCTCAGCAACCGAGAATCTCGATCTCTGCACTTTCAACTGTTTTCGGCTTCCGAGGAAGCTGGCTGAACCTGCATGCCCTGCAAAGATTAGTTAAGAAAAAAATACATAAAAAAGCTGTAAACAAAAAGTCAAATAACACGAAAAATCGTAAAAACTAAAGAAAAAGTCGTAAATCAAAAACCGAAAGTAAAAATTGTAAAATCAAGAATATAAGAGAAAACTCGGTTCAAAAACCACTGTATAAATAACGCCTCCCCGGCAACGACGTCATTTTGATAACGTGGTCCCAACCTGCGGTTTAAAATGTGTTGTCGGTGTAGAGAGAACCACAGAGAGGGAACCACGTCGAATCAAACAGAAATTTACGATAAAACAGGAGGAAAATCATATTTTATCATTCACTACTAATTTTACCAGGTGAGTGTGCCTGGGTCGAACTCAAGGAAGCAGAATATTTAAACCACGATTTTCGAGTCAAGAAAATAATTCCAATAAAATCCTCTTTTATTCTTGATTTTACAAAGGAAGAGAATTGAAAAGAAATACGGTTGAAAATCAATTCGAGAAGCCGAAAATCAAAACTACAAAATAAAGTGACGAAAAATACGAGAAAAATGCTCGAAAAATATCTTGGGTATTTATTGAGCTACCCTAGAAAAATCGCAGAAAAATGTGAAAAATACGAGGTTCAAACGACCTCTACAAGCCAAGGGCCTAACTGCAAAGAAAATAAATTGTTTTTATTATAGAAAGGTCCCTGTAGGGAGTGAAATGAAAAGAAAATAAAAGAATTACATTTATTTCCCCGCGTGGGGATCTAATTGTAATTTCGAGAAACTTTGGAGGCGGAAGTGAACTTCTGGAACTTGACTGGGTTTATTACGCAATTGTTCTACCGCTTCGGATTGACGGTCGAGATTAGATGTCAGCGTTCGATCTGGACCGTCCAAGTGCTGGACCCATGTCGGAAGCCTGTACGTCCTGGCGTTCTTGGGCTGTTCTTCAATTCATGCGCAAGTAGCGATGGGGCTTCCTTCTCCGGCTTTTCTCCGGCGACTAGGGGTGCTAATCGAATCGAATACATCCGAATCCAACTAGATTTAGATTCAATTCATTATAAAATTCTCGAATCCGAATTCGAATCGAATATTAAATGAATTTCTAATCTAGATTCAAATTCAATTCGTTTGGAGTTTCGAATATTCAAATTCGATTCATTTTATATCGAATTAGAATTTTATTTAATAATGTAACTAATAATAACAAAATATATTAATAATATTCTAAGTTTCAAAGAATTGAATAGACTTCGTGATACTAGTTTGTGAAAAAAATAATTAAAGAAAGTAAAAAAACTTTTAACAAAAATGGTAAAATTCAATAGATAATATAAATTGCATTAAAGTAACTAACTTTTGTCATTCGTGTATGTCTCTTCCAATCCTCATTTGCTTTTTTTGTATCTATAGTGAATTGAATATATAAAGAAAAAATAATTATCGACATTTTGATAAACCATTGATCTTTTTTTTTGCACCTATGATGGAAATTCAATCAATGCATCTCCACCTTTTAACAAACACTGCACTAACTTTCTCATTCTCTTTGGTAAATTATTCATAAATCATTGATCTTTTCTTTCTATCAATCTTGTTAATTATTTCAGGAATCAAATTTCTATTTCTTCACCCTCTTCTTCCACTTTTTCATTAATATCACCATCAAGCCCAATGACCCTCTTATGGATCCTATCTTGAAGATGGTATGTTTGAATTAGACTTCTTAAAACAAAATGAAAACACATACTCAACTATATTTTAAATTCCATACCAATATAGAAATATAAAATATAGATTAATAGATATACATGTCCAAAACAATAGCCAGAAGATTGTGTTCCACGTTTCTCTGAAGAATCTTCCATATATTGCCCCCCATTGTGACCTATCTCCATTATACCTAAGATAAAAGAATGACTAAATTCCATCAAAATCTTAAAAGGTCGACATGAACTGTGACTTATGAAGCTGAATCCCACATCTGAGGTGTATAAAAACCGACAGACTTGACTAAGAACTTAGTTGGTGATAAGCTTGTTTCGCGGCCTTCACTTCTTATTAAAGAAGAGAGTCGGTTGTAGCAGAAGAAAGACAACCGCGAAACAAGAAGAAGAGAGAACTTATCAAACAAATTTTACGGTTTTCTGTCGGAAAACCGTTTCACTATTTATTTAACCAGGCAAGTGTTCCTGGGTCGAACTCAAGGAGGCAGAATATATTCCCTAATTTTTTTCTTTTTCGTAATCTTATTTTAATTCTTCTCTAAGTCAGAATGCCTTTTTTAGTGGTTTTTATTTTTGTAATTTTTATTTGATTTTATTCTTTTCAAATTTTTATTTAATTTTCAAAAAGGGATATTTTGCAAAAGATTTATTTATTATATAGTAGGTGGATAGAATATAGGTAATACTATATAATATAGGTGAACGAGGTTCGAGCCGCGTACTCGAACTGCACAAGAAAACAAATCAAAACGAGGCGGTTTTCGAGAAAATCAAATCACGTTAAAAACTCGTCGAAACGCCGCGAAAACTTTATACTATGTAGCAGGGGTAGTTGTGTAACTACCCCTCAAGAATCGTCGGAATCCGAGGTCAAATGGACAAGATACAACCCCTACAGCCCAGGGGCATAAGCGTAAGAAAAACTAACTAAAAATGTTCTCAAAAAGGTCCTCAGGGACTGTTCTGCAAGAAAAGTACAAGAATTCTTACACTTAGGTCCCTGCGGAAGGACCTAAATGTAATTATACAAAACTTAGGCGGCGGGTTGGAATTCTGGAAACTCAGCTGGGCTTATGTAGCAAATTTTCCACCGTTTCAGAATTCACGGCCGAGATTAGATTGTGCTAGCGCGATCCGACGCTCCTCGCGCTGCCACGTGGCGGCAAACTGTGCACCCGCTGTTCTTGGGGTTGTTATAACTCCTGGCGGTCGGCCAACTTCGCCGATTTATCTCGGTCGATCCCCGACGTCGCTGGCTCTCCGGCGGGGCCAGAGGGGTGGCTCCTCCACCCCTCGAGCTCGCCCGCTGTAGGGTTGGCTGAGGCGGCGCTTCGAGCGGCGGCTGAAGCTCGAAGAAGATGAGGTCGCAGCACGGTTGGCTTGAAGGCTATGCTGGAGGTCCGATCTTCAAGGACGAAGATCGATGATGCACGAGGTCCAAAATCCGAAGCGAATGCCTTGCGAGCTACCTGGATCTGCAAGCAATCAAATTCTATGCTCGATTCGATCTGAATCGGCCAAGTTATTTAAGAAATCATGCCTCAAAGTTTAAGGAAAACAACACACAAATCCAGCCAAGTATCCAGATGCGAAGAAGACGACGTTTTGTGATCGATTTGAGATGAATATGAATCGATTTGAAAGGATGTTTTTATGTTGCGTGGAAGAATGGTAATTAGGCTAACTAAATGCGTGATTAGCCACGCTAATCGTGGCTCTACTATCGAGAAAGGAAATAGCAAAGATGAAGGAATTGACCTGGGGTCTGGAGGTGTATGACCTCCTGATGATTGCTCGACGAGCGGTCTTCTCGGAGCTGCACGCAGCACGAGGCGGCGATTCAAGGCGGCGCAGCAGCCTTGGAACCTTCCCCGACGATCCTTCTTCCCCGCGAGCTCCTCCCTTGGCACTGTCACCGCTCGAGTTGGTTGGAACAAGGCTGGGAAGGTGGGTAGTCGAACAACCTGGAGCTGGAGCTTTGAAGGTTGGAAGAGTTGTTGGTTAATGGCGATCTTGGGGAGCTTATATAGAGAAGATACTTGGGCTCCAAGCCAAGATCGACGGTGGGCGAGCTTGGTGGTTGTTAGGAGGAAAGGATGGAGGGTCGAGATGGGTTGGAAGCTTCAAGATGCGAGCGGGAAAATTAGGGAAAGGTGGGTGGTTGAACAGAAGTCGGGTTGAACAGCTTCTTGGAGAAGAAGCTCCAGGTGCTGACACGTGTCAGCACCTGGTTCGTCCAGACCTTTAATTCTTTATAAATTGAATATAAATTAGTAAATTACGTTATTTTAAATAGGTATAAATACAAGAAAGTTAAATAAATTTATTCTCTAAATTATGGTATAATTACTTTTAATAAATAATAAGTATTATTTAAAATATAAATATTTTATTAATAAATATGTATTAATAAATAGGTTTTGAATTTTTAATTTAATAAATAATTAAGTAAAAATTAATTTTATATTTTATTAATTATTAGGGCATTAAATAAGACTTATATAAATTTTTATAGATTTTTATGAATTAATTTACATATTTTAATAAATAGAGGAAGTGTCTTTATAGGTCAAATATACCTATATTTTGGTTTGTTTGCTTTTATAAAAATAATAAATAGTCTCCAAAAATTATGAAATAATTTATGGTGAAACTAGAGGATCATGAAATAATTTAGAAATTATAAAATTAAGAAAATAATAAATAAGGTGTGTTACATAAAATAAATAGCCCAGAAACCCCTTTGTCTTTTGGTCCCAAAACCGACTTTTTGCAAACGGACTCCGAATTCAGTGAAATCACCTTTATTAATTAGATAATATTATTTTATGAACTTTAAAGTGAGTAGAGTGAAATTGGAGTTCGTATGAGGAAGTTATGATGTTCAGAAGTTGAGATTTTGACAAGTTTTAAGCTGGATTTCTTGGCATATTTACAGGGTAATATTTTTATCTTATTTTTATATTTTTATTTACATTTTTATGAATAATTAGGAGAAAGATTTGGTGAAGAATAAGTTAAGATGAAATAATTAAAATTCTCTGAAGTTTTGTATTTATTTATAAATAGTGAAGAATGTATATACATGTGATAGATTATTTTTATAGGGTTTTCTTTCCTTATCTCCCCCTACTTATTGGTTTGTCGACCAATCCATGCTGACTTGGTCTCGGGGGTTAGGCTATAAATATATCTTACAATTATATTTATAGTTTAAGTCATATTACATATATATATATATATACATATATTCCATATGCCTTTTTTTTCTTTTTCTGATTCTTTATTTATTTACATGAATTTAGTGGTTAAAAGTGAATATTTACACATGAATGGGGTTTTGTTAAAATATGAGAATTAGTGAGTATTTACATGTATTTGTTAAGGGTTTTAAGACAAAATGCGACAGAAAAGTTAATGAATCATGGATTCATCAACCCCCTATACTTAAACTTTGCTAGTCCCTTAGCAAACACTTATTTTGAAAAAGTAAGTGAAAAAGAAAGAAAGTTAGAATGAATTTGTTTTCCTAAACCAATTCATGAGAACAGACAAAGGACAGAGCTCGATCGGGCCTGAAACAAGCATTTTGTCGGAACCTTAACTAGGATTAGGATTTCATCCTCAACAGTCTTCAAGTTCCATAATCCTTACTCAAGATCACTTCATTGGCTAGTTCAGACTCACTTATTCATATCGCAAACTCTATCATCCTTGAAGTCAACTTGTACAATGTGTGAATTGATTTAGCTCTTCCTGCTTAGAGAACCGAAGAAACCGTCAATCCCGGCTATACACTCCTATGGCTTCCTCATCCCGCTACTCTTTCCTCGGGGAGGGAGGTATTCCCTTCTGAGTTCAGTTCTGCTATGTCCACAATCAAATATAGGGAGAAGTTAGAAGAATGAGAAAAGAAGTGGAGTGCGACCAGTGTAGACGCATCTCCTTGTGAAGCCCAACCGGTGTAGCTGAGTATCCACTAAGATGTGCAGGCATATTTGGTGGAAGCTTTGACCAGTTTGGTCTTATTTGGTGGCTTCTGCTTTGCTTTGACTTTGTAATTTGCTTGCACTGCATTCATCTTTTGTGCCTCGACGGTTATAGAATCTTTTTAATCCGTCCATTTTTTGAGGTCTTAGAAAAATTGTGTCAGCAGATCCTTCCCTCATCCGAAGCAACTATCGCAACCCCAATCTCTCCCGTCTTTAGACGTCAATGCCACAAAGATAAGGATAAGAATGCACTACCAAGGTGTACTGTCCTTCGGAACTCCATGCGAGTTGAGCTAAGTGCAGAGTGCATGTGTTCAAAGTTGGTTCACTGGTGAAGAGTTGTACGGATGACTCCAAGTGGTCTACTTAAGCTCAGATGACTTGATTTCCCGAATATAGTCTTACGGAACTCAAAGATTTAAGTCACCAGACCTGAAGAGTCTAAATTCCAGTTCCTAATCAGGCTCCTTACAATGAGAGTTAAAGGCCGTAATCAAGCTCCATCCTTCAGACTAGACTCAGTCCTTAGTTCCGGAAATCAAACTTATTCTGAAAAATGCGAATGCAAATGCAACCATGTTTTTGTGAAGTCTATTTTCTTGATTTTACTCATTTTTATGAATTTTAAGGATTTTGTAATTTTTACAAATTTTAGGACTTTGTATTTTTTATGGATTTTATGATTTTTATAACAAGGTTTTATTTACAATTTTTACAAGATAAATTTTATTTAAGTTAAGTGTCTAATGTATTTTACAAATTTTATCTACAGAGTATTTTACAAGGGTTGAATGGCTTTTATACAAATTTTAATAAATAGGGTTTTAAATAAGTATTATACATATTTAAGTACAAATTTTAAATACAAGTTTTAATTACAAGTTTTAAGCATTTTTTACTTATTTACCAGGATTTTATAAATAAGAGAGTGGATTTTAAATTAACCCGTACCCACTTTTTATGGATTTTATAGATATAGAAAACACATAAAGTACGAGTTATGACCGAAAGTATATATACAATATATACGCACCCCCCTATACTTAGCTTGAGCTATGTCCTCATAGCGTCAAAAGAGAAAAAGGAGGGCAGAACTCGTGCTAAGTAAAAGTGGGTGAAAAAGAGATATCGATGTCAAGTCAGTCAACCCCCCTATACTTACGATCTGGTCATCGTAAGTATTATGAGAGAGCAAAAACGGGATGACTGAATGAAAAGGATAAATAACGAAGAAATCAAAAGGAAGGAATACGAAATCATCAAAATCACTCGGTCCCCCCTATACTTAGGATAAGGCATCCTAAGTATAGAAAAGAATGTAGCCAAAAATTGGGGATCAGTGATTCGTGAAAAAGAATGGCTATACAAAAGAATTAGTACAAAAATAAAACGTAAATCAACGGGCAATCAGTCCCCCCTATACTTAGGATCTGGTATCCTAAGCATAGAAGACGAGGAAAAACGGGGACGATTGTGATCTATGAAGAATATACAAGTGTTGTGAATCTCCCGAATGGCTCAAAAGGATTTGTACAGGAAGAAGTAAAAGAATGATTATGATTCCTGTACAAAATAGATCACTTCAGTTCGGGCCAGATGATCAGTGGTCTCTACGAAGTGCTTCAGCATCTTCCCGTTAACCACGAACGGTTCTGCACCAGGTGACACATCTGATATCGCAATACTGCCATTGTCGTGCACCGTTCTGACTATGTACGGTCCTTCCCACTTGCTTTTCAATTTGCCGGGAAAAATTCTCAGCCTTGCATTGAACAACCAGACTTTCTGCCCAGGGACAAAGCTCTTGTGTCGGATGTGTCTGTCATGCCATTTCTTCACTTTGTCCTTATAGATCAGTGTGTTCTCGTATGCTTGGTTGCGGATTTCTACCAACTCATTCAGATCTATCTTCCTCTTGGCTCCTGCTTTCTGCATATCCATCAAAATTTCTCGAATTGCCCACTCAGATTTATGCATGATCTCTACGGGCAAGTGGCACAGCTTCCCATAAACTAGCCTGAATGGTGAAGTACCTAAGGGAGTCTTATATGCAGTACGATATGCCCAAAGAACTTGGTCTAGAAGAAGTGACCAGTTCTTCCTATCTGGTCGTACTAACTTCTGGAGAATTGATTTTACCTCCCTATTTGAAACTTCGGCCATGCCATTCGTCTGTGGGTGATAAGGAGAAGCTACTCTGTGATCGATGCTGTATTGTTTCACTAGCTTTTTCACCTCCTTATTAATGAAATGGCTACCCCCATCAGAGATAAGAATACGAGGGATTCCGAACCGCGAAATGATGTGTTCCCTTAGGAACTTGCAAACGGTCTTACTGTCTGCGGTTCGTGCGGGTATAGCCTCCACCCATCTGCTAACATAATCTACAGCGAGAAGGATGTACTCAAAGCCGCTGCTAGAAGGGAACGGTCCCATAAAATCTATGCCCCATGCGTCAAAAATCTCGCAAATAATGACGGGTCACATCGGCATTGCATCTCTGGCACTGACTGTCCCTACAGCTTTCTGACACTCTGGACAACTCTTCACGAATGTGCAAGCATCTCTGGTAAGAGTCGGCCACCATAATCCGCTCTGTAGTACCTTCTGCGCTGTCCTCTTCCCTGAATGATGTCCTCCTGATTCTAAAGAATGACACAAAGTGAGGACACTATTATATTCCTCCTGAGGAATACATCGCCTGTAAACACAATCCGGTCCTTCGCGAAAAAGAATCGGATCCTCCCAATGGTAATATCGTGACTCAGAAACGAGTTTCTCAACTCTGTTCTTCGGCCAACCTTGAGGACTTTTCTGTGTGACCAGAAAGTTCACTATATCTGCATACCACGGAAGTTCTGTAATCGCAAGGATGCTCTCGTCTGGAAATCTCTCTACGATCTCTGGCGTGTACTCATCTGAAGGCTGATCTGACTGTAATCGGGAGAGGTGATCAGCTACCACATTCTTTACTCCAGGTTTATCCTTAATATCCAAATCAAATTCCTGAAGTAAAAGAATCCATCTAAGAAGGCGTGCCTTGGCATCCTTCTTTTCCATCAAAAATCTGATAGCTGAGTGGTCTGTATAAACTGTGATCTTGGAGCCAAGTAAATAAGATCGAAATTTGTCTAGTGCAAACACTACTGCCAACATCTCCTTCTCTGTTACTGTGTAGTTCCTCTGCGCATCATCTAAGGTCTTGCTGGCATAGTGAATAGCGATGGGAAGTCCATTCCTCCTCTGTCCTAATACAGCCCCGACCGCAAAATCTGATGCATCCGTCATGATCTCGAAGGGTAGAGACCAATCAGGCAGCTGTAGGACATGAGCACTGATTATTTTTTCTTTCAGTGTGAGGAAGGCATGAAGACATTTGTCATTTAAAACGAACTCGATGTCTTTGCCTAATAACTCAGTTAACGGTCGGGCAATCTTGGAGAAGTCTTGAATAAACCGTCGATAAAAGCCGACGTGCCCCGGAAATGACCGTAACTGTTTGATGTTGGATGGTGGCTCGAGTTTCTTGATGACATCCACCTTGGCAGGGTCAACCTCCATGCCTCGCTGGGAGATGACGTGCCCCAACACGATCCCGTGAGTAACCATAAAATGGCTCTTTTCCCATGACAGAACGAGATCTACCTCACAACACTTTTTCAAAACCTGGTCTAGGTGCGCTAAACAATCATCAAATGACTCACCATAGACCGAAAAGTCATCCATAAAAACCTCTAGAAAATCACCGACCATGTCCGCAAAAATAGCAAGCATGCACCTCTGGAAAGTTGCGGGAGCGTTGCACAATCCAAAGGGCATCCGTCTAAAGGCATACGTGCCAAACGGACAAGTGAAGGTGGTTTTCTCCTGGTCTTCCGGAGCAATTGATACCTGGTTGTATCCGGAGTAACCGTCAAGGAAACAGAAGTACCCCTTCCCTGCCAACCGTTCGATGACCTGGTCTATGAAAGTCAAAGGGAAGTGGTCCTTCTTCGTCGCGGTGTTAAGTTTCCTGTAATCAACACATACTCGCCACGACGTGGTTACTCTTTTTGGAATCTCCTCTCCACTCTCGTTTTTCACCATCTGAATTCCCGACTTCTTCGGGACAACATGCAATGGGCTAACCCATTCAGAGTTGGAGATAGGATAAATGAACCCTGCATCACATCATTTCGTGATCTCTTTCTTGACAACTTCTCGTAAAACCGGATTCAGCCTACGCTGAAACTCTCTGGAGGGTTTGCTGTCATGATCGAGATAGATATGATGTGAACACAAAGCAGGATTAATCCCACGGAGATCGGATACAGTCCACCCAATAGCCTTGCGGTTTCTTTCTAGAATCTCCATCAGACGAGATTCTTGATCATCGGTCAAAGTTGAGCTGAGAATGACCGGAAACTGTTGGTGTGGACCCGCAAGGAAGGCATATTTCATGTTTGGTGGCAAAGTCTTGAGTTCTAGCAAGGTAGTCTCTGGATCTGCTGCAACATCATCTATATCTGTATGGGGATCTATGTCGGTAGGTGATGTGTCTGCATTCTGATTATTCACCATCTCAATGTGCTCTAAAGTCAGACTACAGAAGATGTTCGAGACATCATCCGACTCCTCAGAATGATCAGAAGAGAATAAGTCAACTAGATAAAATTCTGATTCATCTGAGATGGAGGAATTGTGTATACTCTCTGAATATGAAAGATCTGCATTAATATCCTCAAAAGTCTGATCCCTTTGCTCATCATCATCCAGACTAAAATATAAAGTCCCATCGGAAGAGCTACCTCCGAAAGTCTCAGACCCGTCCTCTGTCAAACATTCTTGGGTCTCTACCTGGTATCTTTCGAGGTCGTCAAGGCGAACCTCATCCATGTAATCGCAGGAGGCTAAAGAACTCAGAAAATCTGAAGATGCATCACTGGAAGTGTTTGATTCTCTCGCCATCTCTATATGTACCTTTTCGCCCTCGGCGCGAAAAGATACCTTTCCTGTATCATAATCGAAGAGAGCCTTTGCGGTCTGTAGAAAAGGCCTCCCGAGAATGATCGGGGCAAGGTGTAACTGTGCAGGGCAATTCATCTCAAGAACCGTAAAATCAACGGGAAATTGCAGACCCTGTACTGTTATGATAACGTTCCTAAGTATACCCTTAGGTCTCTTTATGGATCTATCAACAAACTGAAGGATCGCGCGAGATTTGTAAAGAGGACCTAACTTGAGCTTCTCGAGTAAGGAAGCGGGTAACAGATTGATCGAGGAACCGTTATCTAATAGAGTGCGATCGAATTCGGCTTTTGCGATCTCGCATCTGACATAATGTGCACCTGAGTCTTTCTTCTTCTTTGGAAGCTTATTCTGTATCGCACAGGATGTAGCCTTAGTCAAAATATGCTTTTCTGTTCGGGATCTCTTTTTCCTACGCGTGGTGCATCTGTTTTTCAATTGATTCTTAAGCGTAGGAAATTGATCTAAGGCATCATGGAGCGGGATCTTCAGAAAGATATGATTTTTGAGCAACTTTTCAAATTGTGGAGATTCGGGATTATTTTTGGTCTTTTTCTTTCCTTTTCCAAACAAAGCATCGGGAAAAGGAATAAAGTCAGGATTCAGAAAATCAGAACTTTTATTCAAATCATTGGAATCAGCTTGTACATCGAGAGTCTCAGAATTATTTACAAAACTCTCTAAGACAGGGGAAGAAATGTTTTTCTCTGGGGATTCTGCCTGATCTGGCGTGATATCATCATCGGAGTCGCCAGTATCCATATCTGAACTGTTGGCATTGCTCCCGTCTCTTGATTGTACATCCTCATCCTCTTGTGATTTCTCCTCCTCAGCATTCGGATCATGCTCGTGCTCCTCTGGTTCCCTCTCCTCTCCAGTAGGTGTTTGCGGTGATCTACCGCTCTTGAGACGAATGAAGTTAGACAAAAATTCAGGAAACGAGATCTTACCTGTAGTATCTACCTGATCTGGATGCCTCCTCTTGTTGTTCGGATTCATCTGAGGCTGGGCTGGGAGAGTGGTCTTCGGCACGGTTAACTCGTCCAGACGACGGTTAACCTGCTCCATCTCTGTCTTGTGCGCAATCTTGAGCGTGCTGAGCATATCCATGATCTGATTGAGCGCCTGGGCCTGTGAAGACATCTCTGGTTCGGTATGGGGGCCCTGGCTTGCTCCTCTCTCCTGCTTTGGCGTGAAGTGCTGAGAGGTGGACGGCTGGGAGTAGCGCTGTGGTGTATAGGAAGATTGCTGCGGCTGCTGAAAAGAATAATTCGGTGAAAAATGAGCAGGGTGCTGATAAGTAGGCTGCGGTCTCTGATGGTAGATGTTCGGATGAGACTGCGGCGGCGTGAAATTCTGGCGGTGCTGGAATTGCGGACGTCCATGCTGCGGATGACCGTACGGTTGCTGTTGCTGATGGTTCGGTATACTCGGCTACTGAACCGGAGTATACCAAATCCCATTTATCTCGAAAGTGGCTTGCGGCTCCACCTCCATCTCTGTAGTGCTGATGACCTGGCCGGCATTGGCATGAGACTGATCCTCATGCCAATCAATCTGCGGAATCTCGGGCTCGCTCTGAACATATTGTATCTGACGGGTGGTTGGAGCGGGTGCGATCCTCCGTGCTGGCTGTGAAGAAGTCTGATTCTGCTGGTACTGAAGTTGAAGATCAGAGACCTTCTTCGAAAGATCACTCAGCTGCTGAGGTAGAGATGAGAGTTTCTCCAACTCTTGCAGCGGCTGCAGGTCCTGAACTTGCTTATGAATCACATCCACCAATGTTAATTTCTCACCAATGAAGCTCATGTTGGTGTTGGATTCAGAGTCTGCTATATTTGCCACCTTGTGATGCTCTCGGTGATGTGGTGGCTGCGGGGCTTTCTGATATGCCCGAGTAGAGTCTACAACTCTCGAGTTCTCGGCCATCCCTTCGAAGATGGTCCAAACTGACTCGGCATCTTTGTTCAAGTAACTGCCGCCACATGCGGCACTAACTAGCCCCTGAATTTCCGGCTGGAGTCCTCCGAAAAAATTCTGTACTAGCACCTTCATTGGTATCTCATGATGCGGGCATCTCTCCGTCAGGTCCTTGAATCGATCCCATGCCTCATGGAATGATTCGTTCGATAATTGCGTGAAGTTGGAGATCTGACTCCTCATCATGTTCGTCCTTCCTAGAGGGAAATACTTGCGCAGGAAGGTGGACTTCAGGTCGTCCCAAGTGGAGATTTCTCTCCCTAGATGGCTTAACCAATAAAGAGCTTTATCGGCTAAGGCAAAAGGAAAAGCCTTTAGGCGCACGGCTTCCTGTGTCACTCCTGGATAGCAGGCCGTTCCGCAGATCATCTCAAACTGCTGTAAAAACGTGAATGGCTCCTCTGCGGCATTCCCATAGTACTTGGGAAGCAAAGAGATGAAGGACAGTCGGAGTTCGTATGGCCCTTGATTCGGCGGGAGCCGAATCCAGTGATGGAGCGTTCGAGCGCCTGGGTCATACTCGTCCCGTAAAGTAACGGGAACCGCAGGCGGTAACTGGTTCCCGACCCCTGCTCTGAGTGCGGCTAATTCAGCCTGCAGCTCGGTCTGAACTCTAAACTGTTCTCGAATCTGTAGATTCATCTGCTGAAGTGTGTCGAGAATACCTGTCGTGACATCTCCGTTCAGATCTGCTCTTCCCTCCGGATGATCCTCAGCTGTTGGCCTCTCTTCTGCTGCCGATGCTTTCCCACGAGCCATCTGATCGTATGGAAAATGGAAACTCTCGTAAGAACTCATCGAGAAATACTCAGGAGATTTGGATTCTTTATTGAGGCGAAGGTCTGCCTCAATGATCTGGCCTAGAGGCGAGGGAGTCTGGGTCTGACTCGCCTCGATATCGGATGGGACCAGCTCGGGAAGAGGGTCATCCCGAGCCTGTGAAGACATACGCTCGACGGTGGACGGTTGAAAGCTCACAGAGTCTGAGCCGAAAAGCCATCGAGACGTCATCTTCGATGTCAAGAGAAGATTGGGAGAGCACGTGTACGATTCAACTGAAGAAGGAATGCGAAAGCCGCGGAAAACTCATGCCCCGCAAACAAACACAAGGCAAACCCCGTTTTCACCAACTCAACCCTGATGAAGACCGTAAGAGTTCGGTCTTTTTATCTTTTCGGTTTTAGGGTTGTGATTATCAATCGTTGCGGTTACGCGGGCTGAGCAAGCCAATAGGAACCCGATAGTTTCTTCAAGACACTGGCCCGAATCCTTACGTGAGACCACTCGCACTCAGCCAGTATGGGAGTAAGTACGGACCGTTTCCGGCTACCCGTGTTACTTGAGGACGGAGCCTTGTGCAGTTTCCTCTAAACCTCCCACTCTGCTAAGTAAACCCGGACCGTTTCCGGCTACCCGAGCTTACCCACTGAGGAACAGCGATCAGGTGTATGGATCCAGTAGTATCCCGCAAGAAATACGGGGTTTTGTCTCTATCCTTAAGTGTCGGCTCTCAACTCGCGCACTCTGAGAAATGTGCGGGGGTTACTCTCCCCAAATCAATTGAATCGATTTTATGGTTTTTGATCAGATATTTTTAGCAGTCCCAATTTTTAATTTTGCAATTTTTATGTATTTTCAAACAACGTCTATTTTTTTTCTTTTTGTTAAAAACCTAGAGCAAGCACCTAGATTGCAAGTCCTAAAACTAGCTACGAGGCACAAGCAGATAGAGCGAAAAATCCTAAGCAAGCATCTAGAAAACTGCGGAAAACCGATAAACAAAGAAAAGCCGCGGTGGGTGCCCTGATTCACCAGATACACGGTATCCGATGAATCAAGCCCCTAAAAAAAATTTTATTAAGCTAAGTACAACTCTCTCCCTTTCTCTCTCAGATAAGAGGATACTAAATCTATGCTCCTCTGCAGTCGACTCGTGAAGAAGGAGCCGACCTCTGCCCTTTCAACTGACTCGGCTCCCGAGGAAACCGGTTGATCCTGCAGGCCCTGCAAAGATGATTAGCACAAAATAATATCGAGAAAGCCGAGAAAGCCGTAAAGAAAACAAGAAAGGAAAACAAAACACGAAAAAGCCGTACGAAAAACCGTACGAAAAACAAAGAGAAGAAAAATAATAAAATCACGAAAAACAAAAAATCAAGGGAATCTAACGCCTCCCCGGCAACGGCGCCATTTTGATAAGCTTGTTTCGCGGCCTTCACTTCTTATTAAAGAAGAGAGTCGGTTGTAGCAGAAGAAAGACAACCGCGAAACAAGAAGAAGAGAGAACTTATCAAACAAATTTTACGGTTTTCTGTCGGAAAACCGTTTCACTATTTATTTAACCAGGCAAGTGTTCCTGGGTCGAACTCAAGGAGGCAGAATATATTCCCTAATTTTTTTCTTTTTCGTAATCTTATTTTAATTCTTCTCTAAGTCAGAATGCCTTTTTTAGTGGTTTTTATTTTTGTAATTTTTATTTGATTTTATTCTTTTCAAATTTTTATTTAATTTTCAAAAAGGGATATTTTGCAAAAGATTTATTTATTATATAGTAGGTGGATAGAATATAGGTGATACTATATAATATAGGTGAACGAGGTTCGAGCCGCGTACTCGAACTGCACAAGAAAACAAATCAAAACGAGGCGGTTTTCGAGAAAATCAAATCACGTTAAAAACTCGTCGAAACGCCGCGAAAACTTTATACTATGTAGCTGGGGTAGTTGTGTAACTACCCCTCAAGAATCGTCGGAATCCGAGGTCAAATGGACAAGATACAGCCCCTACAGCCCAGGGGCATAAGCGTAAGAAAAACTAACTAAAAATGTTCTCAAAAAGGTCCTCAGGGACTGTTCTGCAAGAAAAGTACAAGAATTCTTACACTTAGGTCCCTGC
Organism: Ottelia alismoides; assembly: GCA_037367405.1. NCBI lineage: Eukaryota > Viridiplantae > Streptophyta > Magnoliopsida > Alismatales > Hydrocharitaceae > Ottelia > Ottelia alismoides. The sequence continues at coordinate 41,600 of JAZKJV010010282.1, forward strand.
GGAAGGACCTAAATGTAATTATACAAAACTTAGGCGGCGGGTTGGAATTCTGGAAACTCAGCTGGGCTTATGTAGCAAATTTTCCACCGTTTCAGAATTCACGGCCGAGATTAGATTGTGCTGGCGCGATCCGACGCTCCTCGCGCTGCCACGTGGCGGCAAACTGTGCACCCGCTGTTCTTGGGGTTGTTATAACTCCTGGCGGTCGGCCAACTTCGCCGATTTATCTCGGTCGATCCCCGACATCGCTGGCTCTCCGGCGGGGCCAGAGGGGTGGCTCCTCCACCCCTCGAGCTCGCCCGCTGTAGGGTTGGCTGAGGCGGCGCTTCGAGCGGCAGCTGAAGCTCGAAGAAGATGAGGTCGCAACACGGTTGGCTTGAAGGCTATGCTGGAGGTCCGATCTTCAAGGACGAAGATCGATGATGCACGAGGTCCAAAATCCGAAGCGAATGCCTTGCGAGCTACCTGGATCTGCAAGCAATCAAATTCTATGCTCGATTCGATCTGAATCGGCCATGTTATTTAAGAAATCATGCCTCAAAGTTTAAGGAAAACAACACACAAATCCAGCCAAGTATCCAGATGCGAAGAAGACGACGTTTTGTGATCGATTTGAGATGAATATGAATCGATTCGAAAGGATGTTTTTATGTTGCGTGGAAGAATGGTAATTAGGCTAACTAAATGCGTGATTAGCCACGCTAATCGTGGCTCTACTATCGAGAAAGGAAATAGCAAAGATGAAGGAATTGACTTGGGGTCTCGAGGTGTATGACCTCCTGATGATTGCTCGACGAGCGGTCTTCTCGAAGCTGCACGCAGCACGAGGCGGCGATTCAAGGCGGCGCAGCAGCCTTGGAACCTTCCCCGACGATCCTTCTTCCCCGCGAGCTCCTCCCTTGGCGCTGTCACCGCTCGAGTTGGTTGGAACAAGGCTGGGAAGGTGGGTAGTCGAACAACCTGGAGCTGGAGCTTTGAAGGTTGGAAGAGTTGTTGGTTAATGGCGATCTTGGGGAGCTTATATAGAGAAGATACTTGGGCTCCAAGCCAAGATCGACGGTGGGCGAGCTTGGTGGTTGTTAGGAGGAAAGGATGGAGGGTCGAGATGGGTTGGAAGCTTCAAGATGCGAGCGGGAAAATTAGGGAAAGGTGGGTGGTTGAACAGAAGTCGGGTTGAACAGCTTCTTGGAGAAGAAGCTCCAGGTGCTGACACGTGTCAGCACCTGGTTCGTCCAGACCTTTTATTCTTTATAAATTGAATATAAATTAGTAAATTACGTTATTTTAAATAGGTATAAATACAAGAAAGTTAAATAAATTTATTCTCTAAATTATGGTATAATTACTTTTAATAAATAATAAGTATTATTTAAAATATAAATATTTTATTAATAAATATGTATTAATAAATAGGTTTTGAATTTTTAATTTAATAAATAATTAAGTAAAAATTAATTTTATATTTTATTAATTATTAGGGCATTAAATAAGACTTATACAAATTTTTATAGATTTTTATGAATTAATTTACATATTTTAATAAATAGAGGAAGTGTCTTTATAGGTCAAATATACCTATATTTTGGTTTGTTTGATTTTATAAAAATAATAAATAGTCTCCAAAAATTATGAAACAATTTATGGTGAAACTAGAGGATCATGAAATAATTTAGAAATTATAAAATTAAGAAAATAATAAATAAGGTGTGTTACATAAAATAAATAGCCCAGAAACCCCTTTGTCTTTTGGTCCCAAAACCGACTTTTTGCAAACGGACTCCGAATTCAGTGAAATCACCTTTATTAATTAGATAATATTATTTTATGAACTTTAAAGGTGAGTAGAGTGAAATTGGAGTTCGTATGAGGAAGTTATGATGTTCGGAAGTTGAGATTTTGACAAGTTGTAAGCTGGATTTCTTGGCATATTTACAGGGTAATATTTTTATCTTATTTTTATATTTTTATTTACATTTTTATGAATAATTAGGAGAAAGATTTGGTGAAGAATAAGTTAAGATGAAATAATTAAAATTCTCTGAAGTTTTGTATTTATTTATAAATAGTGAAGAATGTATATACATGTGATAGATTATTTTTATAGGGTTTTCTTTCCTTATCTCCCCCTACTTATTGGTTTGTCGACCAATCCATGCTGACTTGGTCTCGGGGGTTAGGCTATAAATATATCTTACAGTTATATTTATAGTTTAAGTCATATTACATATATATATATACATATATTCCATATGCCTTTTTTTTTCTTTTTCTGATTCTTTATTTATTTACATGAATTTAGTGGTTAAAAGTGAATATTTACACATGAATGGGGTTTTGTTAAAATATGATAATTAGTGAGTATTTACATGTATTTGTTAAGGGTTTTAAGACAAAATGCGACAGAAAAGTTAATGAATCATGGATTCATCAGTTGGTATGGCTCTGATCTTCATATTTATATTATGTAACATTTTTTCTACATCAATCATGAACAGTTCATGCTTACCTCATTTCAATGCATTCTTATGGGGGCATAATTTGGCTTATTAAAGATTATGATGATATTTCCTTCTTGATAACCTAGTCTCGTTGTAATCTTGATGAGAAATGGAATTCAGTTGCAGCTATGATGTTTTGCACATTAGGCAAAGCTCAAAATCCATGAAAACTGTTCATACCTTAATTGTCTTTAAGGTATTATTTGTATTCAAATGCTTGGCTCTCCTTATCATAAGATCTGGATATTACGATAGATGAGAGGTGTGATTAAGGAAAATATTATTAGAAATTTGAAATCTCTGACATCAGGATGGTTTTTAAAAATTTAGTATGCGTTTGTTTGTAGATGATGTATTTTAGAATAACATAAATTATTTGGATAGAACTTAAATCTTAAGTTTTTAAGGTAATAAGGGGTGTGTGGTAATACTACTAGTTGCGGGGGGATGGAGAAATGATGATGACGTTGGTGAGTCTAGAACTGGTGTCGTTGTCGACGACGGGGAAGAGTGGGAGCTGGTGGTGAGGTTGGCAACTAGGAGGGTGGTGTTGTCAGTGTGGGAGCGAGCAGGAGCGGGAGACTAGAGCCGACGACATTGGAGAGAGCGAGAAGAAGCGGGAGGTTGGAGCCGACGATGCTGGAGAGAGCAAGCAATAGCGGGAGACTGGAGCTAGCAATATTGGAGAGAGCGAGCAGGAGCGAGAGGTTGGAGTTGGCGGCATTGGAGAGCAAAAGCAAATGATAGGATTTTTTCTCATGAGCGACGAGGGGAGATAGAGAATTCAGGGGAGTAAAGAGGGGGTATGGTATATGTAATAGGCATCTCAAAATTGAGATGTTTCGAATAAGATGATGAAAATTTTTATTTATTATATTAAGTTTTGTATCATTTGTGGGAATTTTAAAAAAATATATACTACATTTATTTACATATTTATAATGATGCATACCATATTATATATGTGTGTATAGAATCGAATCGAATTGTTATCGAACGAATCCAAGTGAATTCAGATTCGATTCATTTGGGAATCAAATCCACAAGTTAAATTCAAATTCAGTTCATTTGATTTCGAATCGAACTTTTTTCAAATTTTTATCAAACGAATCCTATTCGAATTTGAATAATTCAATTCAATTAGCAGCCCTACCAGCGACTGAAGATGATCTGGTGCTTCCGGCGGGGCCAGAGGGGTGACTCCTTCACCCCTCGAGCTCGCCCGCAGTAGAGATCCTCCAAGGGTGGTAGAAGACGGTGGCTCTCCAGTGATGAAGTTGGCATCTCAAATGATCGTGGAAGCTGACGACGAATTTGCGCCTTCTTTGAATGGCTCGCTCATTGCGTTTGAGAGTTCCATTTGCCTTGAATTTGCTCCAGATTAAAGTTGATCCTGCAAAGAAGGAATATATAGGCTTGATTTGCGAAGCAATCAGCCAAAAGATTTAGAATTACAAGATCAAAATGATGAAGTTTCCAGGATGAATGAAGAATAGTGTATGAATAATGGTGAAATGGCAAGAAATTTGAATGATTCGAGATGAAATGGAGGATGGGGATCGCATCTTAGACGAATGATTAATGGATCTAATCGCATGACTATCTACCCTAATTGAGGCACAAAAATCGAAGAATAAAATGGCGAAGAGTGGACGAATTACCTATGGATAGAAGGTATCGGACCTCCTGATACTCACTCGACGGGGCGGCGTTCCCGGAGCTCTACGCGGTGCTGGGCGGTGATGCAAGGCGAGCTAACACTTTGGAGCTTCTCCTCCGACGTCCCTCTTCCACGTGGGGTGGCTACTTGGCGCTGTCACCACCGGAGTTGGCCGGCACGGAGCTTGGAAGGAGAGGGTTCGGTTCTAGAAGTGGTGGCTTTCAGGTAGCTGGAGAGAATTGAGTTGGTTGCACCAACTTCATGGCTTTTTATAGGCGGACTGACGAAGCTCTAAGGTAGATCCAAGGGATGGCGTGAAGAGAGGTTGTTAGGGGAAGAAATTAGATGGCTTAGATCGAGCAAGGAGGTTAGAAGTTGGGCGGAAGAAATTGTTGAAGATGGCTGGGTTGAACAGACTCTACACCGGCTTCTTGAAGAAGAAGAGCCAGGTGCTGACACGTGTCAGCACCTGGTTGGTCAAATATGTAAATTACTTATAAATTATGTAATAAATAATAAATGACATTATTGTAAATATGTATAAAAACAAAAAATATAGATAATTTATTTATCTAAATTATGGTGTAATTAATTTTTATATATGATAAATATTATTCGAAATATAAATATTATATTAAAAAATAAGTATAAATAATACTTAATAAATAGGTAATGAATTTTTAATTCAATAAATACTTAATTATTTACTAATTTTATATTTTCTTAATTATTAAAATAATAAATAATGACTTTATGAATTTTTGTAGATTTTAATAAAATAATTTAGATATATTAATAAATACAGCTATAAGTTAGATAGTTCAATTTCATATATAAATTAGGGTTTTGGATTTTATTAAAATAATAAATAAGTTCCAAAAATTCTGAAATAAATCATGATGAGAATACATTATCATGAAAATAATCAAAAATTATAAATTAATAAAACTATAAATAATATGTTCTAAATAAAATACATAGCCCAGAAACCACGTTGTCATAGGTCCCAAAATTGACTTTTTGCAAAAGGATCCCGATTTTAATGAAATCACTTCTATTAATTAGAGAATATTATTTTATTAACTTTAAAGGTGAGTAGAGTAAAATTAGAGTTCGTATGAGGAAGTTATGATGTTTGGAAGTTGAGAATTTGACAATTTAAAAGTTGGATTTCTTGGCATATATAGAAGATAATATTTTTTAACTTATTTTTATATTTATATATATATATATTTTTAGAAATAATTAGGAAAAGAATTTGGTGAAAAATATCTTATGAATTAATTAAAAATCAATGAATATTTGATAATTATTTGATAAATAGTGAATAATGTATGGAGTGTTATTTAATTATTTTTCTGATTTTCTTCCCTTATCTCCCCCTACTCGTTGTTTTGTTGACCAATCCATGCTGACTTGATCTCGGAGGTTAGGGTATATAAATATATCTTTCAGTTATATTTATATTTGCTGAGTCATATTGTACATATATACATATCTACAATCTGCCTTTTTTTCTTTTCTTTATTTTTTTATTCTTTGTTTATTTACATGTTTGTGATGTATAAAAGTGCATTTTTATTCATGATAGGATTTTGATAAAATGTGTGAATTAATGAATATTTACATGTATTTGTTATAGGTTTTAAGACAAAATACGACAGAAATGTTAATGAATCATGGATTCATCAAGGAGCGTTTGTTGGATCGAGAAGTGCAATAGGCAGAGTCTCCATTCACTGACTACTCGCCTCAGTCCATGACCCCTGCTATGGTCGATAGTTCACAGATCGAGACTTCTCTGCACACTGATATATATGATGAGGAGGAAGATCTCTTTGCCGACTTAGCGGATTTGCATTACACCACTGCACTGAAATATGCTCGTCTGAGCGTATTACGCGGGGAGCGCGCTCGTAGGAAATGAATGAGATATATTTATAGACTGATGTAATGTTGGAAGTAATTTGGTGTAATGGTACCGCATGTTCAGTTGCAATGAATATGATGAATTATATGCTTCTTGATGATGTTCTTTGTTTAATTATATATGGATGTTGTATCTCTTACAGAAATAATATTTATCTCATTTATTGTTAACTTCCATCAAAAATTAAAAATATCACAATTGTATTTTATGTTTAATAATAAATTTTTAGGCAAATTAAAAAATATTACATTAAAAGTTGTACAAATATATGAATGGTTTAAACCCAAATTTAAAATATTATAAAGTTTTAAATATAAAATACTTTAAATTTATACATTATAAATATATATATTATTAAATTATATACATTACAATTTAAATATTTCACTACATACAATCATTACTTAAGTTAGTTAGAATAGAAATGGTAATTATGGTATGATAATTAGGGTAGAATTTTGACGACAAATGCTATGAATAGGTGTTCTATTCACGTTCGCCGATCGACGAATAGAACACCGATCGATGCCTAAGCCGGAAAAAAAGATAAAGAAATGCCCTGACACGACATTTGCTCCAGAAATGCCCGACATTTGCTCAAGTAGCATGCCTCGTCAGGGAAATAGCTCCATGTTCGAACTAATTAAACGGCAGGTAATGCTTCTCCACTGCACTGTTCCTTTAACGCTGATCTGGACACCATTCTCCGGACTTAAACAGAGAGGATGGAAACACGTCTCCCTTCATCCACCCACGTCTCTGCACACAGTCTCTCTGCCCGCTCTACTCCAAAACCATGTCCATGCTATTCTTTACCACAGATTTGTGCCTCGCACTCCCATAGTAACGTGCAGACACTGGTCACACCCACTTCTATGCATTTGTTTTCAGAAATAAAACAGGCACGAGCTGAAACGGTGGACTCCTCCCCACAGTTGGGGAGAAACCATCGACTCTTTCTCCCTATAAAACAGAACCCTGCTAACCATGGCTTCCTTCATCCCGCACTCCACACTCACAACAGCAACCCCACCATTTCCCTTCAACTCCTCCCCGATCCCATCTCATCTGATGGCATCCTCATCGGTAGTCAACCGCTCTTACTTGGATCATAGGCTCGCCGTCGCCAAGAGATGCTCCCACGGTCAGCACGTCTTGGCTCTTCCTGCTATCGTCTCCTAGTTAGTATGTTTGTTTGTAAGATTACTGATGGGTCCCCGCCCTCTTTCACGGATGGATTGCAGAAGGGGTGATCGCCGGAACCAAAGCCGCTGTCATGGCCACCGTCGCGTCCGCAGTACCCACCGTATGTCGATAACCATATGGTGATGCATATGTGCTATCTCCTATACGATTTACTGATCGATTGATGGTTGGTATTTTAGTTGGCGAGCGTGAGGATGCTTCCGTGGGCGAGGGCCAACCTCAACCCCACCGCCCAAGCTCTCATCGTCTCCACAGGTTGGTGGTGATCAGCTGTTTGTTCACATTCTTGATGCTAATTATAACTCAATTCCAAGCACCCACTGTGAGTATCTAAATCGAGCAATATACACCGCGTTTGCAGCTGCGGGAATGGCGTATTTCATAGTAGCAGACAAGTCGATTTTGGCCTCGGCACGAAAGAACTCCTTCCGTGATTCCCATGTCTCCCCATGAAGAGAAAATTTTCATTATTCGATGTAGCTCTCATGCAGCTGCTCTGTTTTGTTCTGTGGGCATCAACTGCATGTTGATCACTTGTCAACATGTTAATGTAGCTGTTCGTGTGTACATATATGGATGTGGAAATGGAATTAAGTCCTGTATTCGAAGGTTCCTGTATTTCTTTTTCAACTCTCTCACAACTTGGTCTTAAAGAAAAAGAAATATAATTGGAAATTTGTATGATACGGGGTCATATCTCCGGCACACCTGTAATTAAGAGCCGTCTCATGAACAAGTGGGTTAAGATGCACGATCTAATAAACCAGTGGGAAGACCAGTAACCGAGAAAGTTTTTTGTCCCGAACTTAATCCGACTCAAACCATGAAATTAGTATTATCGGAATGAAACGGCCTATCTTAGAGAATCCAAGAGAAATTTCCCGCAGTCGTTGAAGAGCCATCATGTAGTCCATTTTCTTGGATTTTAAAATGGAGTCATATGATTGGAGCGATTAGATAGAGCAGGATTGATAGGAACGACGGAAACTTGGGCATAAGTAGAAAAACAGTTTCTTTAGCAAAGGGAAAATTAGATCTGTTGCCTGGTGGTTGGCTTGACAGCGGATATTGTGTTCCGAAGAATTGGATTTGCCATCTAAAAGGGATTGACGACGCAACTTGTTGCCGTTTCTCAACCGTCTCTTTGTAATATGTTCTAATTTATCCTGTCTCTTATACAAATATAAACAACTTTACATAGTAGTACTAGAAATTGGCTATGTGAAGGAAGAGGACTATATATTTGGGGCAGTAAGAAAGGGGAATCAAAGGATGCAATCTTTCCCAAGTTTGACTCCTGCTCTACCACTACCTCCATCTTTCCTTCCTCTTTCTGAAGGCTCTGGAAATCCGCTTCTTCCTATATATATATATATATATATATATATATATATATATATATCTATTAGTTGTCGAGGGAGTTTGAAAGTGCCTTTAGATCAAGTGAAATCAAGCAATAGCCCTACGGAAACCTGCTATTTCATGTATATATCTATTAGTTGTCGAGCGAGTTTGAAAGTGCCCTTAGATCAAGCGAAATCAAACAATCTGGAATTCTGGCTCTCATCAACCGAGTTCCTAGATGTTTCTTTCTCAGGGATTCTCTTCCTGCCCATTAGAAAGAACTAAATGATTGAGCCAATCTTTGGGCATTGGGCATGGTCACGAGGAGGAAAAAAAGACTCATTCACAACGATTCCCCCTTGTCCTCCTTGGTCTCTCATACGTCAAAACTTTGTCAATTGATGAACAACGGATTGATGGAGATCTTGATATTTCTTTGTTTTTCTCTCTTTTCCTATCAGTGAGTTTTGTTCCTTTTGTTAGAATTTTCTTTGTTACGAATCGCTTGTAGAATCAAATCCTGTTCTACAAGATCCCATATTATCCATACACCCTCCTTGCATTTATACTGGAGAGGTAGCCAGTGCTATGGGCTTGGCTTATGTGGATCAAAAAGGATGAGTGGGACTGTGGCACTCCATTGGCTGGCAATGTGGAGGGATGCCGTCGAATGGATCCTTTTCCGTTTACAGGTTTGGCTCTAGCTCACCATATGTATTCCATACCCCTCATCCATACTTAACTATTGACTATGGTACATAACTTTCCTTATTCACACATTGCATGTGGATTTCTCATAGTTTTGCACAAACAACTATAAATAGACATATTTAATTATTTGAAATACCGAAATGGTAGAAAAGCAAGTTTAAAATGGAAACGATGGTTCACATTTCGATGATTTTCGATTAGTACCGATGATTTCACTTTTTTTAATCAATTTCTCGACAATGGCACACTTCTCTCGCTTCCTGTTCTTCAATATTCTCATCAAATTGTCCTTTTTTTCTTTTCACATCCTTTCCTTGACCTCTTCCTCTTTGCATCCTCCTCTCCCCTTCTTCTCTGCTCCACCAACGTCAAATTAATCAACCAAATACGTTATTTTGAAATTTACTTGTTATTTCTTATTAAGTAAATCTAATATTTATGTATTTTATTCCAACTTTAGCTCCTCATTATAGATTTTCATCAAGTAAGATTTGTTTAGTAAATTTTGACTCTACAGGATGGGTAGATAGTAGGATGCGGGATAACAATGGATAAATGATTTGTATCATTCTTTTTTTGCAGTGATAATATTTTGAGGAATAAAGAGGGATGAATGTTAATTATGTGATATCCTTTTTTCGATTCGCAAAGAAAATATAAATGATAAAGGACAAAAGTTAGTTATTTCTATTAAGTATTGTGCTTTGGGAGCTTACACGACACATTATAGAACTTTCAGGTTCGCATGAAGTTTGACGTTGAAACATAATACATCAAAGTTAACAAACAACAAAAAATCGTTTTTCCAACATTAAGTTTGGTTGAGTAGATAGATTCTTTGCCTCTGTTAAGATATACGTGCCAATCTCAATCTTAGATCAAAAAAACTAAGATCCCTTCGTATAGTCCCATTCCAACACTAATGGGCCTTCCTCACCCTCTCTTAGCCGACTCGACATCCCAAAACTCACATCTCCTAACTGATGCATCGTCTGACCTCCTTTGCACATGGCCAAACCATCTTAAATGGTTTTCTCACATCTTATCCTCGATCGGAGCTACGCTAACTTTCCTTTTGATTGCATCGTTCTGATCTTTACATGTGTGTCCACACATCCACCTTAGCATTTGTTTAGATGAACTTTTCATAGATTTTAATTATTTAATGAAAATAATCACATGGTGAACAATCATCGTAACCCAAAGAAAGTCTCAAACAAAAGGGATTATTTGATTGGAAGAAAATCAATAAATAAAAGGAGTCATTTTTATGCAAATTCTTAGTCTTTTTTTATAGAATTGTATCTTTTAATTTTTTAATGAATTTTAAATTTTATTTTTTTTATAGTTGTCTAATTTTGAGTTTTTATTGATTTTCATTTTTCAAATGTTTTTGTCTTTTTTATTTTTAAAACAAATAAAAATATAAAAAATAAAAGGAAGAAACATGATATTTTGTATTTTTAAATAAGGTGAAAATGTACTGAAAAATAAAACAAAAATATTTTTGGAATATTGGTAATTTTGTACTATTTTTGAATTTTTGATAATTTTTATATTTTTAGGATTTTCAAAAAAATTAAAATTGGGAAAAATAATAAATAGAAAACAATGCAAATGTTTTTTTTGAATAGGAAATAAAATCAAAAATATAGAAAATATATACAAGAACAGAGATGATTTTTTCAAAATTTTTAAAAATCAATTTTATGAATTTTCAGTATTTTCTGTGTTTTTATGATTTTTAATGTTTTTAATATTTTGTGATTTTTATGGTTTTTAAAAGAAATTTAAAGATGAAATGTATACAAAATTTAAAACAAAGTAAAACAAGTACCCATATTTTTTATAGAATTTTTCAAAAGATTTTGTATTTTTATTAAATTAAAACTATAAACAGGGAGAAATTGAGGTGTTTTTAAATTATTAAAAATAATAAAACAAAATAAAATGCAAAACAAAAATTACAATTAATAAAGGAGATGAGCAGGAGCTACTGTGAATTTTTGTGGAATTTTTATGCAAGATTAGATAATTATTAAGAAATATGAAAAAACTAATTAACACTCTACTCTACAAGGACCTATCTGCAAAGAAATTTATTTAAAGAATTAAGTAGATAACAAAATATAAAATGCAGAGGGCTCTATGTAATTTTCACATGAAATAGAGCATGCCAACGCACATGAGTCGTGTTGGTACGGACATAAACATGATTACTATATTTTTAGGGACTTAAAAATAATAGAAAAAAATCGGGATATTATTGCAATTAATTCAAGAAACCACATGCGTTGCACGCTCCACAATTCAATCAGGACTCAACCGCAAATATGAAAAACTAGAAGAGCAAACATGCAATTATTCAACTCATCGTATCTCAACACGTGTCCAAAACTGACTTATATACAAATAAAGGAAACTACAAGGGATGGAGTGCAAGTTATTCACCGATCACGTGCATTGCGTGTGCAGATCGAATAGATATTGTAATTTTGATCATTGAATGGATGATGTAATTTGATCGATCGACTCAGATTTGGGATGTCTTCAAAGATTGATATGTTATATGGGCTTCTTTGTTCTTGATCCAATGGTAGACAAGAACGGTGGAAGAACATGATTGAAGTTCGACTCTGGTGAATTTTAATCGACCGTAGATAACCCGATTTAGGTTGCGAGCACCTCCTGAAGATAGCTGCGTACTCCTATTGCTTCATCGCATCATCTGCACATGTCGATGATGCTCGATTGGAGATCTGTAGCACTAGGTGGTCGATGACTGAGATATGATGCTCCAGATCCTTCTTCCTGCTCTAGCAATGTCCAAATCCCTGCAGACACGTCCCTTGCTCGGAATAGAGGCTCCGTCCAACATTATTATGAAAAAAAGCAGATGGACAATGGGCGTGCGACTCCGGCAAAGAGGTGGTCGGAAGTGGAGTCGATCTCCAGATCTGAGGTGATCTGGGGGTTCAGAATATGGAAGAAGATTACGAAGTTCGAGGTAATGGTGTTGCGATGGTCGGATAAAAGGATAAGTGATATGAGAGCCACCGATCAAGCAGATTGGATCTCGATGAGGATGATCAGAAATTACTCTAAAAACAAAAATCAAATGCAAAATTAAAGAGATAACTGAATAGAAAATACCTAAATCTACTTATGGTGAAGAGAAGACGATGATCAGCTTGATTCGATGTTGTGGTCAAAGAGGCTGGACAACCTCCGACGAAGCACAGGTGGTTGTATGGATCTCACTTCCCAGTGGTCACCTCACACTCCCAACTGTGGAGGATGAATCTCTATCACCGCACGTCCCTCTAGGCTCAACCTCTGGAAAAACTATCATAAGAGAATGGATCAATTTTGGAAGGGAGATCTGGAGGGGTTTAACTAGAAAGCGAGCTGAAGTCAAATTCAAATCGAATGAGCATGCAGTTCGAGGCAGATTATTTGAAAAGAATGATTGGGCGAGGTTGTTTATTAATCAGACTACAAGTTCCATGAAGGAAGCAAAGTGTATTGATGATCGGATCAATCAGGAAAAATGAGGGAAAGGAGTCCGGTTAACTGCTATTCGGATGGAGCTAGAATACTAGATAGTTGGTCGTGGTCAATAAACCTGGGCTCAACCAATAGGGAACTATGCCCCATTAAATGCCAAACGTAAAAAGACAAAATATGGTATAAATGAGAAATAAATTATAATTTAATGGAAAATGAATTTAAATAAATAAATAATATAAATAAAAATGTTATAAATAAATAATCTTAATTATGGCAATTTTTAGTATATTAAATAAATTAATATAGCGTTTGGGGATCCTAAACCCATATGTAGGTAACTTTCCTACACCCACCCACATTTTCTCTCAGTTTTTTTATTTTTTGAAATGGATCCTGTGGGGATTTACTTAAAATATTAAGCTGAATATATGTTTCAAATTTCGTGTAGAACAAACATTCCTAACATGTCCATCGGAAGGGGTCGATTTCAACAAATCTGAGACCGTTAAAATTTGACAATCTTGATGGATAAGTTAGAAGTCCCAAAATAAGTTGAAATTTGAATGACATAATGGTGATATATTGTGATCTAAATATCCCAAAGATCCATTTCAAAAAAAATTAAAAAATCTGAGAGAAAACATGGTGGGTGTAGGAAAGTTACCTACACATGGGTTTAGGCTCCCATTTCCCATTAAAATATATAAGTTAAAACAAATGATTATCTTTATTCATAGGTATTTATACCTATATATACACTACCTTGGTTTTTAATAATTTAATTTTACAAATAATACATAATTTAATATTTTATTTTTTCACAACTTTTTTCAAGTATTTAAATATGTTTTATTTTATTTTTATGATATAAATTATTATGTTGAGTAAATATGTATATTTACAATATATACATAGTTGTACATGTACAATATATTCAATAATTTATTTTTGCGAATTTGATTTTCATAATTTTTATTTGCATTTTCTTGGATAAAATATAAATTTACAATTATTTCAAAATACAACATGTTCATAAAAATAAATTCAATAAATAAAATAACATCTTCACACCAAGTATAATATAAAGAATTATATAATGGATTTAATGGTGCTGCCCCTTGGGGGCAGCCAACATGGCTGCCCCGCCCCCTTATTTCGGCATTTTTTTTATTTTTTTCGAAAAATATCATCATGTATATTCATCCCTATATCCCTACTATATGTCATTCAAATTTCGTCAGAAACAGAGAATCCTATGGCCTCCATCGAGATGGTGTCGATTTAAAAAATCCTGATACCGTTAACAAAAATAACTGTTTGGATGGAGGTCGTAGGAGTCTCTATTTCTGACGAAATTTGAATGGCATATAGGAGGGATATAGGGATGAATATACATGTGAGATTTTTTGAAAAAAAAACACCAAATATGGCATGGGGGCAGCCGCATTAACCTTTTATATAATACACTCTAAAAAACCACTTGTTACATTTTAACTCAGATTTTAATGATGCCACTTTCATTTTGAAGTTTATTTTATTTATAGTACAAGAAAAGTGAGTTTGCTTTATTTTGAATTTTTATGGGGAAGATGCGAGTCTAACAAGTTTGCTTGTGCGGCCTTTCCAAAGTGTCGTTATTTACACTATGTATAATGATTTTTCTTGCAATTATTTTTAATATTTACACCTTATTTTTATTTACAAGTTCCAAAAATAAACATTTTTATTTGAAGTGAATTGTATGATAAAGAAAATAGTAGAAGGAATTATATACAAAATAATGATATATGTGCAATGATGAATAGTGAATGGAATTTGATTTTCTTTATTTTTCTACAAGAGGCTATATCTTCCCCTTCTTTATTCCTTATCGATCAGTTGAAGTCTTGATCTCCTCTTGGGGTCAGAGTCAGTATGTATCTATTGCATATATATAGTCTTCATTTTTCCTTTATTTATTTATTTATTTTAGGTTAAAAACAATGATTTTTATGTAATATTTACAAAATAATAAAGAATAATAAAAATATTGATTTATTAATATTTACAGGTGTTCAATAAGAGATTTTAAGCTAAAATATATGAATAAAGATGATGAAATGCAAAGTCATCACCCCCTATACTTTAGCTTTGCTAGATCCTTAACAAACACTTATTAGAAGAATAAGTGACTAAAAAGGAAAAAGAAGAAAGGAAAAATAAAGAACTTAGAACAAACTATTTTACAAAAGTTTTTACAAGCATTTACAAAATATTTTACAAAAAAATACAAATCATTTTACAAATAATTTTTACAAACATTTTACAAAAGATTTTCAAAAATCATTTACTAAAATTTTACAAATCAAATTTACAAAGATTTTATTTACAAGCATTTTACTAATATTTTTACAACATAAATAATTTTGATACCAAATAATTTACAATGATTTTACAAACAAAATAATTTTACAACTATTTTTACATAAATAATTTTACAATGGTTTTTACGACAATCTTACATAGAATTTTTACCAATATTTTATAAAGAATTTGTATAAATAGTTTCACAAAGATTTTTAAAAACTATTTACAAAATAATCTTACAAAGAATTTTTACAATCTTTTTTTACAAAATAATTTTATTCCAGTTTTATTAGCTATATTATTAGACAAACAAAAGTACAAGTTTTGGCTGAAGTATATATACAATATATACAACACCCCCTATACTTAGCTCGAAATATGTCCTCATAATGACCAAGAAGCGACAGAGGAAGATATAACTCGTGCTAAGTATAGAAAAGTTAAAAGGATCTATACAATAATGACTACAAGAATAAAAAAATGAAAAGAATAGAAGTCGGTGATCCCCCCTATACGTAGGATCAAATAATCCTAAGTATAAAGACTGTACAAACAGGGAAGATCGAGGAAAAGAATATACAAACTCAACGACATGACTTGTCCTACCCTATACTTAGGGTGAAGGATCTTAAGTATCGAAAAAGAATATCAACAATTTGAAGGACAAATGAGGGAACAAAAGAAAGAAAAAAAGAAAATAAATGAAAATGAAGAAGAAATGAACGACATCACTCCCCATATACTTAGGGTAAAGGATCCATGATTATAAGAAAAGACAAGAGGGATGAAACAGAAGGAAAAGAACAACTCAAGTCATTCACCTCCACTATACTTAGGATAGAGTATATCCTAAATATAGCACACACACATGGGAAGAGGTGAATGATAAAATGGAGGAAGAAAGAATAAAAAGAAAGGATTATATACAATAGAATATTAACTCATGTACCAGGCACAAAAGATGTCAAAGGATCATCATATAATACTAAATTAATAGAATCAAACATGGACAAGAATGAATCATGATCTAGATATGGCTTCAGCAACTATCCATTCATAACAATGGTTGTGCATCGGATGACAACCCAAATATGACAATACTACCATTGTCACGTACATCTCTAACAATGAACGGTCCAAACCATTTGATTTTGAGTTTATCAGTAAACAACTTCAATTTCGCATCAAACAACCATACTTTTTGATCGGGGATAAATGTTTTTCTCCTAATGTTCATATCATGCCAACATTCTCCTTTTACATGAGTGAGTTGTGATAGGAGAAATCTCATAATTCCAGCAATCTGTTCAGATCAACTTTCCTACTCTAGCATGCTCTCTCATAGTCCATATTGCATAAACAAAGTGCCCATAATGATTTGTGAATAAGCTCAACTAGCAAGCGGCAAGGCTCTCCATAAACCAATCTATAGGGAGACATGCCTAATCGAGACTTATACACCATCTGATAAGCCCATAGAACCGAGTCAAGCATTTGAAACTAGTTCTTCTTATATGAACGTACAAGTTTCTGAAGTATCATCTTGATCTCCCTATTTGAAATATCAGACAAGCCGTTAGTCTGTCGGTGGTAAGGAGACACAACACGATGCTCAATGACGTACTCCTTAACTAGCTTTCGGACCTCTCTATTGATGAAATGGCTTCCTCCATATGAAATGAGTATCTTGGGGATCCCAAATCGCGCAATATTGTCCTTGTGAATGGTACGACTATCAACGGCTCGGGTGGGCATAGCCTCCACCCAATGACTAACATAATCCACGACAAGCAGGATGTACTGATATCCCTGACTGATAGGGAATGCGCCCATGAAGTATATGCCCCAAGCATCAAAAACATCTAAAATATTGATATATCTCATGGGCATGGTATCTTTGGAACCAATGATTCCTTCCATTCTCTGGCAATCAGTACAATGTCTCAAACAGAGTTGGCCACCATAGGCCACATTAGAGAACCTTTGCTGTCGTGCGCTTCCACGAATGATGCCCACCTGCCTCTAATATGTGACAATGCTTAATCATGCTGGTATATTCCTCCTGAGGAATGCACCTCCTTTAGATACAATCTGCACCCTCACGAAATAGGTATGCACCCTCTTACTGGTAAAAATGAATCTATGATAGAAATCCATCTACCTTAAGCTTGGACCAATCTCGTGGAAATTTCTTGGAGACAAGATAGTTCACAATATCAGCGTACCATAAGAGTGAGGCAACAGACAAGATATCGTCATCTAGAAAGATCTCTAGTAGTTGCTCAGGGGACTCTGCATATGTAATACGAGAAAGATGATCTTCCACAATATTTTTTCACTCCAAGTTTGTCTCGAATCTCTAAATCAAACTTTTGGAGAAGAAGGATCTATCTGATAAGGCATGGTTTGGCATCTTTATTTGCCTGTAAGTACTATGTGGCAGTATAATCTGTGTAAACAATGGCATTTGAACCAAGTAAGTATGAGCGGAACTTCTCTAAAGCGAACACTATTGCTAACATCTCCTTCTTTATACTGTGTAATTGTGTTGTGCCTCATCTAGAGTCTTGCTAGCATAGTGTACATCAAATGGTATCCCATCTGTTCGTTGCCCTAAAACAACTCCAACTGCAAAATCTGATGTGACTATCATGATCTCGAAGGGGAGAAACCAATCAGTTGGATGAAGGACAAGAGCTTTAGTAACCATCTCTTTCATCTAGTGAGATGCAAAGACTTTCTCATCAACATTAAACTCACTCTCCTTGCAAAGAAGCTTAGTCTAGGCCAGACGATCTTGCTGAAGTCCTTAATTAATCACCTATAGAATCCAATGTGACCAAGGAATGACCTCAACTGCTTCAAATTTTGCGATGACTCTAGCTTGAAGATTACACCAATCTTAGCCGGGTCAACCTCCATACCATGTTTGGAGATGATTGATGAATCCATGATTCATTAACTTTTCTATTGCATTTTGTCTTAAAACCCTTAACAAATGCATGTAAATATTCATTAATTCCCATCTTTTAACAAATCCTCATTCATGAATAATTATTCACTTTTAACCATCAAAGAACATGTAAATAAATAAAGAATCAAGAAAAAGAACAAAAAGGCAGATTGGATATATGTATATATGTACAATATGACTTAAAATATAAATATAACTGTAAGGTATATTTATAGCCTAACCACCGAGACCAAGTCAACATGGATTGGTCGACAAACCAAAAAGTAGGGGGAGGTAAGGAAAGAAAATCTAAAAAAATAAATTAATACACACTCCATACACCTTCTACTATTTATAAAATAAATACAAAATTTCAAAGATTTTTATTTAATTTATATATACATATTTTTCACCAAACTTTTTTCCTAATTATTTCTAAAATTGTATATAAAAAAATAAAAATAAGTTAAAAATATTACCCTGAATATATGCCAAGAAACCCAGCCTATAAATTGACAAAATATCATCTTCCGAACATCATAACTTCTTCATACGAACTCCAATTTCACTCTATTTACCTTTAAGGTTCATAAAATAATATTCTCTAATTAATAAAGGTGGTTTTATCGAATTCGGAGTCCGTTTGCAAAAAGTCGGTTTTGGGACCAAAAGACAATGGGGTTTCTGGGCTATTTATTTTATATAACACACATTATTTATAGGTTCTTAATTTTACAATTTTTAAATATTTTCATGATCTTGTAATTTAACCCTAATTTATTACATAAATTTTGGAGCTTATTTATTATTTTAATAAAATCAAAAACCTTAAAATATAGGTAAAAATGAACTAGCTAACTTATATCCCTATTTTTTAATACATGTAAATTAATTTATTAAAATCCATAAAAATTCACACAAGCCTTATTTATTGTTCTAATAATTAAGAAAATATATAATTAATTTTTATCATTTATTTATTAAAGTAAAAATCTAAAACCTATTTATAAATACATATTTATTAATATAATATTTATATTTTGAATAATATTTATTATTTAGTTAAAGGAATTATTCCATAAATTAGATAACTAATTTATTTACATTTCTTGTATTTATACCTATTTAAAATAACCTTATTTGATATTTAAAATCGAATTTAGCTTGTGGCCAACCAGGTGCTGACACTTGTCAGCACCTGGGTCATCTTCTCCAAGAATCAGGTACCCCAACCTGCTCTGTCCGGCCAACTTCATCCATTTTTCCCGCGCGAACCATCACTCCTCCAGGCGATTTTAACCCTCGATCTGATCCTCCTAACTACCATCTACTTCGCCAGCCCTTAGATATTACTTGGGGAGCACGAACCTGATCTATAAAAGCCCCCCAAATTCGCCATTGCCAAACTAACTCTCTAACCACCTGAAGCACCCAAGATCCAGTGGCCGAACCCCCAACTTATCCGCCTTGCTCAGCCTCATCCCAGTGGTGACAGCACTCGACGACCAGCTCGCGTGGAGGAGGAATCTTTGGAGGAGGATCCAAGGTTGTTCGCCGCCTTGCATCGCCGCACATCGCCGCATTCCGCTCCGGTCAAGGTCGCCCATCGACCTACTGTCGAGGTAATATACCTTGAACTACCCCCAGACTTATTCACTCCTTTTCTTCGAATTTTCTCCTCGATCTTCGTGTAGCCATTAGCAAGATTAAGTCGTCATTGGGACACTTAATCACCCTACGTAAACGTCCAACCTAATCCATTCTCAAAATCGTTTTGAATCGATACTTTTCGCATCTTATTTCATCACCATTTCCATGTAACTGTCAATAATTCTGGAAACCTTATCTTTCACCATTGTTTTCAACCTTGCAGAAACTTAATCCCTCGACCGATTCTTTGAATCGAGCACATCAATTGGTTATTTGTAGGTCCATCTTCAATCAGGCGTGGATTCAAATCATCTGGAAGCTTTCGTCATCAAAGAAATCACTACGCAAAGATAGCTGCAACAAACAGTCATCTGAACAGAGCTGCGAGATCGTCATCTTCATCGCCGGTTCCCCGTCGCCTCGATCCATTTCTGACCACCTACACCTGCGGTCGAGCTCGAGGGATGGAGGAGCCACCCCTCTGGCCCTGCCGGAGAGCCAAAGCTACTACTGATCGACCGGGAAAAAGAGGAGAAGGAGAGCCCTTCGTCAGGCACTCAACTGCTCAAGAACAGATTCAAGAACCCCAGGCATACAGTTTGGTGACACGTGTCGCGCACGCAACCATCAGATCAGCGCCTGTCGTTCTAATCTGAACCGTCAAAGCTGAAGCAGTGGACATTTTGCACACTTAATCCAGAGAGCTTTCCAGTACTTCCAACCCGCTCCCAAAGTTTTGAGAAATTGCATTTAGGTCCCTCCGTAGGGACCTAATGTAAAAACACTTTATTTTTCTTTCAGAACAGTCCATGTGAGGACCATTTTGCAACAATTTATAGTTATTTTTCTTGCGCTTATGCCCCTGGACTATAGGGGATCTTTGGACCTCATTTGACCTCATTTCTTGTTGATTTCTTTAGGGTAGTTATGCAACTACCCCAGCAAGTTTGTATTAAATTTTCGTGTCTTTTTCTCATGTTTTCATCGTGCTTCGATTTTTCGAAAACCGCCTTCGTCTTGATTTGTTTTCTTGTGTAGTGCGAGCCGTTGCTTGGTTTTTACCTATTATATAGTATCGTCTACCTATATTCACCTATTATATAATAAATAAATCTTTTGAAAAGTATCCCTTTTGAAAATTAAATAAAAATTTGAAAAGATTAAAATCAAATAAAAAATTAAAAATTAAAATAAAATAGAAAGAGTTTCTTTGCTCTGATCACTTTTAGAAGAGATAAAATAAAATCGCACAAATATTCCTTAAAAAAATCAAAGTCTTCTATTCTGCCTCCTTGAGTTCGACCCAAGCACACTTACCTGGTAAACTAAATAGTGTAGGTTTTCTACTAAAAACCAAATTTGTTTGATAGACTGAGGTCTTTTCGCGGCTTTTTCTACACCGACATCTTCATTCTCTAAAAAAGCCGCTATCTGATTTTAGGCTTATCAAAATAGCGCCGTTGCCGGGGAGGCGTTAGAATAACTTGTTTTTTTCATATTTTGTAATTTTATTTTCTTTCTTCTTTTTGTTTGGTTTTTCGTTGCTTTTTGTACGGTTTTTCGTACGGCTTTTTCTTGATAGTCATATTGTTTCATTTTCGTAATTTTCTTTCGGCTTTTCTTACAGTTTTCTCGACTCATCTCTCGGTTTTCTCCGCTAACTAATTTTTGCAGGGCCTGCAGGATCAGCCGGCTTCTTCAGAAGCCGAATCAGTTGAAAGAGCAGAGGCCGGCTTCTTCTTCACGAGTCAGTTGCAGATGGCAGATTTAGTTAGTGTATTTTTTTGTAAAAGAGAGAGAAAGGGAGAGAAACTGTAAAAGATAATCAACAAGCCCCCACATTTTTCTTCGGGGTCTGATTCGCCAAATACCGTGTATTCGGGGGATCAGAGCACCCACTGCGGTTTTTCTCGCCTTATCGGTTTTTTGCGGCTTTTTAGATGCTTGCTTAGGTTTTTCTTTCTATCTGATTGTGCCTACGTAGCTAGTTTCAAGACTCGTAACCTAGGTGCATGATTCTAGGAATTTTATAAAAATAAAAAAAATCGGTAGACGTTTGTTTGAAAAAATCCAAAAAAAATACAAAACCACAAAATAAAATCGGGACTGCTAAAATATCTGACGTTAAAAAACCGTAACGATCCATCTATTTTGGGAGAGTAACCCCTGCACAACTTCTCAGAGTGCGCGAGCGAGAGCCAACCCATAAGGTTAGAGCCCAAAACCTGTATTTTTCGTGAAATACTACTTAGTCCATACACATGATCACCGTTCCTCAGTGGGTACTCTCGGGTAGCCGGAAACGGTCCGACTTTACTTAGCAAAGTGGGAGGTTCAGAGGACACTGCGCAAGGCTCCGTCCTCAAGTAACACGGGTAGATGGAAACGGTCCATACTTACTCCCATACTGGTTGAGTGCGAGTAATCTTTTGTAAGGACTCGGGCCAGTGCTTCGGAGAAACCATCGTGCACCTATCAGCTCGCTCAGCCTGCGATAATCGCAATACTTGTTTGCTAATTACAACCCTAAAACCGACAAGATAAAAGACTAAACTCTTACGGTCTTCATCGGGTTGAGTTGGTGAACACGGGGTTTGCTTTGTGTTTGCTTGCGGGGCGTGAGTTTCTGCGGCTTTCGTAATTTTCCATCTCCTTTGAATCGTACATCGTGCTCTCCCGATCAAATCTCTTGACATCGAAGATGACGTCTAGACGGCTTTTCTGCTCAGATTCCGTGAGCTTTCGACCATCCAGCGTCGAGCGTACTTCTTCATAGGCTCAGGATGACCCTCTTCCCGAGCTGGTCCCATCTGATCTCGAGGAGAGTCAGTCCCAGACTCCCTCGCCTCCTGGCCAGAATATTGAGGCAGACCTTTGCCTCAATACATCATCTAGATCTCCAGCCGATTTTTCGCTGAGTTCTTACGAGAGCTTCTCTTTCACAGACAATCAGATGGCTCACGGCAAAGGACCAGCGGTAGACGAGAGGCATCCAGCTGAGGAGCAACACGATGGAAGACTCGATGCCGTAGATGTTACTACGGGAATTCTCGATACACTTCAGCAGATGAACATACAGATTCGAGAACAGTTTAGAGTTCAGAATGAACTGCGGGCTGAAATAGTCGCACTGCGAGCAGGGGCCGGGAACCAGTTACCGCCTACGGTTCCCACGATTTTACGGGATGAGTATGACCCGGGCGCTAGAACGCTCCACCATTGGATTCGGCTACCGCCGAATCAAGGGCCATACGAGCTGAGACCGTCCTTCATTTCTTTGCTTCCCAAGTACTATGGGAATGCCGCAGAGGAGTCGTTTACCTACTTACAGAAATTCGAGATGATTTGCAGTACGGCTTGCTATCCTGGAGTTACGCAGGAGGCTGTACGCCTCAAGGCCTTCCCCTTTGCCTTAGCCGATAAGGCTCTTTACTGGCTGAGTCATCTGGGGAGGGAAATCTCTACATGGGATGACCTAAAGTCCATTTTCCTGCATAAATATTTTCCTCTGGGAAGGACGAACATGATGAGGAGCCAGATCTCCAACTTCACGCAACTCCCGCACGAATCTTTCCATGAGGCATGGGATAGATTCAAGGACCTTACAGAGAGATGCCTGCATCATGAGATCCCGATGAAGGTGCTAGTTCAGAACTATTTTGGAGGACTCCAGCCGGAAATCCAGGGGCTCGTCAGTGCCGCATGTGGCGGCAGCTACTTGAACAAGGACACCGAGTCAGTCTGGGCCATCTTCGAAGGGATGGCTGAGAACTCAAGAGTCGTGGACTCTACTCGGGCATTTCAGAAAGCCCCGCAGCCACCACATTACCGAGAACATCACAAGGTGGCTAACATCTCATATTCCGAATCCAGCACCAACATGGGATACATTAGCGAGAAGCTAACGTTGGTGGATGTGATTCAAAAGCAAGTCCAAGACCTACAGCCGCTGCGAGAGTTGGAGAAACTCTCATCTCTACCTCAGCAGTTGAGTGATCTGTCGAAGAAGGTGTCTGATCTTCAGCTTCAGTACCAGCAGAGCCAATCTTCTTCGACCACACAATCAGCACGGAGGATGTTACCCGCTCCACCCACCCGTCCGATTCACTTCGTACAGAGCGAGCCAGAGACTCCGCAACTTGAGGTGTGTATATATTGTATATATACTTTTGTCCATAACTCATACTTTTATGTATTTTCTATATCTATAAAATCCATAAAAAGTGGGTAAGGGTTAATTTAAAATCCACTTATATTTATATATTATTTATAAAATCCTTGTAAATAAGTAAAATATGTTTAAAAATAGTATTTAAATCTTGTAATTAAAATATGTATTTAAAAGTTGTATTTAAAATCTGTATAATACTTATTTAAAATCCTCTTTATTAAAATTTGTGTAAAAATCATTCAATCCTTGTAAAATCCTTGTAGATAAAATCTGTAAAATACATTAGACACTTAACCCGAATAAAATATATCTTGTAAAATCCTTGTATAAAAACTTGTTTATAAAAATCATAAAATTCATAAAAATACAAAGTCCTAAAATTCATAAAAATTGCAAAATCCTTAAAATTCATAAAAATGAGTAAAAGTCAGAAAATATACTTCACAAAAACATGGTTGCATTTGCATTCGCATTTTTCAGAATAAATTTTATTTCTGTAACTAAGGACTGGGTCTAGTCTAAAGGATGGAGCTTGATTACGGCCTTTAACTTTCATTGTAAGGAGCCTGGTTAGGATATGGAATTTAGACTCTTCAGGTCTTTTGACTTAAAATCTTTGGGTTCCGTAAGACCATATTCAAGAAATCAAGTCATATGTGCTTAAGTAGACCATTTGGAGTCATCCGTACAACTCTACACCAGCGAACCAATCTTGAACACATGCACATCGCACTTAGCTCAACTCGCATGGAGTTACGAAGGGCAGTACATCTTGGTAGTGTGTTTCTATCCTTATCTTTGCGGCATTGACGTCTAAAGACGGGAGAGATTGGGGTTGCGATAGTTGCTTCGGATGAGGGAAGGATCTGCTGACACAATTTTTCTAAGACCTCAAAAAAGGGACGGAATAAAAAGATGTTATATCCGTCGAGGCACAAAAGGATGAATGCAGTGCAAACAAATTACAGAGTCAAAGCAAAGCAGAAGCTACCAAATAAGACCACAATGGTCCAAGCTTCCACCAAAAATGCCTGCACATCTTAATGGAGACTCAGCTACACCGGTTGAGCTTCACAAGGAGATGCGTCTACACTGATCGCACTCCACTTCTTTTCTCATTCTTCTACTTTCTCTCTATATTCGATTGTGGACATAGCAGTACTGAACTCAAAAGGGAATACCTCCCTCCCCGAGGAAAGTGTAGCGGGATGAGGAAGCCATAGAAGTGTATAGCCGGGATTGACAGTTTCTTCGGTTCTCTAAGCAGGAAGAGCTAAATCAATTCACACACTATACAAGTTGAATTCAAGGATGATAGAGTCTGCGATATGAATAAGTGAGTCTGAACTAGCCGATGAAGTGATCTTGAGTAAGGATTTTTGGAACTTGAGGACTGTTGAGAAAAAATCCAAATCCTAGTTAAGGTTCCGACAAAATGCTTGTTTCAGGCCCGATCGAGCTCTGTCCTTTGTCTGTTCTCATGAATTGGTTTAGGAAAACAAATTCATTCTAACTTTTTTTTCACTTACTTTGCAAATAAGTGTTTGCTAAGGGACTAGCAAAGTTTAAGTATAGGGGGTTGATGAATCCATGATTCATTAACTTTTCTGTCGCATTTTGTCTTAAAACCCTTAACAAATGCATGTAAATATTCATTAATTTCCATCTTTTAACAAATCCTCATTCATGAATAATTATTCACTTTTAACCATAAAAAAACATGTAAATAAATAAAGAATCAAGAAAAAGAACAAAAAGGCAGATTGGATATATATGTATATATGTACAATATGACTTAAAATATAAATATAACTGTAAGGTATATTTATAGCCTAACCTCCGAGACCAAGTCAGCATGGATTGGTCGACAAACTAAAAAGTAGGGGAGATAAGGAAAGAAAATCTAAAAAAATAAATTAATACACACTCCATACACATTCTACTATTTATAAAATAAATACAAAATTTCAAAGATTTTTAATTAATTCATATGTACATATTTTTCACCAAACTCTTTTCCTAATTATTTCTAAAAATGTATATAAAAATATAAAAATAAGTTAAAAAATATTACCCTGTATATATGCCAAGAAACCCAGCCTATAAATTGACAAAATCTCAACTTCCGAACATCATAACTTCTTCATACGAACTCTAATTTCACTCTATTCACCTTTAAAGTTCATAAAATATTATTCTCTAATTAATAAATGTGGTTTCATCAAATTCGGAGTCCGTTTACAAAAAGCCGGTTTTGGGACCAATAGACAATGGGGTTTCTGGGCTATTTATTTTATATAACACATATTATTTATAGTTTTCTTAATTTTATAATTTCTAAATATTTTCATTATCTTGTAATTTAACCCTAATTTATTTCATAATTTTTGGAGCTTATTTATTATTTTAATAAAATCAAAAACCTTAAAATATAGGTAAAAATGAACTAGCTAACTTATATCCTTATTTATTAATACATGTAAATTAATTTATTAAAATCCATAAAAATTCACACAAGCCTTATTTTTTGTTCTAATAATTAAGAAAATATAAAATTAATTTTTAATCATTTATTTATTAAATTAAAAATCTAAAACCTATTTATAAATACATATTTATTAATATAATATTTATATTTTGAAAAATATTTATAATTTATTAAAAGTAATTATTCCATAAATTAGATAACTATTTTATTTACATTTTTTATATTTATACTTATTTAAAATAACCTTATTTGATATTTAATATTTTATAATGATTTTTAGCTTCTGGCCAACCAGGTGCTGACACTTGTCAGCACCTGGGTCATCTTCTCCAAGAATCAGGTACCCCAACTTGCTCTGACCGGCCGACTTCATCCATTTTTCCCACACGAACCATCACTCCTCCAGGCGATTTTAACCCTCGATCTGATCCTCCTAACTACCATCTACTTCGCCAGCCCTTAGATATTACTTGGGGAGCACGAACCTGATCTATAAAAGCCCCCCAACTTCGCCATTGCCAAACTAACTCTATAACCACCTGAAGCACCCAACCTCCAGTGGCCGAACCCCGAACTTATCCGCCTTGCTCAGCCTCGTCCCAGTGGTGACAGCACTCGACGACCAGCTCGCGTGGAGGAGGGATCTTCGGAGGAGGTTCCAAGGTTGTTCGCCGCCTTGCATCGCCGCACATCGCCGCGTTCTGCTCCGGTCAAGGTCGCCCGTCGAGCTACAGTCGAGGTAATATACCTTGAACTACCCCCAGACCTATTCACTCATTTTCTTCGAATTTTCTCCTCAATCTTCGTGTAGCCATTATCAAGATTAAGTCGTCATTAGGACACTTTATCACCCTATGTAAAGGCCCAACCTAATCCATATTCAAACTCGTTTTGAATCGATACTTTTCGCATCTTATTTCATCACCATTTCCACAAAACTGTCAATAATTCTAGAAACCTTATCTTTCACCATTGTTTTCGACCTTGCAAAAACTTAATCCCTCGGTCGATTCTTCGAATCGAGCACATCAATTGGTTATTTGCAGGTCCATCTTCAATCAGGCGTGGATTCAAATCATCTGGAAGCTTTCTTCATCAAAGAAATCACCACGTAAAGATAACTGCAACAAACAGTCATCGGAACAGAGCTGCGAGATCGTCATCTTCATCGCCGGTTCCCCGTCGCCTCAAGCCATTTCCGACCACCTACACCCGCGGGCGAGCTCGAGGGGTGGAGGAGCCACCCCTCTGGCCCCGCCAGAGAACCAAAGCTACTGTTGATCGATCGGGAAAAAGAGGAGAAGGAGAGCCCTTCGTCAGACGCTCAACCGCTCAAAAACAGATTCAAGAACCCCAGGCGTACAGTTTGGCGACACGTGGCGCGCACGCAACCATCAGATCAGCGCCCGCCGTTCTAATCTGAACCGTCAAAGCTGAAGCGGTGGACATTTTGCACACTTAATCCAGAGAGCTTTCTAGTACTTCCAACCCGCTCCCTAGGTTTTCAGAAATTGCATTTAGGTCCTCCGCAGGGACCTAAATATAAAAACACTTTATTCTTCTTTCAGAACAGTCCCTGTGAGGACCATTTTGCAACAATTTCTAGTTATTTTTCTTGCACTTATGCCCCTGGGCTGTAGGGGATCTTTGGACCTCGTTTGACCTCATTTCTTGTTGATTGCCAACAAGTTTGTGTTAAATTTTCGTGTCTTTTTCTCATGTTTTCATCGTGCTTTGATTTTTCGAAAACCGCCTTCGTCTTGATTTGTTTTCTTGTGTAGTGCGAGCCCGTTGCTCGGTTTTTATCTATTATATAGTGTCATCTACCAATATTCACCTATTATATAATAAATAAATCTTTTGAAAAATATCCCTTTTGAAAATTATATAAAAACTTAAAAGATTAAAATCAAATAAAAAATTAAAAATAAAAATTAAATAAAAAGAGTTTCTTTGCTCTGATCACTTTAAGAAGAGATAAAATAAAATCGCACAAATATTCCTTAAAAAAAATCAAAGTCTTCTATTCTGCCTCCTTGAGTTCGACCCAGGCATACTTACCTGATAAAATAAATAGTGTAGGTTTTCTATCGAAAACCGAATTTGTTTGATAGACTGAGGTCTTTTCGCGGCTTTTTCTACACCGACATCTTCATTCTCTAAAAAAGCCGCGATCTGATTTTAGGCTTATCAATGACGAGGCCCATTACAATTCCATTAGTCAACATAAATTGACTCTTCTCCCACAAGAGCACTAAGTTTACCTCACAACATCTGTGAAGTACTTGGTCTAAATGAGTAAGACACGTGTTAAAACTATCCTCGTAGATCGAGAAATCATCCATGAAGACATCTAGAAAACTACCCACCATGTCGACAAAAAAGGCCAACATACACCTTTGGAATGTAGCGAGGGTATTACACAATCCAAAAGACATTTGTCTAAAGGCGTAGGTGCCAAGTGGACAAGTAAAAGTAGTCTTCTCTTGATCCTCAAGAGCGATTACAACCTGGTTATATCTCGAGTATCCCTCCCAGAAACAAAATAACTCCTTCCCTGCCAACCTCTTAATAATCTGGTCAATAAAGGGTAGTGGAAAGTGATCTTTCTTGGTCACTGAGTTCAGGCACCTGTAATCTATGCAGACACACCATGAACTGGATACACGAGTCAGAATCTCCTCACCACAATTATTCGTCACAATTGTAATGCTGAATCTCTTCGGGATCACATGCAACGGACTGACTCACTTAGAATCTAAAATGGGATAAATGAAGCCATCATCACACCATTTATTGATCTCTTTCATGACAACATCCCGTAGACTAGGATTCAGACGGTGTTGAAACTCACGGGTTGACTTGTTGTCATCCTCTAAGTAGATATGATGCAAACACAAAGTTGGAATAATTCCACAGAGATCTAAAATACTCCAGTTAATAGACTTGTGGTTTCTCTCAAGAACCTCTAGCACACGAGATTCTCGGTCATCAGTCAACTACGAACTGGTGATGATCAGAACATCTTGGGGACACCCTTAAGGAAGGCATACTTTAGAGATGAGGGTAAAACTTTGAGCTCAGGTGGTGTCTGAATATGCTCTACAACAACCTCTGCAACTGCACTGGTAGAAGTTATATGATCTGCACTCTATGAACTATCCACTGTGGCTAATGTAGGCTCAACATGAAGTGCATCAGAAAGGTCTGCAAGGAATGCTCTATGCTTAGACAGTGATGGCTCGTCAAGATGTTCAAAGATATCAAAGAACTCACAATAAATGGCTCAGATATCTCGGCAATAATCTCAGAAGAATGTATCTCATCAGCAAATATCTCAGAAAACTCAACATGTGGCTTAGATATCTCAGAAGGAGGTACCTCATCAGTAATCTCAGAATGTACCTCCAAAAATAACTCAAAGTAATCCTCAGAAAATAGCTCAAATGATCCATCGTCTAACAACTCAGAATCATAAATAGGGGAGCACAAATCGAGTGTGCTTTCCAATGGTTTCTTATGGGAAAGGAACTTTTGGGAATCCATGAAATCAATAAACATATCTGTATCATGTATCTCAGAGAGAAAATCATAGTCCTCATAATCTACTGGTGCATGCTCTCTCGCATCTACTGTCGGTGGCTGTGTTGGCCCCAGATCTGGGATCGTCTCGATCCTCACCTTATCACAGTGAAAGAAAGAAGGTGATCTTTCCAGTACCATAATCAACTATCGCTTCAGTTGTTTGAAGGAACGACCGACCAAGTATGATTAGGGTATGGAGTAACAATGTAGGTGTATCCATATCCATGATGACAAAATCAACTGGGAAGCTCATGCCATGCACCGTTACAATGACGTCCTCTAGAATGCCCCTCGACATCTTGATCAATCTATCAGCAAACTAAAGGATCACTCTAGTCAATCTAACAGACCCAAACCCAAACTCAGTGAGTAGCGAGGATGACATAAGATTGGTCGAGGATCCGCTGTCGAGAAAAGTGCGATCAAAATCCTGATAAGAAAACAAACAACGGATGTGGGACACTCCCTTATCTTTCTTTTTGGGTGGGAGGTTACTAATGGTGTGAGCTGTGACCATGGTCAGAATATGGTTCTTTGACATATGTTCTTCTTTGGTTGATGCTTTATAACACATGGTTCTTTCATTCCCTTTTTAACTGCAGGCATATACTCCACGGCCTTAAGGAGTGGCATCTTTAAAAAGATGTTCTAAAGGATCACTACCACTCCAGGATCAGATAAGATTGTTTTGATTTTTTGGATATTTCTTTATTCAAGGCAGATGGAAATGGAACAGAATCAGAAAAATTAAATTGTTCATTTCTCTTATTAATCTTAGAATCAACATATATAAAAGGATGATCAGAATCAGTCTGTATAGTATCATCCAATACAAGTGTAGAAACAAAAACAAAAGGTAAAACAGAACAGGCTGCTTGGTCTGCTGGTGCTGAAGAAAACTCCGCAATGGGTATGTTCTCCTTCGTAGCTGACTCGACACTGCATCTTTCTATAATATATTTTTGGTATTTTCTGGATGGTGGTGGCGTTGGTGAAGAAGAAAGTAAAGATGATCCTCCAATGCTCTGGATCTGCAACGCTGGATCATTGCTCAACTGGTAAAGAAGATGATGTAGTCAATGTAGCTCTCTTAACTGCTCGATCCCCCAATTCCAACTGATGGATGTGAAGGCGACTGCAATCACATACCGCTCCTGAGAGAAATGGCTTTAGTTAAACATGTAAAATCAAGGGCCATACCTGTCTTGGGGGTGGACGGATCAAGTGCTACCTACTTCTTGCATGTAAAGTTGTTAGGATTGGCCTCGACCTGGGTTGGTATAAGTATCTTCGTGATGGTCAGGTCGTCAAGCCTCTGAGTCAAATCAATCATATTCTTCATCAGAAGGACAAACTTGTCTAGGGCTAGGTTCACCGAAGGAGCCTTGGGATGCTCAACAATGGGTTGTCGCTGAGTCTGGTGATGTGGAGGTTGATACCCATATTATGACTACTACTGATAACTGTAAGGAGGAGGAGGATGCAAATAATACTGCCCATATGCAGGTTGTTGCTGATAGTAAGGTTGGTAAGAGTGTGCAGACTGCATCACAATTGATATCCATGTATGCAACATGTTGTGGAGATGAATACTGATGAGGCTGTGGATGATGTTGGTGCTAGAATTGTGGTCTCCCTCCCTGAAGATGGTGGATGGGACTCCGACTCAACAAAGTACTGAATTGACCCTGCCCTGATGGACGGGGCTGGCTCCGATCTTGGTCAAATACTGTTCACCTCCTAGATATGAGATGGAGGTGGAGAATGCTGCTTAGAAAGATATGGAAGCTTTAGGTAGTACGGTACAACACACGGCTGAGTAGACTGCTGTGGGACCTGATCTAGAGTCTGCACGTAGAAAACATGTTGGATGGTAGAAGAATGTACTCTAGTACTCTGCTGGGTTGAAGTCGTGGAAGAACTCGGCTGCTCCACTATAGGTGCATCGACTGTTGCACTCTGGTTATCACATGCACTGATTGAGCTAACTAGAAGCTCCAAGTGATGGGTAATATTATCCAGCTTCTCCAGCTACTTCGTCCTCTATTGACCACTTCTAATTTTATCAAGTTCTTATGATCACTTTTCTATAATATCGACTTTGGATAGGTGACCATCTACGTTGTTCACCCTATCCACATCGTGAGATGTCATCGTGTTGACAGCCTTGTGGATTGTTGAAGAAGAAGAAGGAAGATGATGCTTTTGGAAAGCACGAGAAAAATAGAATGTTGCTGAATTCTCTGCCATCTCCTCAAATATCTGATAAAGAACATCCTCATCCTTGTTGGAAGTGGGATCCCCCACAAACGACGTCTACCAATCTATTGGTTTTCAAGCTCAATCCCCTAAAGAAATTCTGAACTAAGATTATCTTTGGTATGTCGTGATAGGGGCACTTCTCCGTAAAATCCTTAAATCTTTCCCACACCACTTGAATAGGCTGAAGGGACAACTGGGAGAAGTGGGATATCAAAGATCTCAACTGATTAAGGTGTCCAAGGGGATAGTACTTGCTAATAAAGACAGATGTCAACTCATCCCAGTACGTGACAATATTTCCCAAATGGTTGATCCAATATAAGGCCTTGTCCATCAAGATGAATGGGAAAGCTATCATCTTCACTACCATTAATGGGATGTTAGGTTAGTGGATCGTACTATATATGCGATCGAACTACTGGAGGTAAACATACGATTCCTCATGAATATGTCCATGGAATATCGGGAGAAATAAAAGTACAGTGGGCTTCAGCTCGAAATGCCCATTAACCACATGTATCTGAATCCATGTCATAGTGTGTCCTGCACCTGGGTTATAGGCATCTATCAATGTAGTCTTAGGCTCCACTTTAGGCTGCTCGGCTCCCACATTCACACCTCCTCTCATATGCTCATCCTCCTCTCTCCTCTCTCCTTTGTCATTCCTCATCTCTAATATCATATCATGAATTCCTAGCTAGATGTTGGCCTGATCAGTTAACTATGTTGAATGGCCTGTATGGATGCTAACATCATGGAGTTGATGTCATGCTGCTCAGTAATAGGTACCTTTTCCTTTGATGTTGCCATCGAGTCCTTAGAATCAGTCTCGATCTCTATAAAAGTGTACTGCACTCGATCAGTCCTCAGGAAATCTAACGTCTCGAATGGTAGTTTGGGAATATGGTCAATATCAAATAGGGGATTTATTGCCGAAAGAAATAGCGATGTGGATAAAGAAGTGAATTCGGGAAGAGAGTAATCTCGAATAGGTGAAAATGACCAAACTGAAGTGCATGAAGATAATCTAGCAAAGTCCAAGCACAAAATACTCCAATCCGACATCTATACTAGCAAACAAATACAATACAAACTCTCGATTAACC
This sequence comes from Ottelia alismoides, assembly GCA_037367405.1. Lineage (NCBI taxonomy): Eukaryota > Viridiplantae > Streptophyta > Magnoliopsida > Alismatales > Hydrocharitaceae > Ottelia > Ottelia alismoides. Next base: position 75,020 of record JAZKJV010010282.1, read on the forward strand.
AACTGAGCACAAGTGAAGATCGTGAAAGTCCGGTCGATTATCTTTTCAATTTGAAGTTTAGTGAATCTACAAGAAGTTACTTACTACCAAGCACACAAGGTGATGTTTCCCTATCGCCCAACGTACATCCTCAAACCTCTCCAAATAGTGGAACCATCTTCCTGAGCTGTCGGGTGATGAACCTCAGTTTCATCATCTTTATTTATTATAATTAACCCCCTTGCTTAATATTTTGTCAATAAATCTCTGTTAGTGTCTAATAATTAACAGAGTCCTTAATAAATTAAAAATCACAAAAAAATGGCAAATCAAAAATCTGTGGTATTTTTAACCTTAAAAATACCCTCCAAAATATTTCGGTTCTTTGTTTGATCTCATCTCCAGTTTTGGTCAACATGAAACTTGTAGATCTCGTCAAGATCTACAACTTTCATGTTTTGAGTTTTCTCAAATTCGGCCATCTACCCCTTCAAATATCAACTGGAAGATCAAAATAATTTGATTGGGCCACGTGGCCCGTTCTGGATGAGCCACGTGGCCCGCTCCCCTTTGCCTCATCCGCCCGCGTCTCAGCCGTTGGATCTCATTCTAAATCCAACGGTCCCGCCTTTTCCACGCCTTCTTAATCTTCTAGCCATCAGATCTTCCTCCGCCTTCAAATCCGTCCGCTCATTCGCGCCTTGAGCAGAGCACGACACGTGGCGCTTCATAGGCCGCCTGATGGCACCTCAGATCTTCCATCTCCGCCGTTATCCCCTGGATCTGATTCCATCCCTTCGATCAACCCCAAGATGCGATCTCGGCCGCTCAATACTGCCACGCCTTGTGCTCGACACGTGGCAGCTCATCTGCCTTTAATCGCTCCGCCGTTGATCTAATCCTGCCCGTCCTCTCGCGCTTAGCCCTACACCGTTGGATCTCCAGATCCAACGGTCAGGAGACCGTCGTCAACCTCCAGCAGACCCCTTCTTCCCCACGATCTCCTCTCGTGCACCTCTCCCCTTTTCCATTTTCTCCACGACTCCAGAGCCCCTCACACCTAACCAAACACCTCCCGGTCTTCCCCCATCATCCTTCTCCCTCGCACACACCTCCACGACCCATAACTCCCTTCCAGTCGTCCCATGATCGCCTCGCAAACCACGACACCACGATCATCTCCGCCGAATCATCCCTTCAAATAAGCCACCTCCCCCACCTTTCGCGGTCGTCCACCTTTACGAGGAAGGGAGCCCAGCCCTCCTCCGCCTCCCCGTGACAGGGGGAGGCGGTGTGATTGAGCGACGACGACTCCACTCCCGGTGAGACCCTCCACCTTCGACGGCGGAGTCGCGACGCCTTGTGGTGACCGCCCGAGCTGCATGGAAGGGCTGGCCATGTCCAGCGAAGACCCGGAGCTCGCTTAGAGCTTCAGCCCAAGCCCTCCTCTCCGCCTCCGACCAGGTAAGTTCCCTCTTCTCCGTTTGTCTTTTTTCTTCAATTTCTCTGGTTTAATTAGGCATCTCCGACCACCTTCACCCCCCATTAACCCCCCTTCAAGCTTCGCTACGCTTCCCTCTTTCACGCGTCACCTCCGACAGCCACACTCTCCTTCTTCCATACCTTCCCACCGTCACCCATCTCCTCCGCCATTCACGGCGGAGGAGCTTCGAGCTCCCCATGTTCTGCGTCCCCTAGGAGCTCCCACTTCGTTCACTCACGCACCCTTAGGCTTCGGCTATTGGATACTAACCTTGCAGGTCGCTACTCGTTCAATGATCGGAACTCAGTCGGAGACAACTTCACCGATCTCGCAGTTGCCAGTCGAGCGCCGATGAAGCGACACCAGAGGCTCCTGGACCTGCCTCGAGCTCTCCGCTTCATCGACGACCATTACTTGGGCTCGGGGGAGGCCTGTCGTGATCAAGAAGGAGTGGCGGAGCTTGGAGCTTCTCGCCGGAGCTCGAACTCCGCCGCCAGCAGTCGAAGAAGGAGAACGTACAGGCACCGTTGGATGATCCCTCCAGGCTTTCATCCAACGGCTGAGGGGCAGCCACGTCGCCTACAGCGGAGCCCATCCAAGCCATCGGATTCTTTTGATCTGATGACTCATATTCAGCCACGCGTCGTCACCAGAGCACGCCCGAGCCTCCGTCTCCGAACCTACATGCTTGGATTCGCCGAGCCTTGTCCGAGCCTGCATCGAGCCAAAGCCTACGCCCGAGCCACGCCGAAGCAACCCGGGCCTCCTCCGAACCTCCGATCTACCCGAACCTGAGGAAGCGCGTGCTTGGCACGTGCTTCTTGGGTAATTTGCAAGGAAGCCCAGCCGACTTCTTCAATTTGCAAATAGGTCCCGATCACGTGCAGCGGGCGTGCACAGTGGGCATTTTACAGGGAAGGTCCATCTACTTTTCGTATTTACATTTTAGTCCCTCCCTGGACCTATTTGTAGTTATCTTTTCATGTTTTTATTGCATTTATGCCCCTGTCTTCTTTTATGCATATCTTGAGCTACATAGCTCCAATCGAGTTGATTTCAGTTTCATTTTGAAGCTCTTCTCATCCTCTTCATTATGGCATGCTTAAATTTCAGATTTGACACTATGAACTGTGATGAATTATTATATTATCTAAGTGTCCTGACCTCTTTATTTGACATGCTCATTTACTTATTAAAGGTGGAATGCTTCTTAATGCTAACTCAGTTTAACTTGCATTTTTTCTATGGCTCAAGTGACTATGATTTTTGGGGCATAATATTCGCTTTGCATGATCACTTATTTGCATTATAAAATTTAATAAAAAATGCATGTTTTATGTTTTAATGCATTGTCTTGTCATGTCTTGTGTTGTCTTTGCATTGCTTTGACCTATAGGCCTTAAACTCAACACTTAGTTAAACAAACTTTAATCCGATTAATACGAGAGAGGCTCGTGTCCCTGAGTTCGACCTTGGTATCGTGCCAAGTAAAAATAAATTAACGATCACCTCATTTGGATTTATGGCATACCTTTAAATGAGGTGATCTCTTTGACGACCCAAATCGGCCCGACTACGATGATGATTCCATGTGCTAAAAACACATTATTAAAGGGCCGATTTTGCGGTTCGTCAAATGGCGCCGTTGCCGGGGACACGGCTCATTTCTTTTATTTTTTGGATTTTCGTGTGTTTAATTTAGTGTTTCTTTTTATAGGTCAATTAGTCACATATTTTGCATATAAAATTTTTCTTTCTTATTTGATCTCTAAACCATTATTTCTGTGGCAGGGCCCTTGATGGATCAAGGAGGCGAGGAGCAGGATACTCCCCGCTGCGAGGAGCCGCAGAAGCATGCTTGGAGTCGATAAGAAAGAAAAGAAAAAAAATGTGTCGCATTTATTTTTTTAATAAACTCGTCTTTTACAGCGGTCTTCGATCGAAGACTCGCGATTGTAATCGGACGAATGTGGTTGTGTGGGGATCGTCCCCACTTGAGTGTCGACCTAGGACTAGGCACGCGGCTCTCCGAGCTTAATTTTCATATTTTATTGTGCTTGATCGTAGGTTAGGACACACTCAAAGATAGACGCACGTAATCTCGCATCACTTAGCTAAAATTCATGGATATCAATCACCGCTAATAGATGTATGATTAGGTGCGGATTTTATTCGACTTGCATACTTAGATTTTGGTTTTCAAAATAGCCCCAGTTTTTCACGTGTTTTATCGTCAAATCACTGCATGATTTCTCGCTTAGCCTAGATCGCGTTTTTCTTCATCGTATACATGTTTTTCTCGGCTTTCATTTTTCTAGATTGATCACCTAGGATAAATGGAAAAATGGAATGAACGGTAGACGATGATTTTCTGATTGATGTGCTAACCATAATTCAGTGATAACCTAAAATAAAATTGGGACTGTAATTGCAAGTCAACCAAAAATGGAGTAAAATTCGGTTTTGGGAGAGCAACACCCGCGCATACGCTTTGATTCACATTTTCTTCGCGTAAGTATCTAATGTTTTATCACCAATAAAACAGACAAGATAATCAACCAACCTTGGTTGGTTTCATGTGTGAGTTGGTGAAACTAAGGGTTTGGTTGCTTGATTGAGCCTTGTTTGATGTGACACGCACCCCAAATCCAAAGACACTCCATTTCATCTCCGAAGATTCAGTCGCTCACTTGTATATTCATCCCTCTTCTTCGTTCACCTTGGGTCTCTTCCAACATCAATCTCCATCTTTATACTTAGGCTAATCTCAGCCTAAGTATAGGGGGGACCCAAGTCCCTGTGATTTCTCTACTCATCTTTTCTTGCCTTTATACTTAGGTTATTTCTAACCTAAGTATAGGGGGAGCCCTCTTAGCTCCCGTATATTCTTCTATTTTTAAATGGACCTAGGTACTTGTAACATCTAGTGCTATGAGGACATAGCAAAGTTTAAGTATAGGGGGGTATACCGTATATACTGTATATTTACTTTAGCTATAATCTGAAAAATTTGAAAAATTAAAAACTTTTTGGCTAAGGTAAAATTTCATTGGACTAAGAGAACTCAAAGGATTTCGCGGTTTTTCGATATTATGTTACGCTATTTTTATAAAAATATTTTCGAAAATGATTTTTGAAAATGTTTTAAACTTTTTATTATTGTGTGACATGATTTTGAAAAAATTGCCTTCTCTTTTCAAGGAAAGATTGAGTCTAACTTGTGTTTTAACTTTATTAAAATCCATAAAAATCAGAAAACTCCTAAAAATCCTTTAAGAGTCATTGGTCACTACTAAACCCAATTAAGTCAGCCGCATTCAGTGAGGGTTCGCCCTTAGCAGATCGGATGGTTTAGAGGACATCGCGCAAGGCCCCGTCCTCAAGCAACGGGCTTCGGCCTGTACTTACATCCATACTGGCTGAATCGCGGATGCTCAATTGAGCTTAGAAAGTTCTAATATCTCTTGAAGTTAAAAAAAAAGTGTCTTGTTTTTGAATGAAGAAGTTGGATTAATCCTCTACACTTTCACTTTCACCCAGGATCTGAATTGGTCAAGAAGACTTAGCTTTTAGAAGTCTTTGAGATTTTAGGTTAACCAGCCTTAGCCATCAGGGTCTTAGACTTAATCATCCATATTCCCCTAAGTTTCTAGATTTGCATGCTATATTCCATGCTTAGTCTCAGACATAAAGAATATGATCAGCAGATCACATACACGACTGTGGTTTTTGATGAGATGAGTTGATTTTTCACCTGAGGGATTGGGATGAGGAAGTCGAATTTGGATTTGATCTAATGATGCTCGAGGATGGGATAAAATCTTTGGAGGCTTCAGGAAACCTGAGTGTCAGCAATATTAGCCAGTATGAGAACTTGATTCTTATACTAATCTCTTGACATTAACCTAAGTGCCTGGGTGTGAAAAATAAATAAAAAATGTTGATCAGTGTGCGCCAACTCTTGGTAAAAGCAGTGGAGCTAGCCACCAATTATACAAGTCAATGAAATTCAAAGAAAAGCTCACATTCCACCAAAGTTACATCTCAAAGAGCTTCCACCAAAGGCGAGCGCTCCCAAACTTTTCAAAGTGTCCACCTTGACCACCGCTATTAGGACCAGGAGTCGGGCTAGCACCAAAAAAGGGCTCTGCATCGTAAATGCTACAAGTCTGGGTGTCGAAGGTACGATAGGTACTCAAAAGAGACACACCCCGGTGTACTCCCAGGAAAACAAGTGCAGACGGCTCCAACTTCTCTTGACGGACGCACTGATCAACACCAAAAAAAATGTGTTGCGTAAAAAGGCACTAGAGAGAATCCTTGTTCCAATGAGAGGGAGAGAAGAATTGACACAATCCCATGCCCTCCAATTTTTGGCCTGCCATCCACATTTTCTAAGTCTGACAACTAAAGAGACGGTGGACTGAATGCAAGATTTGATTTATTCCCTAGTGCTGAGGATTGGGTCCTCAGGAGATTTTCTCGGACCAAGATTTTGGGTGAAAACTTGACTCTACTCTCGAAATTGCAGTCAACACTAAACTCATATCCTTTAGTTTATATGTACATCAGAGAGAGTTTAGAGAAGTAGAGGAATTGGAAGCCTCTTGATTAAGGCTGGGGTGAACTCTAAATTTTTGGATCTCTGAAGCCGAGTCGACTTGATCAGATTAGATCCTGTATTCACATGCACAAGGGGGTTAATCCAACTTAGTCATTCTTTTTGATGCTCGAGGACGAGCATAGTTTAAGTATAGGGGGGTGATGAACCTCAGTTTCATCATCTTTATTTATTATAATTAACTCCCTTGCTTAATGTTTTGTCAATAAATCTCTGTTAGTGTCTAATAATTAACAGAGTCCTTAATAAATTAAAAATCACAAAAAAATGGCAAATCAAAAATCTGTGGTATTTTTAACCTTAAAAATACCCTCCAAAATATTTCGATTCTTTGTTTGATCTCATCTCCAGTTTTGGTCAACATGAAACGTGTAGATCTCGTCAAGATCTACAACTTTCATGTTTTGAGTTTTCTCAAATTCGGCCATCTAGCCCTTCAAATATCAACTGGAAGATCAAAATAATTTGATTGGGCCACGTGGCCCGTTCTGGATGAGCCACGTGGCCCGCTCCCCTTTGCCTCATCCGCCCGCGTCTCAGCCGTTGGATCTCATTCTAAATCCAACGGTCCCGCCTTTTCCACGCCTTCTTAATCTTCTAGCCATCAGATCTTCCTCCGCCTTCAAATCCGTCCGCTCATTCGCGCCTTGAGCAGAGCACGACACGTGGCGCTTCATAGGCCGCCTGATGGCACCTCAGATCTTCCATCTTCGCCGTTATCCCCTGGATCTGATTCCATCCCTTCGATCAACCCCAAGATGCGATCTCGGCCGCTCAATACTGCCACGCCTTGTGCTCGACACGTGGCAGCTCATCTGCCTTTAATCGCTCCGCCGTTGATCTAATCCTGCCCGTCCTCTCGCGCTTAGCCCTACACCGTTGGATCTCCAGATCCAACGGTCAGGAGACCGTCGTCAACCTCCAGCAGACCCCTTCTTCCCCACGATCTCCTCTCGCGCACCTCTCCCCCTTTCCATTTTCTCCACGACTCCAGAGCCCCTCACACCTAACCAAACACCTCCCGGTCTTCCCCCATCATCCTTCTCCCTCGCGCACACCTCCACGACCCATAACTCCCTTCCAGTCGTCCCATGATCGCCTCGCAAACCACGACACCACGATCATCTCCGCCGAGTCATCCCTTCAAATAAGCCACCTCCCCCACCTTTCGCGGTCGTCCACCTTTACGAGGAAGGGAGCCCAGCCCTCCTCCGCCTCCCCGTGACAGGGGGAGGCGGTGTGATTGAGCGACGACGACTCCACTCCCGGTGAGACCCTCCGCCTTCGACGGCGGAGTCGCGGCGCCTTGTGGTGACCGCCCGAGCTGCATGGAAGGGCTGGCCATGTCCAGCGAAGACCCAGAGCTCGCTTAGAGCTTCAGCCCAAGCCCTCCTCTCCGCCTCCGACCAGGTAAGTTCCCTCTTCTCCGTTTGTCTTTTTTCTTCAATTTCTCTGGTTTAATTAGGCATCTCCGACCACCTTCACCCCCCATTAACCCCCCTTCAAGCTTCGCTACGCTTCCCTCTTTCACGCGTCACCTCCGACAGCCACACTCTCCTTCTTCCATACCTTCCCACCGTCACCCATCTCCTCCGCCATTCACGGCGGAGGAGCTTCGAGCTCCCCATGTTCTGCGTCCCCTAGGAGCTCCCACTTCGTTCACTCACGCACCCTTAGGCTTCGGCTATTGGATACTAACCTTGCAGGTCGCTACTCGTTCAATGATCGGAACTCGGTCGGAGACAACTTCACCGATCTCGCAGTTGCCAGTCGAGCGCCGATGAAGCGACACCAGAGGCTCCTGGACCTGCCTCGAGCTCTCCGCTTCATCGACGACCATTACTTGGGCTCGGGGGAGGCCTGTCGTGATCAAGAAGGAGTGGCGGAGCTTGGAGCTTCTCGCCGGAGCTCGAACTCCGCCGCCAGCAGTCGAAGAAGGAGAACGTACAGGCACCGTTGGATGATCCCTCCAGGCTTTCATCCAACGGCTGAGGGGCAGCCACGTCGCCTACAGCGGAGCCCATCCAAGCCATCGGATTCTTTTGATCTGATGACTCATATTCAGCCATGCGTCGTCACCAGAGCACGCCCGAGCCTCCGTCTCCGAACCTACATGCTTGGATTCGCCGAGCCTTGTCCGAGCCTGCATCGAGCCAAAGCCTACGCCCGAGCCACGCCGAAGCAACCCGGGCCTCCTCCGAACCTCCGATCTACCCGAACCTGAGGAAGCGCGTGCCTGGCACGTGCTTCTTGGGTAATTTGCAAGGAAGCCCAGCCGACTTCTTCAATTTGCAAATAGGTCCCGATCACGTGCAGCGGGCGTGCACAGTGGGTATTTTACAGGGAAGGTCCATCTACTTTACGTATTTACATTTTAGTCCCTCCCTGGACCTATTTGTAGTTATCTTTTCATGTTTTTATTGCATTTATGCCCCTGTCTTCTTTTATGCATATCTTGAGCTACATAGCTCCAATCGAGTTGATTTCAGTTTCATTTTGAAGCTCTTCTCATCCTCTTCATTATGGCATGCTTAAATTTCAGATTTGACACTATGAACTGTGATGAATTATTATATTATCTAAGTGTCCTGACCTCTTTATTTGACATGCTCATTTACTTATTAAAGGTGGAATGCTTCTTAATGCTAACTCAGTTTAACTTGCATTTTTTCTATGGCTCAAGTGACTATGATTTTTGGGGCATAATATTCGCTTTGCATGATCACTTATTTGCATTATAAAATTTAATAGAAAATGCATGTTTTATGTTTTAATGCATTGTCTTGTCATGTCTTGTGTTGTCTTTGCATTGCTTTGACCTATAGGCCTTAAACTCAACACCTAATTAAACACACTTTAATCCAATTAATACGAGAGAGGCTCGTGTCCCTGAGTTCGACCTTGGTATCTTGCCAAGTAAAAATAAATTAACGATCACCTCATTTGGATTTATGGCATACCTTTAAATGAGGTGATCTCTTTGACGACCCAAATCGGCCCGACTACGATGATGATTCCATGTGCTAAAAACACATTATTAAAGGGCCGATTTTGCGGTTCATCATCGGGTTATATCATGTCCAAAGAGAGAAAAAAGGCCAAGCACACTGAAATGATTTTCAAAGGTCAAAGGTAAGTGTTTGCAGCTGCAACTATACACTGAAGAGTAGTGTACATGTGCTTAGGGTACACATTTAGGGATTTGGTCTCTATCTTTAAGGCAACGTCCTCACCTACTCTGTCTGGAGGTATGTAGCTACAAACAATGAGGGGGTAACTCTCCTCAAAATAATGATGATGTAATCGTTACGTTTAGTTTGAGGACAAGTATGATTAGTAGTTCCTTTTTTGTTTGGTTATCATTTTTTTGTTTTTTCAAGAAATTGATCTAACGAAATTTCCAATTCCTTTATTTCCTAAGTAAGAAAAACAAGGGAGGAGAACGGAAAAGCCGGTGCGATGGAAAAATCAATGATGCATGCAAGAGATAGAAGATGCCTACCTTATGCCAGCAGTCTACATGTAAACTGATCCTCACATAAAAATAAAGATAGATAATAAACTAATCTAAATTATGCAAGTAAGCGTCCTAGCAGTAACTTCTATTAATGGGCAAGAGCGGGTTTATTTTGACTAAGAAAATAGAACCTACTTTTAAGGTCTCAAGCACATGAAAATGCGAGAGAACAAATAAAAATAAAATCAAGAAAAAAACAACCGGTGAGGTCCCCCAAGTGTATCGACACTTGGTGAAATAGACCCTGCAATCCACGAAGTGTCTAATATCCAAATAAAAATAGAAAAAGAGGCAAGCGCCTAAATATTATTAAAAAAATAAATGGGAAATAAAATGCAAAACTAAAACAAAAAATAAATGCTCAAAAATCTGCTCCAAGATCCTCCAAGTATTCTACTCCTCCCCTCCTACGCTCTCCTGCTGCTCGATGAAGAAACGAGCTACCTCCGCATCGCTCAGTGCGTCAACACTCCTAAGAATGACACCATCGCTTGTCTGGCCCTCGCAAGAAAAAGAGAAACAAAAAATATGTCAGATACCAGTATTGAAAATAGAGCAAACATAAAAGAAATAGACAACATCAGAAATATAGATATATACAAACCAAGAATAGCAGGCAAAAAAAGAACCTAGCTACCCTCGTCGTGACTCCTCAGCAACGTCACCATTTTGTTGAGATGAACTTTTATGGGTTTTAATTATGTAGTGGAAACATTCACAAGGTGAAATGTCATCGTAACCCAAAGAAAGTCTCAAACAAAAAATATTTTTATTTATTCAATTCTCAAACCAACAAATAGAGGAATGCAAGCAAGATAACTATGTTTTGCAATTTATTTACATGTATAGCGTACAAGATCAAACTCAAGGAAGCTAAAAACTCCCTGAATACTTGGTCTTTATTGGTTTTATATTTTAATTATTTTTATGAAATTTTAATTTTTTATATTTTTATAGTTCTTTTATTTTGTATTTTTTAATGACTTTTAATTTTTCAAATGTTTTGTATTTTTAATTTTTTATTTTTCAAATGTTTTATTTCAAGCAAGATAACTATGTTTTGCAATTTTGTATTTTTTAATAAACAAAGATAAAGAATATAAAAGGAAAAAAACAAGATCTTTTTTATTTTTTAAAATAAGGTAAAAATGTACATAAAATCAAGTAAAAATATTTTTGGTATTTTGGCAGTTTCATAATTTTTATGATTTTTTTACAATTTATAGATTTTTTAAGATTTTAAAAACAATTAAAAATAGGAAAAACAATAAATAAAAAAATAATGTAATTATTTTTGGTTTTTTAAAAAATAGAAAAGAAAATAAAAAATATAGAAAAAATATACAGTTTTCAATTTTTTCAGAAAGCAATTTTAAGAATTTTCAAGATTTTTTTGTGAATTTTTATGAAATTTTAATGTTTTGTGACTTTTTATGGTTTTTTATAGGTATTTGAAGATGAAATTTAAAAAAATAAAACAAAGTAAAACAATTACACATAAATTTTTACAGAAAATTTCAAAAGTTTTTTTTATATTTTTTTATTGAATTAAACTACAAACAAAGAGAAATTGAGGTGTTTTTGAATTATTAAAAATAGTAAAACAAGATAAAATGCAAAAAATATGGCTAATGAAGGTCATCAACAGGAGCTAATGTGAATTTTTGTGGATTTTTTAGGCTAGATTAGATAGTTATCAAGCAATATGGACAAGCTAATTAACACACTACTTTACAATGACCTATATGAAAATAAATTTAATTAAAGAACTAAGCACATAATAAAATATAAAATGCAAAGGGACTCTATGTAATTTTCACAAGAAATAATGTGTGCTAGTGCATGTGAGTCATGCTGGTATGAGCTTAATTATGATTATTATATTTTTAGGGACTGAAAAGTAACAGAAAACATCCAGGATATTATTACAATTAATTCAAGAAACCACGTGCATCGTGTGTTCCACAGTTCAATCAGGACTCAACCGTAATTTGGAAAAACTAGAAGAGCAAACATGCAATTATTCAACTCATCTTGTCTCAACATGTGTCCATAACTGAGTTATATACAGATAAAGGAAATTGTAATGTCTAGAGTGCAAGTTATTCACCGATCACATGCATTGCGCATGCGGATCGAATGGCTTCTATATTTTTTATCAATAGGCTCGGATTTGGAGGTCTTCAACGACTGGGATGCTATCTGGGCTTCTTTCTTATTAATCCAACGGTAGACAGCACTAGTGGAAGAACACGATTGAAGGTCAACTCTAGCAACCTTCAATCAGCCATAGATTGGCCAATTTAGGTTGCGAGTGCCTCCTGAAGATAGCTGCACATTTCTGCTTCTTCGCCGCATCGTCTGAATATCCCGATGATGCTCGATGATGCTCGATTGAAGATCTGGAGCCCTAGGTAGTCGATGACTGAAATATAATGCTCCAGATCCTTATTCCTACTCTAGCAGCATCCAAATCCCTACAGACACATCCCTTGTTCAGAATAAAGGCTCCGACCAACGTTATTATGCAAAAAGAATGCATGTGGAGGATATGCATGCGACTCCGATGAAGGGGTTGTTGGAGGTGGAGTCGATCTCCAAATTCGAGGTGATCCGAGGGTTCAAAATATGGAAAAATATGAAGAAGTTCAAGGCAATGGTCATGCGGTGGTTGGATAGGAGGATAAGTGATCTAAGAGCCTCTGATAGAGCAGATCAAGATCGATGAAGATGATAAAAAATTACTCTAAAAATTGAAATCAAATGCAAGATTAAAGAGCGAATTGAATAAAAAATACCTAAGTCTAACTATGGTAAAGAGAAGATAGTGATCGCATCGCTTCGATGCGTCGGTCAGAGAATATGGACGATGAACGGTGAAGCACCGATGATTGTATGGATCTCACTCTCTGGTGGTCACCTTGTGCTCCCAGCTACGGAGAACGAAGCTCTATCACCGCACATCCCTTTGGGCTCAAGTTAGGGTGAAATTATCACTAGAAAAGGCATCAATTTCAGAAGGGAGATATGGAGGGGTTTAAATACAAGGCGAGATGAAGTGAAATTCAAATCGAATGGGCATGTGAATTGAGGAAAATTATCTAAAAGGTTGATCGAGTGAGGTTGTTTATTAGTTGGACTACAAGATCCATGAAGGATCAAAGTGTATTGATGATTGGGTCAATCAGGAAAAATGAGGGAATAAAGTTCATCGAGATGCTATTCAGGTGGAGCTAGAAGATTAGATAGTTGACCCAGGTCAATAGACCCATGCTCAACAAATAGGGAACCAAGCCCATTAAAGGGCAAACACAAAAAGACAAAATAGGGTAAAAATGAGAAAGAAATTAAAATTAAATAGAAAATGAATTTAAATAACTAAATAACATAAATAAAAATGTAAATAAGCAAATAAATAAATAATCTTAATTATGGTGATTTTTAGTTAATTAAATAAATTTAAATACATACGTTAAAATAAATAATTATCTTTATTCGTTGGTATTTATACCTATATATATGATACCTTGATTTTTAATAATTTAAATTTACAAATAAATACATAATTTAATATTTTATTTACAACATTTTCAACCATTATAAACATTTTTTATTTTATTTTTATGAGATAAATTATTAAGTTAAATAATTATGTATATTTACAATATATACATAGTGGTACATTTATAATATATTCAATAATTTATTTTTGTTAATTTGATTTTTGCAATTTTTATTTGAAATTTCTTTGATAAAATACAATATTTTCAAATATTTTAAAATATAATATGTATGTAAAAATAAATAAAATAAAATAATATAATATATTCACACGAAGTATAAAATACAGACAATTATGCAATGCACTCCAAAAAGCCACATTTTACATATTAACACCGATTTGAATGAAATCACTTTCATTTTGAAGTTTATTTTTAGAGTACAATAAAAGTATCTACTTTATTTTGAGTCTTTATGGAGAAGATATGAGTCTGACAAGTTTAATTTTGACGCGTTTTCAGTGTCGTTATTTACACTATGTACAATGATTCTTCTTGCAATTATTTCTAATATTTACACCTTATTTTTATATATAAGTTTCAAGAAGAAAACATTTTTATTTGAGATGAATTGTATGATAAATAAAATAATAGAATGAATTATATACAAAATAACGATATATGTGCACTGATGACTAGTAAATGGAGATTGATTTTCTTTATTTTCCTACAAGAGGTCTTATCTCCGCGTACTTTATTTCTTTGTCAATCAGGTATAGTTTTGACCTTCTCTTGGGGTCATAATCATCCTGTATTTATTGCAGATATACAGTCTTCATTTTTCTTTATTTTTCCTTTATTTATTTATTTTAGATTAACAACAATTATGTTTATACAATATTTACAATAAAGAACAATAAAAACTTTTATTTATTAATATTTACAGGTGTTTAAGAAGGAATTTTTAACTAAAATAAATAAATAAAGATGATGAAATGCAGATTCATCAGCATTTTATTTTCTGCTATTGTCATTCTCTACACACGATTATGGTTCGCAGGCTAACATTTAGAACCATAGAGTATAGCAGGTCTCATGACTGCTTTATACAACTTTCTTTGGATTTTCAAAGGAATTTTCTTATCACATTGAGTAGTAGAGGCTCCTCTCCACTTAACCAGCCTACATTTATTGTATTATTAACATCTCCATCAATTTCTCCCTCATGTTGCAAAATAGATCCCAAGTATCTAAAAGAATATCTCTTCTAAATGTTCTCATCACCAACCTTTACCTCAATTCGTTCACCATTGCTTCTATCAAAAGTGCACTCCATATATTCAATCGTAGCCCTACTTATACGAAATCCTTTAGTATCCAATGCATGCCTGCATACCTTAAGATTCTCATTTACTCCTCTAGTATCATCCATCAACACAGTATCACCAATGGATAACAAACACAAAGGCATATCATCATGAATGTGACTTGTCAACTTGTCCATAACCAAAGTAAAAAGGAACAGACTAAAATATGAACCTTGATGCAGACTAATGATAATGTCAAAATACCCAGTCTTCCTAGACTGGATCCTTACATAAGATGAAGCCCTATCATACATTCCTTTATGTGGTTAATGTATATATAGGACATGCACTTGCCTCTTCTCCAAAACTCTTTACAATATCTCCCATGGTACATAATCACCAGCCTTCTTCAAATCAACAAAAAATATATGGAGATTCTTCCTTTTAGCTACATAAATCTCCATTATTCTCCTTAGCAAGTGGATGACTTCAATAGTTGAGCGATCTAACATGAATCCGAATTCATTTTCTTTTACTTTGGAAACTTGTCTCAACCTTCTTTCGATCACATGTTACGAAATTTTGATAGTGTAACTCATCAGTTTGGTGCCTCTGTAATTTGAACTATTTTGAATGTCTTATTTGTTCTTATAAAGAGGCACCATTATGCTTCTCCCCCAATCTTCATGATTTTCTTGCTTCGCCAAATAATACTGAATAAATTATAAGTCAAGTCAAACCACACCCAGCTAAAACTCTCCATACTTCAATATGAATGCCATCAGGTCCTACACCTTTCTCCCATGTCTCATAAACTTCAAAGCTTCTTCTACTTCCTTCCTTTGTATTCATCTATATCTTGCACGATTCAAGTAACTTTCACTACTAGATAGATCTCCTAAAGTGATATCTTCTTTCCTTCCCTAATGAAAAGCTTATGGAAATACTTCTTCCATCTAGTCTCTATATCCTTCTCAGTAACAAGCACGTGACATTCCACATCCTTAATGCAACTCTCTTGAGAAAGATCTTTGGTCTTTCTTTCTCTTAGCTTTGGACAACCTGAATATTTCTTTCTGGCCCTCCTTAGAGTCTAGATTTTTGTACAAAACTTCATAAGCTTTTGACTTAGCTTCGCTTACAGCCTTCTTTGCTATTTTGTAGCTTGTGACAATTTTCTCTGTACAATCCTTAGACATTGCTTTAAAGCATGTTCTATTAATTTTGAGTTACTCTTGCTCCCCTTCATTCCACCACCAAGCCTTCTTTTGGCATGTAGCTCCTCTCTTTGACTTGCCTTGCATCTCTTTGGCTATCCTTTGGATGCAAGATGCTACCGCCTCCTACATATCGTTTGCACTTCTGTTACAATCCCAATATAAGTCTTCTAAAACTCTCTCCCTGAAGCTTGATTACTTCAATTGAATATTCCACCATCTAGTTCTAGTGATCTTGGAAACCCCCCTTTCGTTGCCAGTACTTTTATTTGCATGTCCATCACGAATAAGCGATGTTGGGTTGTCAAACTCTCTCATGTGATTACTTTTCTATCTTTGCAACACAACTGATCTCTTCTGCTTAATGCAAAGTAATCTATTTGTGTTATATTCGGACCACTCTTATAAGTAATTAAATACTCCACCCTCTTTTGAAAAGAGTGTTTGCTATGAAAAGATTATAAGTTGTTACAAAACTCAGAATGACTTTGTCCTCTTCATTTCTTTCCCCGAAGTCATTACCTTCATGAATACTAGCATACCCTGAAGCATCCTTTCCTACAAGTCCATTAAGATCTCTACCTAGGAAAATAATCTCCCTTTATGGAATTCCTTGCATAATCTTATCAGATTCCACCGAAAAAGCTTGTTTAATCATTCCATCTAAACCAATTTGCAGTGCATAAACTAAGATGATATTCAAAATTTCTTCTTCGAGCACCAATTTTAGAAAAATAATCCGATCCCAGAATCTTTGAACTCAACCACCCAATCCTTCAAATCCTTATAAACAACCACTCCAACATCATTTCTGCCCTTATCTTTACTAGTATACCAAAGTTTAAAGCACATCTTCTTGATTTCTCTTGCTTTCTCTCCAACCCATTTTATCTCTTGGAGACATAGTATCTGAATCTTCCTACTTTCTATCGTATCTACAATCTCCATCAAATTGCCAGTCAAAGTGCCAATATTCCAAGTATCTATCCGCAACTTCATTTTCAACCTCTTTTGGATTAACTTCTTTACTTGCATGCATCCATAATGCGAGAACCCTTGCAATTTTTTGACTGCATCCAGGCGACAATGCTGCTGGACTAGCTTATTTACTCGCACATGTTCATCATGTTAGAACCCTTGAAAATTTTGAACTAGATACAAAATGTGATGTAGCAGCCTTTGCTAACTTGTCATTGCATTCGTGCGATGCAACACGTCTCTAGTAGGGAACGCTTCAAAAAAATCTAAATGTTTTTTTTGTAAATTCATGTTGAAAAGATTCAAACGTTTTTAAAAATAAATTCGTAAATAATGTTCTTAAAAAGAACACTATTTAGGATTTTGTCTCTCTTGCATTGGATGTCAGCTATCTAACGTGTAACCCTCATCAATTTACCCAGGCATGAGACTAGAGACATGGAAATTAAATGAGAATAATATGTAATATTTTTCACAAGACATATAAAATGTAATACATACGATATTTTTGATTACAATACATTGCATGAGGTTTACTGTATTTGATTCATTAAAAAAGAACTAATATGGAAAATATAGTTTTTTTACCTAATACATTCTGGTGGGGCTTACACGTCCAACAAATTCCAACCTTAATCAACTGGTCATAAGCGAAAGTCTTCTTATAGGAGGTCATTATATAATACAAGAACCTCATATTTAAAAAATTGTATGATGTTAGGCAGGATTTGAAACGATTGATGGAATAAATCAACAATATCAAGTAAAAAAGAAAAAATAGAGATTAGAGATGAACTAAGCATCCATATTGAACTTTTCCTTAGAGAGGATATCACCCTAACTTCACTGATGCATCAGATTTGATGATCTGCTCTTTTTATATGACAACAAATGTTCACCGTATACACACCACTATAGGAACGTCCTCAAAAGACACATCAGTGAACTAACATCCCAAACAATAGAGATTGTTCGGTGGTGGAGAGAGCACAACTACGAATGCTTGAATAACTTTAGATGCCGTTGGAGATAGAACTAACAATCACGAAAAGATCAGTTTGATTCCTTTCTCAGATTCGTAATCGTCATTAAAGGATATTTGTAAAAGGAGAAAACAATGGGAGAGAAAGAAATGGGGCTACCGAAGAAAAAGGTTTACAAGATACATGTTTGTGGTGACCAGCCTAGGAATATGTCATCCTTGGATGAGTTTGGTTAGTTATCTCCTCGATTTGGTCGGTGATTTGGTACTGAAGTGGTTGAGCATGCACATGTAGAAGGAGACACAATAAGGGAGCAAGCTTCCTTGGATCTGACCTATGGGGAAGATGATGGTCCTTGCCTCACAGACAAGGACAAGCTATGTCACAACTTTCATGCTGAAGCTCACACCCTTCTCTTGTATAGTAGGCAGTTGAAGAAAAAAAAGCACGTAGAGATGGATGGATATGTGCACGATTTCGGGAAAAGGGCATCTAATGAGTAACTTAAGGGGATGATGATGGCAATTTCTAGGTGAAGTTGGCACTCGTCGACATGGGTGTAATGGTGAGGGGGTTTGAGTAAGTAATGACTATGGGTTTTATGGAAGCTCTTTAGTTGTTACATATGAATGGGAGTTACAAGTGAGGTGACCAACGATGACGTGATGGTTGTCATGGAGGCGTTGATGGAAAGTATGAGGTAGAGGAGTGGTGGGTAGCAGTAGGTAGAGGGATATGGGGAAAGTGAAGAAGAGAGGAAGACGAAGTAGTGAGAGAAGGAGAGAGTGGAAGTCTAAGTTGACCAATGGTTTAATGAGACTGACTGATGTGTTGAAGTTCTATTAGTTGATGATGAAAGGGATGTGCTTGTTGACTAGGGTCAACAAGAGGTGGTGTATTGGTGGGAAGTACAATGAGATGCAGGTATGCGCACTTTTACCAAGATCGAAGTTGAACAAGCTAAAAAACTAAATGAACTTTCAAAATAAAATAAAAGGAGTCCAACCCAAAAGTGGTGTTTATGAAAAACATGCATGTCATGAGATCTAGTTTTTTCATGAAGACCTCAAAATCAGAAGAGGACACCTGAAAAATACAATTTTTGGAATGTATTTATAGGTATAAAATAACTATATTTTTGTTATTTGTATTTTTTCTATAATGTTTACTTAATACTATATACATAAAATATTTTATTAAATCTTAGAAATACATTTACTCCTCAAACTAATTATCTTGGATTTTTAATAATTAAGAAAAAGGAGAATTTAAAAAGTAGCATAGGTGAAGTTGCCATTATGTACATAGGATTGATCTTTTTCTTTCCTTATCTGATTTTTAGATTTTTATGCAACTAATAACATAAATTAAAGAAAATAAGCGAAAAGGAATTGATTTAGAAATAGTTAAATACGTACATAAAAAATAGTCTTAAGATCAATAAATTATACCATATAGAATGGGATCCCAAAACCTACGTTTCACATATGAACTCTTGTTCCTTTGAATTTGATCTTTTTTGTAGACAATTTAATGCACAATAATTTAAAGGTGAGTAAAATTTTCATAGGAATTTTTGTGGAGATGATATTGAGCTTTACGTCTTTTGTTCTTTTTAACTAAGATTTATTTCATTTGTTATATGCAAAACTTTATTTTTTTATTAGGATTTATACATAACTAAGGTTCATATTATCTTCACAATGGAGTTGGTTTCATTCCATTTGGAGTTAGCATGGATTTTTTTTCAAAATCAATAAGGTTGTTCTTATATATAGATGGATAGATGCATGATTAAACTCATTATTTTTATCATTTTGTGTGATTTTTTTATGTGGAATTATTTACACGTCACTACAAGGGGATGTCCTAAAGGGTATGGTCATATATTTTCCCCTTTGGAAGAAAACCTATCCACTCCGATTGATGAGGATGATTGCATGACCGTCCATGTTACATGTATCTCATTTACGCAGACGGGATACAAATCGCTTACACCCCCTCTCGATTGCTAGAAGAGCGATCGCAATCGTCCCACCTGTTTAGATCTTCTAGAACATGAACATGCCCTCTCATTAGCTGAGGGGGACAGTCAAAACTGACCCCTCCATTCAAGGCTTTTGGGATGGTCTACGAACGTATGCTCTCAGAAAATGGAGGAGATTGTCACGATTATCCCCTTCATTATCAAGAGAGTACAATCCTGATCGTTCCCTTCGAGTGTTGAGGGGAATGGGGTGCACCAGAAGAGCATAGAAGGCCGAAAGGGATCGTCCCCTCTAGATCCTACTCGCCCGCTTTTTGACCAAAATGCCTAGAGCATCCGGAGGGGACAGACATGATTGTCCCCTACAGTAGCTAGAATTAACTGTCGAGTACTTAAATTTCTTGCGAACGTGTCAATGCAATCTTCAGAGCTTTCGTCTGATGTTGACTTAATAGCTTGAAGAGTTATCCCTCTTTTCCATTTCACCTATCCTTCAACTTAAGCAGTTTGTGTCTTTTCTACTTTATATGTGAGAAGTTTTCCTATGAGATCATCAACTAGAAGAGTATTAATGTTGTTTGGTTCTTTTATCATATTTGTTTTGATGCTCCATACAACTTTAAGGATCCAAGAATTTTCTTCACTTGATCTGCATTTGTGATCTCCACTTCAAGATTTCTCAATTTGTTGATGATTGATGAAAATCTTGTGTACATGTGTCTAGTAGATTCTCTACTTTGTATTTTAAACAACTCATATATCTGTTGTCGAAAATTAACCTACGACTCTTTTAGCTTTGAATGTCCTTCATAAATCACATTGAGCTTATTTCATATTTCATATGTTGTCTTCCATGGAGAAACGCAGTTGAACTCTTTTTTAATAATGACTGAACATGACATTCTTTTTTTAGAGTTGTATGTGGCTCTCATTTTTTCAATGTCTGATACATTCCAACAACTAGTCTTACGTACTTTTTCTCTATGACATTTGACACGTCAATATTGATGGATTCCAAGATTATTTACATGCATACCTTCCAACAGTTGTAATAGATCCCATTAAAGTGAGGAGATATAACAATGGATTGGATTTTGAAAATGATCTTGTAGACTCTGCCATATGTACTTTTGAAATTTTACTTCATAGTAATAATCCTCACTCTAATACCAAATGTGAGTTTTGGACCATGACACCATTAGAGGGGGGAAGTGAATAATTCTCAAGATAGTTGGATCTCTTTTCGAAGAATATATACATGAAAAACTCGCAAATGCTCTTCGCTAATTCATGAGAATTAATTCATGTTCGTTACATGCAGGCAAATTCAGATTAATCAAAAAGACTATTTAACTAATGTTCAATTAAATGCAAAAAGCGATCAGATTTATTTTACTTGGGCAAGCCCAAAGTATAACTCAGGGAGGCCACTAAGATGATTTTTAGATTATTTAAATGCTAGATTTTTTAGGAGAGTATTTTTTTAGATTTTTTATGTGAATGATGATGAAGTGCAAACGCGAGATGACAATATGAAGGTTAAATTAGCCTAAGATGGAAAATTTAAATTAACAAGCAAATAAGCTCAAAAATCCAGAAGGCTATTTTCCTTAGTTATTTATGCAATGACAAATCCATAACATATTTTTTGTATTTTTATTATGTAAAAAACATCCATGAATTATGAACACTTTCTAGGGTTTTTTCTGCAATTATTCATGCAATTAAATGCAAAAATTATGAAAATTTGTAAGAGGTTAAAAATGTTGAAATTAACCAATTATATTTTTTCTAGAATTTTTATTTGCAAAATAAATTTTCTATGAATAAAACAAATAGATTATGCGATTTTAAGTAAATTAATTTTTAATAATTAGCAAACTTACTTATTTTTCATAAATAAAATTATACTAAATATTTATAATCAACATCTATATGGGAAAAATTATAATTCCTAAAAATAATATGTTTATAGACAATTAAAAATTAACTATTGTGATTACAAATCAATATATTTTACCCTAAAAGTTCAAATAACTTGATTTTTGGTAACAGTTATATAATAACTAATCATACTAAATGTGCTTTTTTGGGAATTTTTGGAGCTAATGCTAATTTAATATGAATTAAAGAATTGAAACTAGGTAAAGTATGTAAAGTTACATGAATAAATTATCAATAAATCAATCCAATATCATAAAATCATGAATAGATGATCACCAATCAGAGAATTAATTACTCAACAACATGCAATTTTCAAAATTACAAAATGATGACAAATGATTGTCCAATGCATGCTCAAAGTTAGAGTCTTGGATGTAATAAATGAAATAGAAATCAAAATGGATAGAATTGTGCCTAAGGGCACTTTTGAAAATGTATGAACCTACAAGGTGGTGCGTACAATTTTCCTCTAAAGAGGGCATGACACACGTGAGGGGTTGTGCCTTTTTCCTCTTTCTTGTTGATCTTAGGAAAAGGTCGATGACGTACGACTGAAGGCGATGGCGGTGGTCAGTGCACATGCGATCAAGGGATGTAGCGCAAGGCTGAGGGAGCTCCCAAGGCTCGGAGAATGGTGTCAATCTTGAAGGTGTCGCGGTCGAGATATGTTGCTCTTTGCCGGATGGAGGCATGATGTTGAAGTGTGGTATTTGTACTCCGATGTGGTCGACTCCGATGATCGGGAGGGAAATGCACGGGTGGCTAATTGTTGATGCTGCAATGGTATTAGGGCCTTACAATTATGCTACTCAAAGAGATATAAAGAACATGGCTACTCGTGTTGTTGGAGACGAGGATTCTCAACCCTGATGTAGGAGGTCGACTCACGATCTACTCCTCTCAGAGCTTTGAAGATTCACAGTGATGATGCGCAGCGATGAAGCTTAATATCATATTAAAGGATCCTTGTTAGAAGAAGCAAGCCACCTCTTTGCTGCTATAGATGCTGAAATCATGGCTGGGAGGTGACTTCTAAGCGCGATGGAGGACAAAAACACGGTTGTTGTGTGATTTGAGGTAGTTGGAGATAGATCTGCATAGGCCTCCAACAACTACTGCAATTTTGGCATGGCTTCAGAGATGTTGTTGGTAGATGTAGGAAGAGTAGATCATTGTTGTGCCTTGATTGAAGAAAATGAAGCTCGTGGGGCACGGTGATGCTGCAGAGAAGTTTAGAACCTTTGTATCCAACAGATTACTTACAATGAAGATGATGGCTCGAGCGCTTACGCTCGACCGATGGATCTGGAAGGGTAGAAAGGAGATAAAGAGGGAGAAAGGTGGAGGTGAATGAACGTGATGGCTGTGATTTCCTGTTGGATTGGGTTTTGATTTCCAGATTGGGATTCAAGAAGAGGGGAGGTTGATTGTAGCAGAGAATACAAACGTAAAACGAAAACTAAAAACAAAACGAAAGGAGGAGAAGGATATTACCTAGAGAGGTTCTCCTGGGGTATAGCTACGATGTGCAGCTCAAGATCTTGGCCTCAAGAGCTGCAGCGGAGAGCATCTCGAAGCTCAGCAAGCTCATAGAAGAGCTGCGATAGGAGGTTGCACCTCCTGGATCTCAACCTCAGAGATGAGGTTATCGCCACTCAACCTAGATGAGCTTCATCTATCACCTGAAGCGAAAGGGGGCTTGGTGTTCTTGTGATTAACAATGCATCCATGTGATTAGGGGTGCAACCAAGGGTTTTATGGAAGATCCGTAAGCGAGAATGAGTGAGAAGGTCGGTGACGTAGGAGATGACGAGCAAGGCGGAGTTAGGTCTTCAAAGGCTCGGTCGAGAGGAGGAGAGGCTTGTGGAGAAGGCACAACGTGGAGGAGAGGTAGAGGTGTGCATCTCTTGCAAGAAAATTAGAGGTGGGAGAGGAAGTCTCGACCATCTGATGAAGGCAGGGGACCGCCAATCGAATGGGTCAAATCATGCCAAGTGGCAAGAGAATTTATTAAAAGAAAAAATGATAAAAGAAATAAAATAGAAAAAAGAAAGAAAAATTGTGGTTGTTGGATCAAGGATTCTCCAATCAATAACCCATAAAGGAGGAGGCAAGGGGAGCTAAGTGGAGGAGGAGGGGCATGTGGCGGCTCTGGGAATGGCCATGTGTCGTTCTCACAAAATTCAAAGAATACAATAAAATAAAATTTGAAAGAAAATAACAAATAACTTAAAATCAAAAAGTTTCCTTCATGAAAGTTGTTCATCTTGTTGCGATATACAACTTTCGTAAAGGGACCGAAACCAAAAGTAGTCATATGTACAAGGTGTATTTTTTGTGGCATAATATATCTATAAAATACCATATTTTTGTATTTTGAGAATTTTTGTGATTTTTAAATGAAATTAAATTGAACACAAAATCATTTAAAAATAAAAAAAATATTCTCAAGTTAATCTATTTTGTGGTATTTTTAATAACTAAGAAAATAAAGAAATAAAAGAGGAGGTACTTATATACAGACTCCATATACCGACTCAGAGTGATTTATTTTCTTTAATTTTTAATTCAATTTTGATTAGAATTTTTGCATAGTTTATTGAAACATAAATCAAAAAATAAATGGAAAATAAATAAGTTAAAAAGAGTTCTTTTTGTACATAAAATAATAGGGTAAAAGTCAGTCAATATATACAATATACACCGAAGTCCCAAAGCTAAGTTTCACATATGAATTCCAATTCTTTTGAATTCGATCATATTTTTTAGATAATTGAATGTACAATAATTCAAAAGAGAGTAGAGTTTCATAGAGGACTCTATGAGAGAGATATTCACATTTACAACCTTTTATCTCCAAACTAGGGTTTGGGTTTTATTAAGCAATTATACAAGTTAGCAATTTTTTTGATATTTTTCCTTTATTAAGGTTAGTAGTATGTACATAATGGAGTTGGTTTTACTTTATCTAGAGTTAGTAAAAAATAATTCAAAATATGTGAAGTTATGAAAAATATAAATGTGAGTGTACACATGATTTTTGGCTTCTTATTTATGCAATTATGACTGCTAAAATATGGATATTATTTACACATGCATGAATGATAATAATACAATTTAGATGAATAAATGTAATTATTTACTTGGGAACATAGCTTTATTTTCATCTTTTAGAGAGATGAATCACATTTTCATCAATACCAAGCACATAATATTCAAGCCAATCAGCATACTGTTTAGTATGTTTACGTCAAAACCTAATTAGCTCATGACCTGATTCACATGGCTTGGGATTTCCTAATTTTTCCAAGACAACCAACTAATTCACTATAAATCCTGAGATATTTTTGTAGATATCTCAACCGTTTATAAATCATAGAGTTTCACAACCTTGGATCAAATTCCAAGATCAAGACTATAGATCACATATTGTTGCAATCATAATGGACTGAGGAAACTTCCCTTTCCTCTGACTTCCACTTAAATATGCATATTCTGTAAGTCCATTTACTTCGCTACAAACTTAAGGATCAAACTTCATCAAGTTCCTGCAGTAGAGGTTAACAACAGAAATATATACATTTGTAATAATCTTTTCAAGAACAACATCCTTTTTTCTCTAAGATATCATAAATAATTCTTAATTGTAAAATTATTTATATCTTAAATAATAAATAGAATATAATTGCATATATATTCACAAATATTAGCATATAATTATATAATAGAGAGCACATGTAAATAATAAATCATATAATAAATGTCATCTAGCTAAAGAACAACTGCCAGAAGTATTCTGACTACATTAGAACAACCTGAAGAATTGTAATGGATCGAACGGTATTGAATTGGCATTTTTCTTGTAGAATTATCCTTTAGAAAATATTCAACTCAAATAATCAAAGGTCTAGACAAATAAACATTAAGAAATCACTTAGAGAGCTTATTTTCTTTACTATAGAGAGTGAGAGTGATTTGATGTGTATTCCAACATAGCTACGAGGTCCATTGTAATAGACTGGTGAATTTTTTTGTGAAATGATTGTTCAGTTCAATATAATCGGCCATGTTAATGAATAGCCATTCATCTACATTTATTCTTCCATTTTATCTTTAAATCCCTGTCAAAATACCAGTAAATACAACTAACTTGCATAAAATAACACCTAACATTCATCTGTAATTAATATGTAATTATCAAGTAAATATATGTATTTTAATCCAAAATGAAAGAAAAAAGAAAAGAAAATAAATGAAGTATCAAGGATACTGAATGATCCTAAACCCCGAGACCAAGTCAATACTAATTAGGTCAATTTGGAATAAAGTAGGGATAGATAAGGGCCAAAACACTGTACACAACTGATGAATACCCATTCATCACTCTTTAATCTTTTATTTTAGCTACAAAACCCTTGCAAAACATCATGTATATATATGCAAATAGCATAAATTATCAAAATGCATGCATCTTGTAAAAATGCATAATTAGCATGTTTTTTGTGCATAAATAAAAGAATAAAGAAATAAAAGAAAAAGAGGGAAATAATTAGAATAAATATTGAGTGACCTAATCCCAAGGGAGGGCTCAGCATGGGCCCGACCGCACAAGAAACCAAGTAGAGGGAGATAGGGTCAATCACACTTGTACATATACTTGTATATAAATAATTTTATTTTCCTCTAAAAAAAAGTAAAAATGTGTTTTTGTTATTTTGTACATATTTACAAAAATAAAACTAAAATAAAAAATGGGAAAAACAAAAGAAAAATAAAAATAAATAAAACCTCTCTCATCAGTGTATATAGACCATGTACACAGAATAACATACCTATTTATTTTCTCCTTGTAAATAATTAATAAAAATCCAAAAAAAATATTTCTATATTCCATATTTAATGGTGTAAATAAATAAAGTAAAAATCAAAAAAAAAATAAAATAAAAAGAAAAATAATAAAAATCATTTTCTACCTTGTACATATACCATGTAAATATGTATATAAACCTATTTATTTAGCTAATGTAAATGAATAATAAAAATAAAACAAAAAAACATTTTTTTTCCAAATTTTATGTTATAAATAAATAAAATATAAAATTAGAGTAATTGTATAAAAATAAATAATTAAAAATAAAAATAAAAAATTCTTTATGTATATACCTATATATAATAATAATATTATGTAAATACCTTATTTATTTTTTCCAAAAAAACTAATACAAATCACTAAAAATTAATTTGAAAAATAATAAACATTTTTCATGTTTTAACTTTTTCGAAATAAAATCATTTAATAATTTTAATTGAATTTCTAAAGAATTAATAAAAGACGGCCTGTGATTGGTCCACGGGGGATTGTTGACCCCCGGTCAACTCTCCCCCCAGGACCACTTGGTTCGCGGATCTCACCACCCGACCCGATTTCTCAAATTTTTCGCAGCTTGATCCGATCTCCATTTGCCTAAACCCTAGGTCCTGATTATACTAGATCCATCCTTAACCGTCGCCCGGGAGATTGCCTAGGGACCCGTTCTCCGAATCACTCGCCCGACCCTCATCTAGCCGGACCCCTAGCAGTATAAGACCGCATCTCCGCCGCACATTCCCCGCTATCTTTGGCTCCTCCCTTCTATCCCAGGACCTCCACCTTCCTTCGTAGAGTGACAACTATCGAACGGAGGTGTCGCAGTGAGGAGGAGGTGCCTCCAGCCACTGATCCAGCGAGTCCATCGTCGTGCACCGCCGCGAGGTGCACCAAGACTTGGACCCCCATGATTTCGTGAGGCAAAGACCCCCAGAGCTTCCTTAGCTCATCCCTAGTCGACCTCATCCACCAGGTATCTTCGATTTCCCCTAGGATCTTCTGATTTCCATTTACACCTAATTTGCGCCGCCGGCCTTCGCCGGCCGATTCCCAACGTCCCGATCACCCATTACTCATCCGACCCGACTACCATCTCCGTCAGACTTCTCACCACATTCTACACCCATCTGATCATCCTGACTCATCTCGGAGCAGGAAGCCCGGTCCTCCTCTTCCGCCGCTCGCCGGAGGACTACGCCGCGGCCCATCTGACCACCCATTCCACCCCTAACCAGGTCGAGGCACTTTGTCCTCGACCCAGGAGTCTTTCTGTGCCATTTTGCAGGTCAAAGGACCCCATCTGGGGGTCGAGTCATTCGAGCACAGGAGCTTAGCTCCTCCGGCGTCGCCAGGCCACTCCGATGGTCGTCGTCCCCATCGGAGGACCCTACCAGCTGCGGACCAGCCTAGGCGATCTATTCCATACCTCAGAAGCTCTAGAGGATGCCTCCACCACGCGCATTGGGCCGACAAACTTCGCCGGTGAGATGTTCTTGGAGGTCATCCAGCTACCGTCTGATCTACCCCTCAGCTCCGGTTCTGATCCTGACCGTCTGTTCACGCGAGATCTGCACCGTCGGATCCATCAGGGTCTTGATCCGGACCACTCATCCAGCGAAGAGGTGCCTTATATTCTCAGTCGTTGGATCAGCACGTGGCGCCTCCTCGTCCATCCGATAATAATAGGGGTAATTTTCCCTTAGGCCCCTGTCCTTTTGTTTTTGCTATTTAATCCTGTAAAAGTACGTTGTTTTAATTAGGTTAAATTGCACTTCAGACATTTATGTTTCTTTTAATTGCAACTTAGTCCCTATGTATGTGAGCCATGTGCATCAACATGTGAGGTTTAGGAATATTTGCACTTTTTATCATGTGTTTCCTGTGTGTTACTGTTTGATAT
The DNA here is from genome assembly GCA_037367405.1 of Ottelia alismoides. Taxonomy (NCBI): domain Eukaryota; kingdom Viridiplantae; phylum Streptophyta; class Magnoliopsida; order Alismatales; family Hydrocharitaceae; genus Ottelia; species Ottelia alismoides. The sequence goes on from JAZKJV010010282.1 coordinate 103,303, forward strand.
TTTATAAATAGGAATTGCAGTTATACCCCTCCGTGTCTGAACCACGTGCCTTGCGCGTGCATTGTGGGCTTTTTGCATTCCAGGACCTAGACTTTCTTGCTTTGTTATTATTTAGTCCTGGAAAGATGTTTCTTTGCATTTAGGTCCCTCTGAAGCTGTGTGCCTTGTTTTTATTAAATAAAATATCAAATTAAATCCAAATTTGGTGAAATTGGGACACATGGCTCCTGCCACTGTGTAAAAATCTCCCTAAATTTTTGGGATATTTTTGAGGCTTTTTGATATTTTAACAGTTCAAAAACAGGGATTTTTGCTAAAGTCTGACTTAAAAAATCAAAGAAAAATATAAAAATATTTTCAAAATTCTAAAAAAATTAGTGGTAGTTAGTTTTAGTGTGTTTTATTTTCTATCCAAATTTTGTGCTTTTTGGATTTATAAAAACCTTAAAAATTGAAAAAACCTAAAAATCTTATAAAAATTCTAAAAAATCCTATAAAAATAAAAAAAATACAAACTCTTTTCCTGTAGCTTAGTTTCTATACATAGTTTTCATAAAAATTGCCTCCAGACTTTTATAGATCAATTTTATATTTTTAATTGATCTTTCAAGTCTGGTTGCACAATAGCCCTTATTTTTCTTCTTTCTTGATTTTTAGAAAATTAAATAAAAATTGAAAAATTCTGAAAAATTCACCAAAAACACTAAAAAACATAAAAACACAAAAATATTTTTGTTTCAATTTTTAGAGCATTTTTGAGTGCTTAAATAAATGATTGAGTTTGCTTGTTTTCCTTTTTTCTTATTTTCCCTCATTATTAAAAATACAAAAAAATAAAAAAATAAAGTCCACCAAAAAATCTTTTGTTTATTTTATTTTCTTTGACTACTTCGTAGGCTGCAAGGCCAACTCGTTCTCCCTGAGTCTGACCCTGGTCGCTTTACCCGGTTAATAAAAATAGCGAGAATCGCTTCATGTTTTTATTGATTTCATCTTTTATTTGGTGGTTCTATCTTTTCTTGTTAAGTCCGATTCTTTGAGATCCGGGTCGCAACGACCCAAGAGTGATTTTTTTTACCTTGCCCGGATTGAGGAGATTAATTTTCGGCTCAGCAGAATGGCACCGTTACCTAATTCTTCGATCAGGAATAAAGTAGGGAGAGATAAGAGCCAAAACATTCACAACCCTAATTCTTCTGTATACTATATAGGGTTTTTATCAGTTTTGCCCCTCTGAGATATTGCAATTTCAGTTATGCCACTCCCTTTTTTGGAATATCAGTTATGGCCCTACCTTCTTGCAAAATTCACAATTCTGCCCTTCTGTTAAGATAAAATGGGGGCATAACTGATATTACAAAAGGGCAGAACTGTGAATTTTGTAAGAAGGTAGGGGCATAACTGATATTCCAAAAAAGGGAGGGCATAACTGAAATTGCAATATCTCAGAGGGGCACAACTGATAAAAACCCTACTATATATTATGAAAATAACCAATTTTACACTATTTTAATATTCAATATACACACCTCAAACAATAAAGGTTTCTACATGAAACTTGTACATAACAATGTATAAAAAATTATAAAACTAATAATTAATAAAAATCGTGCAAAATGCACTTTGTACACACATATGAAAAAGTCGCAAACATAACTTCACATATCAATATCTACTCCATATAAACTCATATTGAACAAAACTTACTTCCATTGTATTAAATTAAATTATATATCTAATAAAGGTTGTTTAATTGAAAATGGATCTAAGATACAAAGCTGGATTTTTGAGGGTACCATTATATTAGGAATATGTATATAAAATTAATATATTTTATTCATTATATTTTTACCCTCTTTATATTTTTTTAGATAATTGTATTTTATATTTTATATAAAACATATTTAAAACATAAACACAAATAACAACATTCAAAATACACTTAAAATAAATAGTACATTATAATATAAAGGCATATTATACCTAAGTGTATATATGTAATTATGTATAGATATGCCTAATAATTCAAACACAACAAAAGTATGTAAATATATATTTAATAATGTTAAAAACATATAAAGTATGTAAATACAATATTATTTATATTGTATTGATGAATCTCCCTTTTTTTACCTTTATTCTTTCATTTTGGCCTCAAATCCCTTGATAAATACATGTATATATCACTAATTTAAGAAAATAAACACTCAATCAATTGCATAAAATAATGTATAAAATATTGTATAAATAATTTAATTACTTCCAAAATAAAAGAATAAAAAAAAGAAAAGAAAAGAAACGGAATGAAGTGCGAAAGACATCGATGGCCCTAGACCCCGAGATCCAGTCATCATGATGACTTGGTCAACAATTAATAAATTAAGGAGAGATAGAGCAGAGAAAGTGTAAAAAAACTGCACCAAAAACCTAATTTATTTTGCCCAATTATTAAATTTTGGGACCCACTTTATTTTTATTATTTTAACACTTTAAATAATAAAACCCTCAACATAAATATTATACATAAAAATACAAAGAAAAATACAAAATTGGTTTCACTAAAAAATAATGCACGTTGTGCCCAGGACACACAAAATAAAAGCCACAAAGAAAATTTTGCAGACCTCTATATCAAAACTAACCAAACTCACTTTAATTGTTTATAAAATGTAATAAGCTATTTAATGAAGGCATTTCGTTTAATTCAAAGCTAAGATGCAAAAGTTAGATTTTGGGTCGCCTTTGTGCAACACAATTGTATATTTTATTCAATATAATTATTATTTATACTTTTCACTTTTTATTTTTATAAAATTGGAAATATTATTTGAAACACATGTCCATAATTAAAATAAAATAAAACCATTAAAATAAAATAAAAAATCAATTGCTTTAATACATAGATAAAGTTTATCTATATATACGCATACTATATATATGTATATAATTAATTAAGTATACAAACAAAATAGGAAAAATACAACCAAATATTTAAATGTATACTAAATAAATTAAAAATATATAAAATACAAGCATATAATAATAAAATATATAATATAAAAAAATACCAACATACATGTATATTTAACTATATTTCTACTTGTAAATATAAACTTATAATAAAAAGCATTGGAAAAATAAAAAATAAGAATAAAATACTATATAAAATTACAAATATTTTTTTGTTTTCACCAAAAATCAATAAAATCATTAAGTATTTTTATCTATTTAATAAATAATTTTGGTCTTAGATTTTTTGGTTGGTCCACGTGGACCAACCATATTCATTGCTCTATTGACCTCAGTCAAGTGACCCTCTCTCTTCCTCGAGCCTTGGACTTATCAGACCCCGTGATTTCTCCCCCTTTTCCCACTAATGCCATCTTGATCTGCTTGGCATGCTGAGTGATTCTTGAAGATTTGACCCCCTTGATCCATGCCAAGCCTTGAGATTTCCTCGATCCTCATCGATCAGAGTAGCATCAAAGATCTAAACCACCACCTCGCTCTGCCTATAAGTATTGGTTCTCCTCCGTTCCCAATTTGATCCCTCTTCTTCTTCAAATCATAGCCCCTCAGAACCTATAGAAGATTCTTCCTTTGGTGACAACAATCGAAGGGTAGGTTCTGCAATGAGGAGGAGCGGTAGAGGAGCAAGATCTGCACCATCGACCGAGCTCGTCGGAGGTTCTGCCTTCTTGGTCTACGACTTGGTTGAGGCCCTATCCATCTTTTCATAGGTAAAACGTAGTTTAAATTTTATTTTCCACTCTTTACTTATGTATTTTAATCACTGGATTAGGGTAATTTTGAAATCCCCCTTTGACCTTGACTCGAGCTCCAGGCCAAATTCACTGTCTATCTCCAGTGAATCGACTCACATTCCACACCACATCATTCCTCGTGCCTTCTTCATCATTTCCCCCATCTTATCCAACCTAGATCCATTGTGGATATGGGATTCAAGGCTCCAACCACTACCATTTACTGAAGCTCCATCTCAACTCCATTCCACACTGTTCCAGGTCGTGGCAACTCATCGCGAGTCGTGGAAAATTTTGGTGCAGTTCTGGGTCTCCAAGGACTCTCTGGAACCATAGTGGATGCTAGAGTAGCTCCAGGTCATCAGGAGCCATTTGAGCTCCTTGTGCTCCCTCAATTTCACCATAGTTGACCAGCACACACGGATGATCCACATCCATTTGTAACCACCGTCAGACAGAAGAAACATTGTTGGAGCATGGAGAAAAGCCATATCGAAGATTTCCGAACCCAAGTTCTTCGTATATTCTTGCAACTCCCTCGTTGATCGTTGGATGAAGAACATGACCTAGATCTAATCTGGGCCATCCATTTAATTCAAAAGGGTGCAAGAGATCAGCCCTTGGATGAGACACATGGCACGTAGCGAACTACCGAATCAGAGTCGCTTAAGTGGAATAAATTACAAGTCCCCCTCCACCTTTTTGTATTTAATTAATAGTTCTGTAATATTTTTATTATGTTCAAAATTTTGTGGAAAAAATTTATTGTTGCCCCTAGAACTTTTGTAATTTGTAAGTATGTTCACTACAAGGCTCACGTAACCCCCGATGTGAGTTGGGTAATTTATACTTGTACCATCCAACTTTGTATATTGTAATTTTGTATTAAAAAATCAAGTTGAAGTTTAAAAAATCTAGTGTTTTTTCATGTACCCCTTCCTTTATTTTTCATTGCATAAATACCCCTACCAGCTTGATTGAATTTTATTTTTTCTGTTATTTTCTAAAAATAGTTGTCATGCTCCAAAAATTATGCAAAATAGGGATAAATGCACAATGTCATGCTTATTCATGCCATATAGTTTATTTTGCATTTTACTTACATTTTTATTTATTGAAAATAAAAAAGAGCACATTTAATACCTATTTGACTTGAAAAATATAAAAAAATTATAAAACCTTTCAGAAAATTTCCAAAAACATTACCTACCGTTTATTATAATATTTTATCACTCCAGATAAAAAATCATAAAAAATACCAAAAGAAAACCAAAATAATAGAAAACCCTTCCTAACCCTAGAAAATTATAAAATATTTTCAAAAATACCAAAAAACTAGTTTTGTCCGATATATATACCTATTAGTATATCCATAAACTAGTTTTGAGAAATTTTGAACCTATTTCCTATTTTAAATCTCAAAGTAATTCGAACTATTTAATTAATCCCTCAATGGATATATTTTACAATTTAAAAATAACTAAATTTATCAAAAATAACCAAAAAATCACAAAAACATAGGAAAACTATAAAAAAACACAAAAAAATTTATTTTATAATTTTTGATTATATATAACTATATTTATAAATAATATGCCCTATATTTTATTATATACATATATATTGTTATAAATACCTATTATTATTAGTTATTATTATAGATACTTTAATATATTTTAAAAAAACCTTTAAAAAATAAAAGGATTGTTCCTATTTGTATTTTCTTATATATATTTCTGATATATATTATATTTGGGGGCATTTCAAATAGGACTTGGTCCTTCTATCCTTAAGGAAGGCCAACAATCCTGGCCGTTAGATTCAAATCTAATGGCATCATCAATTTATTTACCGAAAGGGCATTTTGGTCATCAACTTTTGCATAAATTATGCATGCCAATAAATATTCCGAAATTCTAAATTTATCTATTTTTATTTTTGGTATTTTTTGCAATAACTCAGCCATGGCCGGTCCCAAGCCCGGGTAAATGAGGAGGGTTGCGCGTTAGGTAGCCGACAGCCAGCGCAGGAGAGATAAATTCATAAATAGTGTTCTTAAAGTTCTTCTAAGAACACTATTTATGAATTTATCTCGAAACCGTTCGGATCTTTTAAACATGGATTTAAGCAAACATACAGATTTCGTTGGGGCGTTCCCTACTTGCGACGTGTTGCATCGCCCGAATGCAATGAAAAATTGGCAAGGGCCGCTACATCGCAGCCTGGATGTAGTTCAAAATTTACAAGGGTTCTCGCATGAGGAACGCATGCGGGTAAATAAGCTAGTTCCGCTGCATCACCGCCCGGATGCAGTCCAAAATTTACAAGGGTTCTCGCATAATGGACGTATGTGAGTAAAGAAGTTAGTCCAAAAGAGATTGCAAAGGAAGTTACGGATTGGTAGTTGGAATATCGGTACTTTAACTGGAAAATTGATGGAGATAGTGGATACAATGGAAAGAAGGAAGATTCATATATTTTGTCTTCAAGAGACTAAATGGGTTGGAGAGAAAGCAAGGGAGATCGAGAAGACAGGCTTTAAACTTTGGTATTCAGGTAAAGATAAGGGCAGAAACGATGTTGGAGTGGTTGTTCATAAAGATTTGAAGGATTGTGTGGTTGAGGTGCAAAGATTTGGGGATCGGATTATTTTGCTAAAGTTGGTGCTTGAAGAAGAAATTCTGAATATCATCTCAATTTATGCACCGCAAATTGGTTTAGATGAAAGGACTAAACAAGCTTTTTGGGAGGATCTGGATAAGATTTTACAAGGAATCCCACAAAGAGAGATGGTTTGCATAGGTGGAGATCTTAATGGACATGTGGGAAAAGATGTTTCAGGGTATGCAAGTGTGCATGGAGGACATGGTTTTAGGGATAGAAACGAAGAGGGAAAAGTCATTCTGGATTTTGTAACTGCATATGATCTTTTCATAGCAAACACTCTTTTCAAGAAGAGGGAGGAGCATTTAATTACTTATAAGAGTGGCTCAACTAGAACACAGATAGATTATTTTGCGTTGAGGAGAAGAGATCGGTTGTGTTGCAAAGATTGCAAAGTAATCCCTGGAGAGAGTTTGACAACCCAACATCGCTTGTTAGTCTTGGATTTACAAATAAAAGGGCTGGTAAAGAAAATGAAGGTTCCTAAGATCACTAGAACTAGGTGGTGGAATCTTCCGCTGAAGCAATCAAGCTTCAGGGTGAAGGTTTTAGAAGACTTATCTTGGGATTGTAGCGGTAGTGCAAACGAGATGTGGGAGGCAGTAGCATCTTGTATTCGAAAGGTAGCCAAAGAGATGCTAGGCGAGTCAAAAGGAGGAGCTCCAGGTCAAAAGGAGGCTTGGTGGTGGAGTGAAGGGGTGCAAGAGAAGCTAAAAATTAAAAGAGCTTGCTTTAAAGCTATGTCTAAGGATAGAACAGAGGAAACTGTCATAGACTATAAAATAGCGAAGAAGGAAGCAAAGAAGGCTGTAAGCGAAGCTAAGTCAAAAGCTTATGAGGTTTTGTATAAAAATCTCAACTCTAAGGAGGGCCAGAAGGATATATTCAGGTTGGCCAAAGCAAGAGAAAGAAAGACCAAAGACCTTTCTCAAGTGAGATGCATTAAGGACGAGGAAGGTCACGTGCTTGTTACTCAGAAGGATATAGAGACTAGATGGGAGCAGTACTTCCATAAACTTTTCATTGGAGAAGGAAGTAGAGAGATCACTTTGGGTGATCTAGCTAGTAGTGAAAGTTACTTGAATCGTGCATGCTATAGACGAATACAAAGAAAAGAAGTAGAGGAGGCTTTGAAGGTTATGAGACCTGGGAAAGGTGTTGGACCGGATGACATCCCTGTAGAAGTATGGAAAGTTTTAGGTGAGCGTGGTTTGACTTGGCTTACGAATCTATTCAATGTTATTTGGCGAAGCAAGAAAATGCCTGAAGATTGGAGGAGGAGTATCGTGGTGCCTCTTTATAAGAACAAAGGAGACATTCAAAATTGTTCAAATTACAAGCTGATGAGTCACACTATGAAAATTTGGGAACGTGTGATCGAAAGAAGGTTGAGGCAAGTTTCCCAAGTAAAAGAAAACCAATTCGGATTCATGCCAGGTCGCTCAACTATTGAAGCCATCCATTTGCTGAGGAGAACAATGGAGATTTATAGAGCTAAAAGGAAGAATATCCATATGATCTTTATTGATTTGGAGAAGGCTTATGATTCCGTCCCACGAGAGATACTATGGAGAGTTTTGGAGATGAGACAAATACTTGTCCTATACATTAATCTCATAAAGGATATGTATGATAGGGCTTTATCTTGTGTGAGGACCCCGACGGGGAAGACTGACTATTTTGATATCAACATTGGTTTACATCAAGGTTCAGCTTTGAGTCCATTTCTTTTTACTTTGATTATGGACGAGTTGACAAGTCACATTCAGGATGAGTTACCTTGGTGTATGTTATTTGCTGATGATATTGTGTTGATTGACGAGACTAGAGATGGAGTAAATGAGAAACTTGAGGTTTGGAGACATGCATTGGAGACTAAAGGCTTTCGTATAAGTAGGGCTAAGACGGAATATATGGAATGCACCTTTGATGGAAGCAATGGTGAAGGAATCGAGGTGAAGATTGGTGATGATAACATTTAGAAGAGAGATTCTTTTAGATATCTGGGATCTATTTTGCAACATGATGGGGAAATTGATGGAGATGTTACTAATAGAATAAATGCAGGCTGGCTAAAGTGGAGAGGAGCCTCCGCTGTTCTTTGTGATAAGAAAATTCCTTTAAAAATTAAAGGAAAGTTTTATAAAGCAGCTGTGAGACCTGCTATGCTTTATGGTTCTGAATGTTGGCCTGTGAACCATAGACATGTGCAGAGAATGGTTGTAGCAGAAATGAAAATGCTAAGATGGATGTGTGGACATACACGTAAAGATCGGATTCAGAATGATGCGATTAGAAAGAAAGTTGGTGTAGCTCCGATCGAGGATAAGATGCGAGAAAACCGCTTAAGATGGTTTGGTCATTTACAAAGGTCACCTGATGCATCGGTTAGGAGATGCGAGTGTTGGGATGTTGAGCCGGCTAAGAGAGGGCGAGGACGGCCCAAGAAGGGTTGGAAAGAGACTATACGAAGGGATCTTAGCTTTTTGGATATAAGTCCGAGATTGACCCAAGATAGATCTGAATGGAGGCAAAGAATCCATGTAGCCGACCCTACTTAATTGTGGGAAAAGGCTTTGTTGTTGTTGTTGTTGTTGTGGTGGTGGTATTTTTTCCAATACCATATTTAAAAAATATCATGTTTTATTCTGGGAAACATTACATAAGGCAATGTTTGTATCTTAATGTATTTTTTTGTAGATCCGTTGTTCCTTTTGTAACGAGTGTATGTTTTTTGTATTTACTGTGTTTCTTTCAAAATTAATCAGCCATTTGTAAATTTTGTATCTTTGTAGAATACAATTCATATTAGCAATTAATGCATGGTTATTTGTAATGATTGTATGGTTCTTTGTAGAATAGAATTTTTATGGTTACTTGTAAAAATGTAGTAGTCATTCACGCTCAATCGATGAGTAAAATAGCACCAAAATATGTATAATACACATTCAAAATGTATAACGCATATCCAAAATGTGTAATACACATACAATATACAATATGCATAAAAAACTACAACTGCCATTTGCACTCAATTGATATGTAAAAATACATATCAAATATCTATAATACACATCAAAGTTGTATAATACACATAAAAAAGTGTATAATACACATCGATATTGTATCTCTGTGTCGACAGGACCTCCCCACGCTGCGTCCATTCCTCCTCTCGTGTTCCCCGTGCTCCTGTCCAACGCCGCCACGTGTATCGTACGATCCGATGTACGATCTCGCTCGATCCCACCAATAAGACGTCCATCACATGATCCAACGCAACACTCGTCCTCGTCTGTGCTCTCAAGCCACTGGATTTCGATATACGATCTGCTGCCACCGCACCCGGCGCCCTCCTCGTTGCAATCGTCTGTGTCATCATCGATGACGCCCGCAAGGAACACATCCTCCTTTTTATCTGCTCGTTTCCCACCTCCTTGCACTCTACATCAAATCCGATCCACCTGACCACCCGGAGGAGGAACCATCGCCCCAGATCGAGCATCGCATCGAGCATCTCCTTGCATCCCTATCACCCATCATCACTGGAGGAGACGTGAATGTGGCGACGTGAATGGCAAATTAGGAGAGAGAGATGCAACGTGAATGACAAGTTAGGAGAGAGGAATTAATGAGGAGATAATTTAGGTAGTTACAAACTATATTTAGATAATTGATAATGACCAAAATAGGTTTTTGATTAATTAAATAATAATATTAACATACCTTTAATAACAACCATCTGATTAATGATCGACGCATAGGATCGTTGGCCTTCCATAAAGATGGAAGGACCATGTCTCATTTGAAAGATATCCTATTATATTTATACTCTATACTATACATATGACTACATATTACATAAATATTGTATATATACATTTACTATATATTAAAAGGAAAAGGGAATTAAAAATCAGAAAAATATAAAAAATAAAATAAAAATTAAATGTTAAAATAAAAATAATAAAATCAAAAAAAGAAATAATTTAAAAACCCACAAAAACAATAATTGAGAGAATATTGTATAGATAAATATATACAAATACACATTATTATTTAGTGATAAATAATAATAAATGCTACACCGAATTGTTCCCTGTGTTCGACAGCCTACTCTACTTGTACACTATCGACATTTATACGTAAGGTTTATAATAAACTTTGACCCACTTGATTTCTTTGTTCTATTATTTGTTATGGGTTAATTGCTGAATTTATCAGCTATCGTGTAGTCACCTCAGCGACACTGTAGGTCTTGCATGTATGGACCACTTTACAACCTCCTCAATATCTGGTCTTTCAAATGGCACATGTTGCCGAGAGCAATGAATAGTGTAGCTTAGTTGTTTATTATTTTCACATTGTTATGTCTTTTATTTCTCCTTTATTTGTTGATAATTGTTTATTTGTTTCTGTGCCATTCATCTTTGTTTGACTTTCTTGCGAGGGACCGCATGACAACGATGACATCTTTGGAGGTGGACACACCCGAGCCACGAGGAGATTGACACTTCTTCTAGTGTGTCAACTGGAGATAACATGAAGGAGATAGAGAAAGAAGGAGAAGAAGTAGAACTTCTAGCATTTTTTGTTTTATTTTGTGAGAGAGTGTGCTCATTTTATTTTTGTATATTATTTGTAATAATTTGAACTTTGGATATTTCTACTTCATGAGGTCCATTACCCGGGTGTCTATTCACCTAGGGGCCTCGTCGGGTTTTTTGTGTCCCCCTTTATTTTATTTTATTTCACACATTTTGAGTTTTATGCCTTTTTTCTGTGTTTTATGTGATTGAACCCTGATGAATCCGTGATTCATCGCATTATTCTTTCATTTTGGCTAAAATATTTGGTAAAATACATGTAAATAATCAGTAATTCCAATTAATTATCATTCTAACCATAATTGTTAATATTGTATATTAAACACTTTTATATCCAAACTAAAAGAATAAAGATAAAAAGGAAAATTAAAAGAAAAGAAGGATGTATATAGAATATTGACAGACCGATCCTAACCCCTAGACCAGGTCAATTGACCGGGTCGATAAAAGAAATAAGTAGGGGGAGATAAGGATTCTAACCTATAAAAATATTAAGAAAATCAAGATCAAAAATATAATTTACCCATTTTCCACATTGTAAATATTTCACCTATTTTATCTATCATTAAGACAACTCCAAATCAAAACACTTCTTTTGTAAAAGTTGTTCATAAAAATATCTATTATTTAATAAAAATATCAGAAAAATATTTCAAAACAAAAATAATTAACCATAATGAACCGTAAAAAGCAGTAAAAGTCGACTTTCAAGGTTCATAACTATTTATAGAAAACTCCAAATGGACCAAATCACTTTTAAAATCCGTTTTCTTAGTACTATTTGTTAAAAATATCAAAAAATCATTTCAATAAAACCGGTGAGTTTTGGTTTTTTTTGACCCGTTGTCTATATGTGCTATATATAGAATCTTCTCGGATTTTCGATTAAATAACCGTAAATTCGATCACTTAATTTCTTTTCCTAAAATCTTCTAAAATTGTATATAAAATATAACTATGGTAAAATACTAAGAATACCTGAAGTCTCGAAGCCGCTACCTATATTTTCCGGACCTCATAACTCGGCTGTATGAGTTGTGAATTGGGCAAACTCAATTCTAAAAATCATATTATTAAATTATCTACAAAATAACACTAGTTTCGTTAAAATCAGGGCTAATGCAAAAAATACGGTTTTCGGGTTTGTATTGGTATATTCTACAATGTACTGTGATTTATATTATTATTTTATTGTTAAATTTGAGTAAATACTAATTTATAATAATCTAATTTATTCATTTAATTTATTAACTTTTTATAAATAAATTAATTAATTATTAATATACTTAAGTATTTAATTATATACTTATTAACTAAATTATTTATTCAATTAAATCCCTTATTAATTACTTAATTATTTATTTTAATTATTTCTTAATAAAAAATTCAATCTAATTATTAATTTAAACTACTATGAATTATATTAATTATAATAATTAATTTTATCTCTCTTTTTCTCTCTCCTCTCTTTCTTCTCTTCTCTCTTACTTTCCCAAATTTCTTCTTCTTTCCTTGTCACCTTCTTCCCTCGCCGCCCCTTCTTCTTCTTCTTCTCAACCGACCAACAGCCTAACAGCCCGACCGTTGGCCGTTCGACCAATGACCTATCAGTGACTGCACCTCATTGCCGGTACCTGCACCATCCACCTCTATAAATAGCCCTCCATCTCCTCCGGATTCCGAATCCGCCATTTCATACTTTTTCTCCTAGAGAGCTCTGGCTTGCGAGAAAGGATGAGTGACATCATCCTCTTGTCACCGTCGTGTGAGGTCGAGATCAAGGAGAGCGGTGCGATCCATGCAGGCATTGTTGCTTTCGCTCCGTCGCGCGACGGCCTCCCTCCGCTGTGGGTAGAGGCGATGACAGTGGAGCTTCTCCTGGAAGCTCCATCCACAGGCAACTATCTAAAGGCCAACTCATATTGTATTCAATGTTAAAAATACAACAAAATCTTTAAAAAGTAATAAATTTCTTTTAAAATCTATAAAAAGAGAAAAACAAATTTAAAATATAAAAATAACAAAATTAAAATTAAATAAAAATTATAAAACAATTTCTAAAATATAAAAAAAAATAAAATACTAAAAAATCACAAAAAATAAAAGTTCTTAAAAGTCAAATAAAAATCTAGAAAATGTTTTAAAAAAATAAAAATTAAGGAACCGTTTACTTTAGTTTGTCTATAGTTTAACCTTAGTTATCAATAGTTTGCCTCCCTGAGCTCGAGACTCCCGTGCTTAACTGCTATACACTTAAGTTTAGGAGTATAAATACAAATAAAAGAAGATTAACAAAAAATTATTATTTTTCTGCAAAAACTCACCCAATCGATTTAGTGACACTATTCTTCTTTTAGAGTAGTAGATTGAGTGGTTTTTCAGATGGCGTCGTTGTCGGGGAGGCAGCGCTAGGGTAGCCATAGACCTAGGTTTAGGGTTTCTCTTTTTTCCATTTTATTTCCTAACCTCACGTCTTTTTGTTTCTGATTTGTGCAGGTTGAGCAACGCGAGACAAAACCGCAAAGCCATTTAGTACAATTTCTTGTAATAAAAAATTATTTCGTAGGAAGGGTCCCCTTAAGGGTATCCCGACTTGAACCTCTCACTTTCTTCTTTTCGGGGTCTGTTCCACTAGGGTTGTACTCCTGGGGGAGCAGGACACCCACCACAGCTTTTTCGCTCGTGATTTTTCTCGACAGTTTTCCGCGGCTTTTCGAGATAGATGCTTGTTAGGATTTCTCATTTTCCCCTTCTCTACGCACTGTAGATTATATGCTTGCTTAGATTACAACACCTAGGTGCTTGTATCTAGGGCCCAACCTAAAAATACAAAAATACGTTAGACGATTTCTCTGAAAAATCCAAAAAAGTGAAAATCGAAAATTAAAATAGGGACTGTTAATTTCTATCTTGTCTAAAACAAAACGTAAGGACTCCACTTCTCTTGGGGAGAGCAACCCTTGAAATTGCATCGTAGGTGCACTCTCCAAACATTGCAAGTGAGACACGACACCTAAGGTAGAGCCAAAGTCTGGGCTTCTTTCGAAATACTACTTAGTTCACGCTTTTAATAACCTTATCTTCAGTGTGTACTCTTGGGTAATCGGAAACGGCCTGGGTGTACTTAGCAGAGTGGGGAGTTTAGAGGACACTGCGTAAGGCTTCGTCCTCAAGTAACACGGGTAGCCGGCAACGATCCATACTTACTCCCATACCAGCTGAGACTAGGTGATTTATGGTGAGAACTTGGGACAGTATGACATATATGTTATGGGCACCTATTTGATCCCGCTAATCTGTAAGAAGATTGTTTGTGAAATAACCCTAAAATTGAAAAGATAAACGACCGAACTCTTACGCTCATCACCAGGGTTGCATTGGTGAACTCGGGGTTTGCTTTGCATTTGATTGCGGTGTGAGTCCAATCTTCTAATATGTTGATCAACAAAATAATCAAGATGATGGGAAGGCGATTGCTTTGGTCAACTCTGACCGATCCACTCTCTCATGAACCTTATCATTCATCCAGATCGGTTGGGGATGTCTCTCATCCCAAATCGAAATCCACTCGAGTTGTTACTTCCGGGCATGACTCTAACCCTGGAAGCTCGTCGTTGATTTCTTCTCCTTCTCATTCTCTACTATCATCACCTCCAGCTACAGAAAACCATCAGTAGTCACATATTGATATGACAAAGCCTGACTTAGATTCTTTCTCCTTTCCAGAAGACATGGCTGACAAAGGACCGCATACCACCTCTGTAGTCATCGATCAGGCTACGATCAACAACTGTCTACTTGCTTCCCTTAAGATAATGCAGAACCAGATTAGGGAGCAAGGCATACTAATGAATGATTTCAGAGCCGAGCTGACTCAATTGTGAGCCCAACGCAACAATCCTGATGCTAAGAACCCAAGAGCTGATCATACAAGACCTGAGGATCAAGAGCAACCAGATGGAGCAGAGAGGCCGCCACTAGATCCGAACCGCACAATGCAACAACTCTACATACCTGGAGCTACTATAACTCATTGGTGGATCTGTCTCCCTGTCATTTACGGGAACTTTGAGTTCCGTCCTCAGACAATCCAATTGCTGCCCAAGTTTCATAGGCTTTCTACTGAGGAACCACACCAGCACCTTCAGGAGTTCGAGCTGATCTTCAGTACAGTGCACGATGCGTATGTGAACGCGGATACGATCAAGTTGATCGCTTTTCCTTACTCCCTCGTAGATCAAGAAGCTTACTGGCTGAAACACCTAGGGAGATATGTTTCGACATGGGAGGAGCTAAGAACCGCATATCTAAACAAATATTACCATCTCGGTCAAACAAATGTTGCTATAGCTATGATTAGTAATTTCACCATGATCGAGAACGAGCAGTTCCACGAGGCATGGAATCATTTTCGAGAGCTCATTGATTGGTGTCCCCATCACGAACTTTCCAAACCAACTCTAGTATAGAGTTTCTTCAGTGGGTTGACACCAGAGTTACAGGGACTGGTGAACGCAGCTTGTGGTGGATCTTATTTTTCAATGCACGAAGATCGAGTCTGGGCTATTTATGAGAAAATGGTGGAGAACTATACAAAGATGTCCCAGACTTGGGTTTACAATCAGACAAAGTCACCTACTTATCACCAGCATTCCCGAGTGGAATAAATTGAAGGGAATCAGTCTTCTATTATTTCGATTCCTCCCGAATCTCCATCAGCTGATATGGAGATCATTTCTCAGAAGCTGGATCGAATGGAAATAATTGAGAAGAAGTGTCAGAACTTAGACAAGCTCGATAAGATTGACAAGTTTGAGAGATGCCTGAATGATCTGAATACACAGATTACGTGACTTCAAGAAATACAAGCAGACTCCAACCGATCTTTGAGATCACAAGCTGATTTACGAAGCTGAGATCGAGGCATACTTCCGAGGCCTCCAGTACAACACATATACCATGTACAATCTGAGACTACTCATCAACCCTCAGCGTACCCGTAACTCCAGTAGGCACCATCATTTGAGGCTCAGATGGTGGTGTATCAGAGCGATCAGCCCTTAGAATCCATGCCACTGGTGTACTTTGAGATGCATGATCCATTGACTGAGGTCAATGGGATATGGTACAACCAACCGCAGCAACCAGGGATCCGTCACGATCACCCTGGTTTCCGTTGGTCTACAGGAGGTGCCTCTTCCCAACAGCCACCGCAGGCACCGATGGGGCAGAGCAGAGAGTAGCAGCATTCTGGTCCTCATCATTTCAAACAACCTCAGTGAAGGCAGAGCACTTATAAACCACAGTATCAGCAACATTACCCTCCACAGCAACCAGCTCAGCCGCAGCCTCAGTATCATCGGCGTGACTCATACGGGTCTCATGGACCTTTCCATGATAACCTAACATTAGAGTATATTGCCAACTTGATCACAGACCAGCAGACATCTTTTAGGCAAGAAATGGATGAGTTTAAAACCCATGTCATAGATCTGTTCAAAGGGAAGTCCGCCTTACCTGCCTAGATAGAACATAATCCGAATAATCTGAAGTGAAAATTAGAGCAGGTAGATTTGACCGAGCCCACCCTCTAGTCACAGGTATTTTCAGATGACTATCTTTACTGTGATGATGATGATTTCATTTCTCTTAGGAGTGGTAGGATGCCAGTAGGTAGAGACTCTACTAGGCTCAATGAGGATACTCTGGATAATACAAACAAGCATGTAGAACACACTGATGGTGGTACTGAAGCCACACTCTTTAACGACGAAGATGGTGGTGCTGAAGCCACCAAGTCCAAAGATCAGCTTTGAGACGAATGCCGACATAGCTGCTTTACCGTTCTTTGTATATAGTGATGATGAGAGAAGATCACAAAAAAATGTACAAAAGAGAAGAACTCGAAAAAGAAATAAAAAGATAGTTGATCAATACACATCTCTTTCTGATGATTCGCAGCGAACAAGTCCCCGTTTTTAAAACATTTCCTTCTTCTTCTTTTGATCCTCCGCTTGTACAAACTAACCGGGAGGATGTACAGATTCTTTTTCCCAAAGCACTCTACTTAGGAAAAAGCGCTAAAAAAGAAAACACCAAAAAGATCGAAATGAATGATCTGACGAAAGAGATGCTCGATAAGTTTACAATTCAACTCACTCTTTCGGAAGCCTTGGCACACATCCATCTTCTTCAGAAAGGCCTTAAAGAACAAACTATAGTATGCAGGAAGAAGAGGCAGCGGAATCACTATACTGAGATCCATGGGCTGACCAAGGAAACATGCCATGCTATTTATAATCGACTTCCAGCCAAGAGATCATATTCAGGAGCACCGTATGTCAGATGTGAGATCCTCGATCAGACTTTTGATCAGACTCTATTAGATAGCGGATCTTCGATTAATCTCCTTCCCTCTTCCTTACTTGACAAGTTCGAGTTCGGACCTCTTAGACCAAGCAGAACAGTCTTGCAGTTTGCTAATAGATCGGTCAAGAGGTCTAAGGGTTTAATCGAAGACATTATCGCTACCATTCATGGTTTGCAATTCTCCATGGACTTCATCGTGTTGGACATGGCGATCCCTGAATGCGTGACCGATACCCCGATCATACTAGGATGAACTTTTCTGGCGACAACAAAGGCCGTTTCTGACTATGGAACCGGGAAGGTGTACTTTCGTGTCCAGGGAGAAAGTATACATATAGAGACGATCCAAGACCATAATTCCAGAGAAGTCGAATCAAAGCGAGCATCTGATGATGAACCCGACAGTCATCAGGATTGTGACTTTGTAAAAATCGATGATGAGGCCGTCTGAGCTGAACCTAGCACCCAATCTTTCATCACACCTTCAATCGAAGCTGAGATTCAGATACCCGAGGATGGGAGATTGGAGAGCACAATCCTAGAGCCTAAAAGCGAGAATCTTGATGGAGGAAAGTCTGAGACCTTATCAGATCACTCCTATATTCTTTATCCCTCCGAGTCAGAAGTGAATAATCAGAGCTGTCAATTACATTCAGAGTAGTCAGATTCCGATGATGCTGATTGGCAGTGCTTTGCCGAATTTCTATCACTTCAGACTTCTTCTACAGAGCCTATAACCAACCTGGAGATCGAATCATATCAGAATATCCAATAATCTCTAGTTCTTTCTGAGTCAGAGCAGGTAGAGCTCACGCATATCGATCTAGTAGCCTATACCAAGGCTCTAATCAAAGCCACTCTTCCTATTCCTTCTCCCCCTGAGCTTAAAACTGTTACCTCGGAGCATGAAATACCGATTCCTTGCGAGAGAATCTAAAATGTTTTCGGTCATCATCTCTTCCAATCTACCGAAGATCAAGAATCTCATCTGATGACGATTCTTGAAAAGAACCGCAAGGTGATCGAGTGGTCAGTAGCTGATCTCCATGGGATTAGTCTGGCTCTATGCTCCCACCACATCCTTCTCGAGGATGACGCCAAGCCATCTCATGAGTTTCAGCATAGGCTGAACCCGAATCTTCAAGAGGTGGTTATGAAGGAAATATCCAAGTGGTGGAGAGCTGATTTTATCTATCCCATCTCCGACTTGAAATGGGTTAGTCCTTTGCATGTGGTACCCAAGAAGATGGGTATCACTATAGTGATCATTGAGGATGGAGAGGAGATCGCTACCCGAGTACCAACTTCTTGGTGTGTCTGTGTGGACTACAAACGTTTGAATTAGGCGACCAAGAAGGATCACTTCCCGCTACCGTTCATTGATCATATCATCGAACGATTAGCCGGGAAGAGTTATTATTGTTTTCTTGATGGGTACTCTGGATATAACTAAGTGGCCATTGCTCCAGAAGATCAAGAAAAGACGACAATCACCTTTTCGTTCGGAACGTATGCTTTCAAACGGATGCCCTTTTGACCATGTAATGCTCCGGCTACATTCCAGAGGTGCATGCTTATGATATTCGCGGACATGGTGGGAAATATTTTGGAGGTATTCATGGATGATTTCTCGGTCTACGACGATGATTTTGATTCCTACCTTTCTCGCCTAGACCGCGTGCATCAACGGTGCACGGAAGTTAACCTCGTACTTTCTTGGGAGAAGAGTCATTTCATAATGACTCAGGGGACGATCATTGGTCACATCATCTCCAATCGGAGCATGGAGGTGGACCCGACCAAGGTGGACATCATAAAAGAACTCAATCCACCGTCCAATCTGAAGTAGCTACGGTTTTTCCTCAGGCATGTCGGTTTTTACCGACGTTTCATACGAGACTTCAGAAAAATTGCCCAACCATTGTCTAGTATTCTCGCAAAAGACACTGAGTTTATCATTGATGATAAGTGTCTTTAAATATTTGAAAATCTCAAGAATATGGTTGTAGAGGCTCCTATCCTTCAACTACCTGATTAGTCTCTTCCAGTCGAGATCATGACTGACGCCTTCGATTTTACCGTTGGGGTTGTGTTGGGACAGAGGAGGGATGGACTTCCATACACTAACAAAACTTTGTATTCTGCACAACAGAATTACAAGGTTACAAAGAAGGAGATGCTAGATGTAGTATTTACCTTAGATAAATTTAGATCCCATATCATAGGATCGAAGGTCACAATCTTCACTAATCACACCGCCATCAAGTATCTAAAGGACAAGAAGGATTCGAAGCCGTGTCTGATAAGATGGATCCTTCTACTCCAAGGGTTTGATATCGAAATCAAGGATAAGCCTGGAGTCAAGAATGTGGTGGCGGATCATCTCTCTCAGTTAGAAACACCCGAGACTTCTAAGTTTGGCGCACCAATCACCGAGACCTTCCCCGACAATACTATTCTTACTGTCGCCTCACTGCCATGCTATGCCGACATTGTGAACTTTCTTGTTGCTAAGAAAGTCTCACAAGGTTGGTCCAGACATAGACTGTAGACTTTTCTCACGAAAGCCAAGTCTTATCATTGGGAGGATCCGGTCCTTTATCATGAAGAAGAAGATTTCGTCTGGCATCGGTGTATTCCTCGGGACGAATACCAGAGTGTCCTCATGTATTGTCATCGATTAGAAGATGGAGAACACCATTCAGGGAAGAGGATAGCACAAAAGATGCTCCAATCCAGCCTTTGGTGGCCTATGCTCGTTGCGGATGCTCATGCATTCGTAAAGAGATATACTGACTGCCAAAGAATGGGCACTTGTAGACATAAAGACATGATGCCGATGCAACCGATTCACTTCTGTGAAGTGTTTGATGCATGGGGTATCGACTTTATGGGCCCATTTCCTAAAAGTCGGGGGTTCGAGTATATCCTTCTCGCTGTGGATTATGTGAGTCATTGGGCAGAGGCTATTCCTACCCGAGCCGTTGATGTGGACAAAGTTTGCAAGTTCCTGAGAAAGCATATCATTACGCAGTTCAGGGTCCCTCGTGTTATGATATCAAAAGGGGGTCACCACTTCATCAACGATATGGAAAGAGCATTTGCTAACGAGTTTGGTATAGATCATCAGACGAATGGTCTAGCCGAGGTTTTGAATAGGGAGATCAAGACGATCTTACAGAAGGTTTTTCACCCAGACCAAAAGGATTGGTCACAACTTTTGAACTCGGTTCTTTGGGCCTATAGAACATCCTTCAAAACTCCATTGGGTACATCTCCCTTTCTTCTCATTTATGGCAAGCCATGCCATTTACCTGTGGAAATCAAGCACAAATCCTTGTGGGCAGTGAAAGAAGTGATCTTTGGTCTGGATGATTCGAGAGATCAAAGGCAGACAGAACTGGCAGCCCTGGAAGAATTACGTGACAAAGCATTCATGAGTATCCTTCACTATAAAGAGCGGATGAAAGAGTGGCATGATTCTCACATCAGTCACAAGCAGTTTGAGCCAAATCAGAAAGTATGGCTATTCGATACAAGATTAATGTTGTTTACAGGGAAACTCCAGATCAAGTGGAAAGGCCCCTATCTTGTGCAAGTGTACGACAACGGTAGCATCAATATATCTGAGTTGTCGTCTGATTCCACCTTTCGGGTCAGCTGTCAGCGGTTGAAACCCTTTCTCGATCATGAACCGTAGATCGTTGAAGTTGCCCCATCTATTTTGTAAGAGATGATCTGTTCATTCTTACACTATGCATCTCATACCTGATTTTCCAGATCACTTGTATATACTGTCGATTTTATTCTTTCTCTCTTCTGTTTGTCTTACACCCTTAGATTGATCTAGAATTTTGATGTACTTAGGATGTGCTTTATCCTAAGTATAGGGGATGTAGACATCGTTGTTGCTCATATCGTTCTGTTCTATTATCCCTGTCGTTGCCTATATTTAGGGCGTGCTTTACCCTAAGTATAGGGGGGATAATATCGCTCATGTCGTCTTTTGATTGTTGTCGATTTTTATATCATCTGCTCTCTCGCTTGTCCCTCACCTTTTGATCTTCTTCTCTATACTTAGGGATATTTTACCCTAAGTATGGGGGGACAACTGATGAATCCTCATTCATCACTCTTTATTCTTTTATTTTAGCTAATTATCTTGGCAAAGGATCATGTAAATAGTTGTAAATACAATATTTTAGCAATAAGCATGTATTTTTTAATATTCCATAATTAGCATGTATTTGTGCAAAAATAAAAGAATAAAGAATAAAATAAAAAGAAGGAAATATTTAGAATAAATATTGAGTGACCCAAACCCAAGAGCGGGCCCAATATGGACATGATCGCCAAATGAAATAGGTAGAGAGAGATAGGGCCACTTCACCTTGCACATATATACCATCTATGTATATAATTTATTTCTACAATAATAAAAAATAATACAAAGGTATTTTTATTTCCTTACATATATTTCTAAAAATAAAACAAAAATTAGAAAAATAAAATAAAAATAAAATGAGAATTAAATTCTTTCTCTCACTCACCTTTGTATATAATACATGTATATGTGTATCCTTCCCTGTTTATTTAATACTTGTAAATAAATAATAAAAATAAAACAAAAACAGTTTTATACTCCAAAAATTATGTTGTAAATAAATAAAATATAAAAAATAGGGTATTTATGTAAAAATAACAAGTTAAAATTAATTGTACAAAATACATAGGTATTTTATACATGTATACAATACATTATACTGTATATAAAATAATTTATTTTTCATAAAAATAAATAAAAATCATAGAAAAATACCTTGAAAATAATAAACATTTTTCATTTTATTTATTTTTAATTTAAATACATTTATTATTTTTAATCTATTTATTTTTGAATTATCATGTTATTTTGTCCTGTAGCGGCTTTTGTCCTTTTCCTCCACCGCTCTTGATGGGTCCACGTCAGATTCGTTGACCCAGGTCAACTGACCCCTCTACCATGTTCTTCGCTCGGACCCAGTTTCGCTCGCATTTTGCCAATTTTTCTAGACTTGATCCGAGCATGTTTTCCATAGATTAGCGGCTCCTATTAAAGAGGGAGGATCCACGATCCCCGCCCGTAGGAATCTTTAGGGATCCGACCCTCGGTTCGTGTGCCCATGCTCCATCTTTCTCGGATCTCGCCGCATATAAAGCCTCCTGGAGACCCATCTTCTTCCGCATCTTTGGCCGCCCCCCCTCATCTTCGATGACCTCCACCTCTTCCCATGAGTGACAGCGTGTGACAGAGCATGTTGCACTCAGGTTTCGAGCCCCGTAGCCCTAGATCCGACGTACACTCCACCGTGCTCCACCGCGAGGTGAGCCCAGCCTCTAGGCCCGTCGACCAATCGAGGCAATGACCCCCGGAGGTCCCTGACCTCAATCCGAGATGACCTTAACCATCAGGTAGCTTAATTTTAGTCTTTGCCGCATTTGATTCGAGTTTTTAGGTTTTTGGTCAACCTTAGTTGCCTAGCTCCGTTCGCTCTGGTCGGATCCTCCATTTGTTGTCCCTACAACCCAATCACCTTTGCGTGCCTCCTCCCCATCTTCTACGCCCACCCATCCAACCCGATTCACCCAGGAACGGGGTTTGGACCCTCCACCTTTGCCACTTCGTTGGAGGGTCACACCATGACGCACCAACCACCCTTTTCGAGATTTGACGGTTCGATGCACTTTGCCCTTGACCCCGTGGTTTGTCTGTGCAGGTCAGAGCGTCAAAGAACCTCATCTGGAGGTTGGAATACCCGATCACAACAGCTCCAGGTCTTCACGATTTGCCAGGTCGTCCTCTTTGGTCTTGGCCTCATCGGAGCATCGCCACAGCTGCGGACTGTCGCCAGCAACCTTTTCCCCATCAGAGCAGCCCCGAAGGACGTCCCTACAGCTCGTATCAGCCAATCGAAGCTCGTCGGAGGCGAGTTCTTCACCTCTCTTCCATGTGTCATCTCCGACGTTGTATCGAGGTTCCTTCCAGTTCTAATCTCGCCCGTTCATCCTCTGGGGGTCCTCGATCATTCAATCCATCTGAGGATCATCTCTCAACCGTCCATTGTCGAAGAGGCATCTGGAGATCTCCGCCGTCAGATTATTAGTGGAGTGTTGTCGACCGTTGGATCGCTAATAAAGAAGGGTAAATTACACTTAGGCCCTGTCTTGTTTTTCATTTACCTTTTAGTCCTGTAAATATCTTTAGCAGTTGTTTTTATTTCGGATAAATTGCATCTAGGACCTTGTGCTTCTAATATTTGCATTTTAGTCCCTTTGTTTGTGTATCACGTGGTCTGTCACGTGACCCCTTGGGTTATTTGCATTACAGGACCTGGACTTTATTGTTGTTCTTGAATGAAGTGTTATTATTCGTATTTGCATTTATACCCCTGAGTGTCTGGTTAACGTGCTGCCACGTGCGAATTTGGATTTTTTGCAAATTAAGCCGTGAACTATTTCCGCCTGTTATCTTTTGGCTTGAAACTTTTCAATATTTGCACATAGGTCCCTGTGAGCTGTGAGTTTTGTTTTTGATTAAATAAATAGCAAAATAGCTCCAAAAATCTTGAAATTTTGACATGTAGCCCCTGCTATTGTGTAGGAATTTTGATAATTTTTGGGTTGTGTTTTGATTCGTTTGTTATTTTTAAAAATGCAAAAACCTTAAAAAGTGTCACTGTCTGTTTTGGAAAATCAGCTAAAAATATTAAAATATCTCGAAAAATTCTAAAAAAATTATGATTGTGTGTTTTGTGTTGTTTTAGCTCCTATCCAATTTTCATCTTATTCCCATTTTTAAAACTTATAAAATTGAATAAGAGTAAAAATCTTATAAAAATCATTAAAAATTCATAAAAAAATCAAAAAAATTGTGTTTGCTTCTTCTATAGTTAGATTTTGTTTTGTAGTTTTGTCATAAAATTACTGTTAGGATTTTATAGGCATTTTAATTTATTTTAATCTGCCTTTAGATCCTAGCTGTACATTATTTTCTGTTTCTGACTTTTTTTATTTTTTGAAAATTAATTAAAAATCTGAAAAATCCATAAAAATCACAAAAACACTTGAATATTTTAAAAACCTAAAAATATTTTTGTTTTGAATTTTTAAGCTTTTTTTAATCCTTAAATAATTGTTTGAGTGTTACTTTTTTGGTTTTTCTTTATTCTTTTCTCATTATAAAAATCATAAAAAAAATTGAAAAATTAAAATCCACCTATTTTCTTTCTTTTCTTGGGTTTCCCGACTACTTCCTAGACTTGTCATTCCGTGCTCCTTATTATCGACCCTGGTAGCTATGCTAGGTAAAATAAATTAGCAAGACCGCTTGCCTTATTTGATTGTTTGATTTCTTTAGTTGGTGGTCTGTTTTTCTTGATTGAGCTACGCTTCGTCGGTTGGGGTTGCAACGACCTTGATCTGATTTTCTAAGACTTAACCCTAGTCAGTGGAGCACTTATCAATAAACCGAGTCGTTGAGTATGTATATTCTCTTGACCTCGATCATCTTCGGTTTTGAGTCAGTTATCCTAGGATTACTTGATCCTAAGTATAGAGGAGATGATCGACTATTATTCTTTCATTCGTTATTCTTTGAGTCATTGTAGTATAGGATTCTTTTCACCGATCTATACTTAGCCCGAGTTCTGTCTTCCTGTGCCGCTTCTTTGGTCACTATGAGGACATAGTTCATGCTAAGTATAGGGGGTGTCGTGTGTATATATATATATATGCTATATATACTTTTGAAGCCATAACTCATACTTTATTGTATTTTTAATAATATGGCTCTCTAAAAAGTATGGGTGTATATTTTGGATTTTTAAAAGCTGCAAGAAAATCATAAATATGACTTATGAGAAAATAGCTTAAAATTTGTATATAAAAATATTGTAGAATTCTTGGATAAAATCCTTTAAATTTTTTTGAAAAATAAAATCCTTATAAAATCTTGTATAAAAACTGTATAATATTGTATATAAAATGTGTATAAAATCCTGTATAAAATAAACAAAATTCATGTAAATTTGTGTAAATCGAATTAATCCACTAACTCTTTCAAAAAGACCCCTAAAAATTGAAAAGTTTAAAATTCAATAAAATTTACAAAAGTCTTTAAAAATCATTTAAAGCATTTAAGATGAAAAATATACTTCATAAAAAAATTGTTGTATTCATTCGTATTTTTCAGAACAAGTCTGATTCTTGAACTGAATGGGATCTAAGTCCGATAGATGGAGCTTGGTTTAGGCCTTAATCCACTTATATCTAAAGGGACTTTATTAGAAACTGGAATTGAGACTTTTCAGGTCTTTTAGACTTAATTCTTTGGGTTCCATATGATTGTGTTCGGAATTCAATTTGAAAGTGCCTAAGTAGAACACCTGGTGTCATCCATTTAACTCTTCTCCATTTGAACCAATTTTGATCTCATGTACTCTGCACTTAGCTCGACATGCATGGGACTGCGAAGGGTATTCCATTTCAGTGATGCATTTCCATCCTTGTCTGGCAGTGATGATGTCTAAAGATGGGAGAGATTGGGGTTGAAATAAAGCTTCAGATGAGGGAAGGATCTGCTGGCACAATTTTTCTAAGACCTCAAAAAATGGACGGAATGAAAGATGCTATATACGTCGGGGCACAAAAAACCTATGCAGTACAACAATTATCATACCAAAAAAAGCTGAATTCATCAAATACCAAAAATGACCACAATGGTCCGAGCTTCAGAAAAGCCTACTTGTCTTCGTGGAAACTTGGCTAAACTGGCCAGGCTTCACAAGAAATGTGATTAAACTGATCACACTCCAGTTCTCTTCTCAATTCTTCTATCTTCTTTCTATACTCGATTGTGGACACATCACGACCTGACCTCAGAAGGAAATAACTCCCTCCTTGAGGTGAGTTGCTGGGTAAGGGTCCGATGGAAGTGTATAACTGGATGGGCGGTTTCTTTGCTTCTATAGTGAGGGAAGAGCTAAAACCTTTCACACATAGCACAAATTGCTTTCAAGGTTGAAAAGTTTGCTTGATGAATAGGTGGATCTGAGGTGACTATTGAGGTGAACCTTAATAAGGATTTGTGGAACTTGAGGGCTGTCAAGGCTTAAATCCTAATTCTAATAGAGTCCGGACACACTAATAATCTAAAGGTCTGAATCCAAGCTCCGGATTTTGGGTGAAGTGAAATTCAATTCAAATAAACAATCATGTTCTAAGTCCTTTTATTTTCCTTTTTTTTTTCTTTTTGCTTGCACTTATTTATATAATAAGTGTTTGCCAAGGGACTAACAAAGGTAAAGTATAGGGGAATGATGAATCCGTGATTCATCGCCTTTATTCTTTCATTTTGGCTAAAATCATTGGTAAAATACATGTAAATAATCACTAATTCTAATTAATTATCACTCTAACCACAGCTATTAATATTGTATATTTAATATTTTTTATATCCAAAATAAAAGAATACAGATAAAAAGAAAAATTAAAAGAAAAGAAGGATGGATATAGAATATATACCGACTAATCCTAACACCGAGACCAGGTCAATATTGACCGAATTGACAAAAGAAATAAGTAGGGGGAGGTAAGGATCCTAACCTATAAAAATATTAAGAAAATCAAGACCAAAAATATAATTTACCCATTTTCCACATTGTAATGCACAATAACCGGAGATTTGGTTTCATTTCTCCACCATCACTGCAACACGTCCACTCATTCATCTCGTCTGTTTGTGTTTTGGGATCGAGATGAAAGTCTCGAGTTGTTGTGTCAATCGGAGGAACATCAGGAGTCCGGAGGGTGCTCTATTCGGAGAAAGACACACCTACATCGAATCGAGCCATCATTCACGGGCCTTTAGATCTAAGCACCTCTTCCAGATCATCCATTCAATCGCGGAGATATGAATCATCCGTTTGAAGAGCATCTACAGGGACCTGATTTGAACCACAACTGCTTGAAGCTCTCCATTCGGCCTGCACTACGAAGAACCGTCGGCCTGTAAGGATCATCCAATCAAACACGTGTGGAGGCCCGATCAAAACCACCTCCGCTGCCTCGAAGAGTTGCCATCACAACAACCAAAGTTCTACAGATTTGGGGAAGAACATAACTGCTTCCAGACATATCCACAGTCGTATGATCAAGGACTGATCCATCAGACCAGGCTGTGCCACGCGTCGCCAGCTAATCAGCTCCACCGCCCATCGCTTAACCTACGTACGAGATGTTCACGCGCGAGTCATATACTTTTGGAGAAATTGTGAACAAACCCCCCGTACTTCCTGAATTCATGCCTAGGTCCATAGGCTAAAGGCATCACGTGCACGCCCACGTGTAGTGCTGAATTTTTACGCGCATACCCTTGGATTGCCGACTAATTACAAGCACATCCCAACCCCTCCGACACGTGAACTGCATGTGCCTTCTGCACATTTTACGCGCAACATCCCTATGTATTCTGCATATTTCACCTGTACCCCTAACTTTGTAGATTATTACACCTATACCCTCGAACTGTATATAACTACCTATACGTACCCCTATATATAATAATAGAATACAAGACATTAAAAAAATAATAAAAACACATATAAATACCATATATTTTACTATATATAGTATGAAATCAGTTTTAAAATTTTAAAAATATTTATTATTTTAATAAATCCTTTAAAAATTAAAAATACATAATAAATCTTAAAAGTCATAAAAAATCTAAAAATCACTTTAAAAAATATAATAAAATTCTCTATAGTATATTTTACTATATTTTATATAATAAACCATAAATAAAATAAAAACCAAATATTATAATCAATTGAAAATATAAAATACATAAAACTTTAAAAGTTCATAACTAAATAAATAAAAATCACCTAAAAATGCACATCCTATCGTTTGAAAGATAATTTCATCTACTTTTAATAAAAATGAAATAAAAATATTTTCTCATTGTTTTGGATTTTAAAAATAAAAATACGAATCTATTTTCAATATTTATATTGTATTCAATGTTAAAAATACAACAGAAATCTATAAAAATATAAACCACAAAATATTTTCTAAAATATAAAAATAAATAAAATACTTAAAAATAAAAAAAATATAAAAGTTCTTAAAATCAAATAAATATCCAGAAAATTTCCTAAAAATAAAATAAAAATTACGGAACTGTTTACTTTAGTTTGTCTATAATTTAACCCTAGTTATCAACAGTTTGCCTCCATGAGTTCGACACTCCCGTGCTTAATTGCTATACACTTAAGTTTAGGAGTATAAATAAAAATAAAAGAAGATTATCCAAAAATTATTTTTTCTGAAAAACTCACCCGATCGATTCGACGACACTATTCTTATTTTAAAGTAGTAGATTGAGTGGTTTTTCAATCCCCTAGATCTAGGATTGCTTGAATCAATAAATTTGGTCCAAAGCTTAATTAGAATCATGCACCTATAGTTCTCTACGCTTGGATCTAGTCAAATATTAATTATTGATTGTTTGGATTTGAGACTTAGCGCCATGAGAGACTCCATAAAACGTGTGTAGAATCTGTTGTGGCAGGCATCGAGGAGTCTATAAGACCAGACCTTTGGGTTTCATTTCTAAATAATTAGCTTTTGGTTCTTCATGTATAATAGCAATTCTGGTTTAGGTCGCTTTCATCATTTGTATGCCTTTCATATAGTGTAAATATTTCAATTCTGTTCTGCATTCCGCATGGAGAGAGCTGGGAAGCACTGTGAGCATTCTTACTTTGCATGCGTCATTTGATATGAGGGAGAGATTTCCACCCTAATATCTACTTGCATGGCTTTTCCATTATCTTCCTCTATTTTATATTACTTGATAAAAAAGAAAAAAATCGTTAGGATCATTTATTTAAAAATACCCAAAAGGTGAAAATAAAAAAACAAAACAATGGGATCGCTAATAACACTTTGACCTTAATTAAAAGTCCTCATTATTTTTAGGTACACGTTCAGACTGAGTGAAGCGCGACTCTTAAGGATTAGAGCCCAAATCTCGATCTGTGGCAGCCTTGATAAGCTTCTATCGTACATAGGCGAGTAGGGCCTTGTCGAGCATGGTGTTCCCTCCTTGTGTAGAGCATCCGACTTGGTTAAAGTAATGAACTTTATATTTATGATTTTTCTTATTATATACTATATATTTTTAGGTTAATTTTGGACTTATTAATATTCACTAAACACAAAAAAATCTCAAAGATTTTATAAATACACTGTTTGATATATTGTAAACTTTAAAAATCCATAAAAATTAGAAAAATTACATTAAAATTACCAAAAAGAATAAACTATAAAAATTATAAAGAAACAATTTATTTTATGCAATTTTACTTTATTTTGACTTAATTATAAATATATTAAGTTATATTATATACCATATATTATGTATATAAGATATAATAAATACATTATTATATATAATTATTTTTCTTATTTATAAATAAAAAAGGAATAAAAATTTTGCAAAATTAAAAACAAAACACTAAATTAAAAATAAAAATCTAAAAAATAACAAAACAAATTAAAAATCCATAATAAATAAATATAATTAAAAATCTACATAAAAACAAGTTAAATTTTAAAAAGTATTTATTAATATTTTACAATACCTAATAATAATTATTTACCTTCTATTTTCTCCCAATGTTCGACACTTACACTACTTGCACCTATATACATTTTATTTTGAGTTATAATAAATTTTGGCTCATACATTTTATCGCTTAATTTAAGCGTGGGTTGATTTTTGATTTATTTAGAGATAGGTCGACAAATCGATTGCTAGGCTAGCTTGTTAGCCTTGACAGACCGATTCTCTAAGTAATCACATGTCAAAAGGTTGATCAATCATTGCATGACAATTGGAAATTCAATATTCAAAAATATTATTGATCATGAATAAGGACTATTCGATCATAGGTGTTCGATCAATGAAACAGCTGGTCAATCAAGGCTAAGATCATATAGAAAAGGTAATCAATAATTGTTGAATTCTTTGATATCTTGATTTGCAATGTTTTTGTGGATGCAGCTTAGGTTATACCTTTGCCAAATACAATGTAAATAATGTAAAGAATTTTTAAATAAATCAAATAATCTTCTAAGCTTTTGCAACTTTGTTACTGAAATTTACTTCGTAGAACATCCAATGATGAATCATATTGTAGTCCTACAATCACAATAAATAAGCAAGTGATTGTGATACTTATCTATGTATCATTTTTAAAACAATCTTAGAAACACATAACTAATATGTTCCCTTGTTTCAATTATGGCATAATTTTCCAAAATAAGTTAACTCAATAAATAATAAATTGTAATTATAAGTACTCCTTACAAAATAATTGTAAAATATTATTTCTTTAGTTGTAAGGTGTCTAGAGTTTATGAAAACTTTCTTTACTTCTTTAAATTATATAGTCTTTATTCTTTAGTCCTTTTCTCCCACTTAATTCAATCTCTTCATAATAATTTTAACTAATAAACATTTTAATACTTCATCCCCTCTTTTTTAAAATAATTAAAATGTATACAATAGAAAGAGAAACATGCATAAGGAACACGTAGAAAATGTCTATAGCGACAACCAACGTTACCATACATAAGAATTAATGAAAAAGATAGAAACAAAAACTACTGCATAGAAACAAAAAAGAACAAAACGTCATGATTTAATCACATGGAAAATATTAAATATCCACTGAAACATCAAGGGGTGTGGTGCATGACTTCCTCATCTATTCTATCTCACGTTGGTTATCTGAGATATAAGGGAACACATGAGTACCTGACTCATCTGAATCGATTTCTTCTTCTTCTTCTTTTTACTACTCAGGTATCACTATATTCTTCATGTGGGAGGAGGAAGCACCTGGAGCACAAGGATGTGGTCAGAGTCTCGCTAAAATAGGAGGAGGGGCTACATGAGGAGGGGCAGAGTGGCGAGTTGTAGATCGAGCATGTGTAGTTCTGGTTGAAGGAGTATTCATCGTGATATGCATCTAATGAAAATCATCCACTAGCTTGTAGTTGATCTCAGACTGGTCATTCACAAACTGGGCATAGTCATTCACCCAAGAAGCCATATTCTTGTGATGGCTCATCATGACATTTTTAGTTCCTTTGATCTGGTGCAACTCTGGAAAGTGGACATAAATGATATCTTGTGGTAAAAATTTTGGGGACAAGCTGGTGATCTATGTAGCTCCAAGATTGATTAAAGAAAGTCAAACATGATTAGTTTGCATTGGTACAAAACCACG
Source organism: Ottelia alismoides (assembly GCA_037367405.1). Taxonomy (NCBI): domain Eukaryota; kingdom Viridiplantae; phylum Streptophyta; class Magnoliopsida; order Alismatales; family Hydrocharitaceae; genus Ottelia; species Ottelia alismoides. The sequence continues at coordinate 135,043 of JAZKJV010010282.1, forward strand.
AAAAGGATGTGGTGGGTAGGTCAGAAGGGGCTAGGTCCAGAGGTGGTAAGAGGAGGAGGTTGCTCCTTAGAATCAACTCTGAGGTGTATGGCTTCAATGACAAAAGGTCTGACTCAATGGATACGAGCCAAGTCATGGGGCACGATAACATAGAAGCGTACGACATGTGGGGGATGAAAAATCCAAGAGATAGATGGCTGACAAGAATATGAGATAAGAGCTAGATAATTAATGCGACCAATTGAAAGGTTGAACCTTAACAAAGGTAAATATCAATGCTTGAATCTGAGTAGTTACATGAGTCTAGTTGGTTGTTTTATTTCTAACACCAAGAAAACACTCAGTTTAGAAACCAAGGGAGGAATCTCAGATACGATGCGACTAAGGGCTTGAGGGTAGAGAGATGGTGCATATGCATCAAGATCTCGTGCTTCATCTCATGATCAAGAGTTCCAATGATTTTAGAAATAGCAGGTCTGGACATCGGGCAACTTTAATATTTGTGAAATCACAAAGTGTCAATGACAAAGATCTTATCGTTGATGGCACTATAAAGGTGATTGGTATAGGTATCTCCAATATCCTGTTGGCATAGAATTGTACTATGATACCGTGCGAGATGGAGTTTATGAGAGAGTCTAGGTGGCTTTGGTAAGTCGGGTTAAAGAAATTACACATACAATTTTGCTCAAAAATCGCAGTGTAAGCAGGAAAGCGTTCTCTGTATACATTCCACTAAATGGGTCAGCAAGATCATAAGGTTAGGAGTAAATAAATCTGGTATAGGCTTGAGGTCGTGTGAGAAGAGGATTGAGCTTTTTTTGATCGCTTGGGGGACATGGAGACAGAAAGAATGTTCTGGAAGAAGTTACTGATGATAATTTAGTGGAATAAAAAAGAGATTGGCGATAAAAATGGAAAAATTATAATATGGAACTAATGATGATTGATTAGTAAAGAACGATAATTGATCAGGCTTGATTGATTAGGGGCATAGGATTCTTGATGCTTGAGGGCGTGATTTCTAAGTCATAGTCTTAGGTCCCTTCTAAGGAGAGGAGCGGCTGAGGATTAGATTAAATCATGGTTTTCTGTGTTGGAATAAATATGAATATTCCAAAGAGAGAGAGATGATAATACAAATTAATGAGGGATTCTTCTAGGTCTAACAGTCAAAGGGAACGGTCTGTTTTTCCCAACATCCCCTCTAGGGCAGCAACCTGTAGTGAGTTAAAATGTATAATTAGCATATTTTTGTTGTTAGTGTAATTTTTGTTATTCTCACGTTGTATGTGAGTTTGATGTGTTTTTGCTCAGGAACTTCAGTCAAATATTATGTATAAAGTATTAGAATCACATATACATCTCTTATCTCTTGGTGAAGCCACTAAATCCATCATTTTTCATATTCCTTCGAAATGGAAGCATCATAATATACAATCTAGTATGATTGCATCAACCTCAAGTATTTCCTACTCATATCATCATACATACCATAAGATATATACAATCTGAAATACTAGTTCAAGCATTTGTCCGTTTTCTTCCTTGGTTAAACAGAAGATATCTCAAATAACCATAGGATGACCATATAATATATGTTTTACATAAGCATATACTTATATTCTCAAATTTGTATTCTTCTTTCACAACAAAATGACCACCATTGGAATTTGTCTTACCCTAATTTATTATAAATGAGTTTTGTCTTTGGACTCATGCTGAATAAATAAGTATGATCCCTTTGAGATATTATGCATCTCATATACCCATCCATGCACATCAGCTCGCTCATATACATGCCTTGGTTGTCCGTTAACCTAATGATCTTTTAAATGCACACTCAGATATATAATTACATATATGTTTCCAGTCAAAGGATGATTGCCCATCTTTCTTATGTAGAGGACCTACATCTAAAGTATAAGCATGAGATTAGTCTCCAAAGTAGATTGTCATCTCTTCTCAGATTGTATAAATCGTTGGATACATTATACTATGTTAATTGTGACCTCAATTGTCTACATATTAATTACGATGATCTAACTCTTTAGATCATTATTTTTCTAACATCCAACGTGTTCAAAGTATATAACCCTAATATTAAAAAAAAGACCTTAATGATTATGCAAACTTAAACATGTTTTATTTTAGATATGAAATAATATAATTACAATAATAGCTATCAGGAAATGGCTTTCTAAGGGCTTACACGTCCAACAGTTCCAACCTTTATTATCTAATTATAGAACAAAATCCAATTATATGCACTCATTGTATACTATAAGAATCGTGTAATTAAATTATTTGAAAAGAGTAATGGAATAAACTAACAATATCAAAAAAAGGAAAGGGATAGAGCTCACTAGAACATCCATATTTAACTTTCCTTAGAAAGGATATCACCCCGGCTTTATCGGTGTGTTGAGTTTGACAATTCCCTCCAATGATACTATAGTGCATGTTCAACGTCAACATACTTCGTGTGGGAACGCCCTCAGAAACATCATATTAGATAGTAGAGATTGTTAGGTGGAGGAGAGAACACAACAAAAAATTGGTTGAATAAACTTTAGGTTACACTGTGTATAGAAATAGAGATCATATAAAGAAAAGTTTGAAATTGTTGCGAATTCATAATCATCATCAAAGGATGTCTATTGGAATATGAAATGTAGTCCGAAATACCTTATCAAAATTCCAATAGTCGGATTACTGAGCATGAGAGGAGCGCACACGCGTGTGACCTTGCAACCCTCCTTTTCACTTTTGTTACAAGAGCTTAGGGGCGAAACCTGTTTTCATGACCATCAAAAGTTCATAATTAAACAATATGACATTAACTTCCTCACTCTTAACTCACTAGTACAGCAAATTGTGAATTCAAGTTATCTAATTAGCATCCTAATTGACTCTAACTTCCTTTGAATTCAACATTCAGCATGTATGCTTTACAGATGTTTAAATTCTATCCCATTTGATAAAGTCAGTTCAGTCATTTTTCTTTCATTGGTTTGGTTCATTCCGATTAAAAAAATGATGTCATCATCATTCACGTGAACCGGCTTGATTTCATGCCCAACCCATTCAGACCTTTTCAGTAAGTGTAGAGTACAGTTTAAAAAATATTGTTTGAATGTCTGATTTCTTGACCGGTCAGAAGTTTTTGTGAACTATGGTTTGTGCAACTCTTGTCAATTGAACCTCTACTTTAATTTGTTATAACTCAAAGTTTCTCGCCAATTAATGAAAATTTGGAAGAGTAAATATGGTAATATCTTAATGCAATCAGCAATGTCCATTGTCACCAAACACTAATTAAGTAATTATCATACAAAGGGAAATAGATATGAAATGTATATCAACACAATATTGACAAAGAATGCGGAACTAGAAAATAATAATCCACCAATAAGGTGGATTTTGAGGAAGAAGTTAGACATGTCCCTAACATGTGGTGATTTCACATGCATCATTTATAGGCCAACTTATAAACGTCCATCAAACAAGATAGTTTTTGAAATGGATCTTATACTATTACCGCCCCTACTATGCCCTTTGCAGGCCACTCGCTGCGGAGTAGGAGCATGATTTTTTTTTTGCAATTTCGATCTCAAAATCCAACTTTATAGATTGAATTTTAGATAAATGGACTATATATTCTCCAACTGTCACTCCGATACGAGCTTATTTGCTTTTTTATCTTAATGCTTTAAGGTTCACGTCTTTTTTAAATGGATTTCAAGTTGCTTAGATCTTGATGGAATGTTTGACTATTAAGATAAAATAAAAAATAAGCTTGGATTTGAACAAAATTTGGAAGATATGTAGAGCATTGACATAAGATACAATCTATAAAGTTAGATTTTGAGATCGAAATCGCAAAAAAAGAAAAAAAAAAAGGAAATTTCAACATCTCTTCTTTAACTCACAGCAGAGGATCTTCTTCCTGCGGAGTAGGCATGATTAGCGCACAAAGTGAGCCTACAAGGAGCAGAGCAAAAGCATTAACTGAGAGTCCACTCCTATGAGTTAGTACCTGATGCTCTTAAATTTGTGAGGAAGAACACAGAGCAGTTGACCTTACACGTGAAAAGAAAGGAAGGATGTTATGCCAACGGCTTGCATGGCGTGTTCAAGCGTACGCTTCTATACGGATAATGCCCCATTTTTTCACATCTTAAGTTGGAATCATGCAAATCTGGATCTTTTTAACTATTTTGATGAGCCCCGTCTATGTACCTTAAACTTGAATGCAGTGGATTCCGGAATATGTTTTTCTTCTTTCTGCTTATTACTTACATAGTGGATCTGGTGTATGGACCTTTTAAATGTATGCCATAATGTTTTTAAGTGCAACCATGGAAGTAGAGTCATCAGAGGTAGGTGACAAATTCTCCGAGAATACAACGATTAACCGTAGAGAGAAAATAATCAACTTAAACATAATGCTTCTCCACTGCACTATTCCTTTAACTCAGATCTGGACGAAACCATTAGCTTGCCACCACTGGAATAGAGACGGGAACGTGCACACACCACAGACCATTCTCGGACTCCACAACTGCAGCGAGGATGGAAACACGTCTCCCTTCACCCACCCACGTCTCTGCACAAAGTCTCTCTGCCCGCTCTACTCCAAAACCATGTCCATGCTATTCTTTACTACAGATATTTGTGCCCCCCATTCCCATCTAATAACACTGGTCAGTGGTCACACCCACTTCTGTGCATTTGTTTTGGGATAGGGTTATAATAAATAAAACAGGCATGAGCTGAAACGGTGGACTCCTCCCCCACTGTTCGAGGGAAACCATCGATTCTTTCTGCCTATAAGACAGAACCTGGCTATCCATGGCTTCCTTCATCTCCCACTCCACACACACAACAGCAACCCCACCACTTCCCTTCAACTGCTCCCCGATCCCATCTCATCTGATGGCATCCTCATCGGTAGCCAACCGCTCTTACTTGGATCAGAGGCTCGCCGTCGCCAAGAGATGCTCCCACGGTCCGTACGTCTTGATTCTTCCTGCTATCTTCTCCTAGTTAGTACGTTTGTTTGTAAGATTACTGATGGGTCCCCGCCCTCTTTCACGGATGGATTGCAGAAGGGGTGATCGCGGGAACCAAAGCCGCTGTCATGGCCACCGTCGCATCCGCAATCCCCACCGTATGTCCATAATTAACCATATAGTGATGCATATGTGCTATCTCCTATTATTCTATACGATTTACTGATCGATTGATGGTTGGTATTTTAGTTGGCGAGCGTGAGGATGCTTCCGTGGGCGAGGGCCAACCTCAACCCCACTGCCCAAGCTCTCATGGTCTCCACAGGTTGGTGGTGATCAGCTGTTTGTTCACATTTACTTACTTTCAGATACACCGTCTATCTCTAAATCGAGAAAACCCTATTGTTTTCGCAGCTGCGGGAATGGCGTACTTCATAGTAGCGGACAGGACGATATTGGCCACTGCAAGGAGGAACTCCTTTGGCCGTCTCCCCGATTCTCACGTCTCTGCATAAGGACGATATCATTAAATAAAAATAGGCATCAACAAGCCCACTTGCGCGTATGTTAATATTGCAGTGACTGTACATGTGCATAAATACAAATGGCGAATGAAGCTAAGTTGCACTCGATGGGTCATTAATTTCTGTTATGCTGCGATTCATTCTAGAAGTCGTTGGAGGGTCAATTTGTTCTTGCAACTTGACGATAAAGAAAGGAACAACGTGGGAATCTCAATGATATGGGTTCCTATCGCAACCCTCATGTAGCTATTACAAATAAGACCCATAATCTAATGAACAACTGGGCTGGCCGGTAATAATTAACATGGTCATCTACGTAATTTCCTTGCTAAGGACGTTTTTATAGGTTATTAATATTATATCGGTTTGGATGATAATGTTATTATGGGTTACTTTGGTCAATAATGATGTTATTGTGGGTTAGTTTGGTTGGGATGATAAATGTGGCAAGTTAAGGTGGACACGGATAACTGCCTTTGAATTTGAAAGCTAAAACTGGTCGGATACTCTGCAATGTCCTAATACATTATCTAGGCTTGTTCATCTACACCTCGCTAATTTCTATGGCGTCCGTGTTATGAAAGCCACCAGGATTAAGATCTTCATAGATGTTGGTAACGTGTCTTCGTTCCTTTTTATATTGGGTTATATTTAGGGTGGAGCATTGGGCTCGACCCGGCCCAACCCGGGAAAGCCCGGGCCGAGCCCATCAATTTTCCGTGGGCCTTGGGCCGGGTCGAGGCCCGCTTTTTTCAACAAACTGAGGACCCGGGCCCGGCCCAAGGCCCGCAGGATCGGGCTCGGGTTCGGGTCGGGCTCGGGCTCGGGTCGGGCTCAACCCGCACTTATTTTGATTCAATGAAGTTGCACTTTGATTATAATCTATTGTTATGGATATAATTCATCCATAACACATGAATATTGGATGTATTGTTACGATATAGTATTGCTATTGATGGATGAAGGAAATATTGGATGTATTATGACTATATATCCATATCCCCTAATTTAGTTATAATATGATATTTTGAAATATGAGGGTTCGGGTCTGGCCCATTTGTACTTCAGGTTCGGACCCGGCCCGAGCATAATATTTTTGAAAAATGGGGGCCCGGGCCCGGCCCATCTGTACATCGGATTCGGGCCGGGCCCGGGCTTTTGCGGGTCGGGTCAGGATCGGGTCAGGGTTGGCTCGGCCCAATGCTCCACCCTAGTTATATTCATGACGGCTGTGTGTGGGTTGCAGTTTCGATGCTAAATAGTTGTTATAACATTCAGAATACTTGATGACATATATAATTTTTTTAAGCCAGAAAAGGGGAGACTCTAATAGGCGTTCACCCCATGCATATATAAAAATTAAATAGAAGTAAAAACCGAAAAACGAGAAAGAACAAAGGAAGCATTCTAGACAACCCAAGAGCGCAACAGTCCTGACGCACGAACACAGACGTTTTTTTTGTAGAACCTCTGGCTAGAAAACAGCATGTCATTCCTAGCCAGCCAGATAGATCAAACCAACGCAAGAGGCTGCAAAAGTTCCAACTTTGACCGATGCCTGACCGCAATCAACTCCCTTCAAAAGACCACAACATTCGCCCTACCAACCCATCCAGTCTCGGATCCGTCCAAACAGGAAGCACGGAAGGGCATGAAAAAAAGAGATGTTCCGGAGTCTCGATCCCCTCCTCGCACAGCAGGCACCAGTTAGAGACCACGTCCAAAAGTCTAGCACATCGGTCCCCCGTCATGAGTCTCTTCCTTCTGAACAACCAGAAAAAAAAGCAACTTTCTCCGGAAGACCCTGCCCCAATAAGAAAGCACAATCCCTCACCAACAAATGACCTATATAATTGAATGAGATCCAAACTCAATAAGTTGAAAATTTATATACGGACTTGAGTAAGATATATATATCTAGAAGTAAATGCAAGTTGTGGAGGATTAGTTGCTAAATTTTGGGTACGGCTGGTAAATATTCTCTGCGCAGAGTCAGAAGGTTGATATGCAAATAGAACTTGAACATTATTTTTATGTAACAGATGAAAAGTACCCGATTTTCCAGTTTCCTTTTATCAACAGAATGTTGATATTCAAATAGAACTTGGACATTATTTTTATCCAACAGATGAAAAAACCCAATATTCCAGTTTCCTTTTATCAATAGAAGGTTGATATCCAGATAGAACTTGGACATTATTTTTATCCAAATAGATGAAAAATACCCACTTTTTCAGTTTCCTTTTATCAATAGAAGGTTGATATCCAAATAGAACTTGGACATTATTTTTATCCAACAGATGAAAAATACTCACTTTTCCAGTTTCCTTTTATCAATATACCTTTGACTGGAGCTGGGTAGCAAAACCTTTGCAAGGTAGAAGTGGAGATGTGCCCACAGTTGGAATAATGTCATCCAGAGATACCCATGGATGTCATTAGATCATATTTTACCTTACTCCATGTCCCATCCTATCTTAACGGATTTGGATCGGATTTCTGGTTACTTATATATTCTCTACCTTCTGGTATATCTTCATGTTATTAGCACTTAGCACTTCGATTACATTTTTATGCTGAATCGATATAAAAAAGAGTGTCTACGCAATGGATTTCATTCACTTATTTTTACTTATTTTAATGATTTAATATGCAATAGATAAAAATGATGAATTTTTTCATGAAATTTTTTGATCAAATAGCAACCAAAGTGATGACTTTTAGATCAATAAGTAGAATTCAATTAATACACCTGCTACATTTTTTCATAATATAGAACTAGAAAAAAATACATTTTTTTACTCAACAAATCAATACCCAACAAACAACTTTTCAATCCAAAATTCTCACAATGTGTATTTTGCCATGATGAATACAATAGCACTTGAAATTATGCAAAATGATTTAATTTGGATTTTTAATGAATTAATTATTCCAACTTGAGATAGAAGGCAACTATATCAATATTTGATGTATGCTTCGCATTTTGTGGTTAAAAAATAAGATGGGAAAGATGATTATATCTCACATGTTCGAGCAACAAATAAAGACTTTTAAGGTGGCTCTAGGCAGTTGTAATTGGAGCATAGTTAATTAATGTAAGATGAAGTAAGCTCCACTTGAGAAGAAAGTATAAGGTCCAAATGCTTGCATTGCCAATTTGTGAGGTTAACTTGTGAGAAGTAGAGTATATGATAGTAGGGTTTTTCTATTTTAAACCAAGGAGCCTACTTCTTTGAACCTGGCGATGTTTGGGGAAAGGAGTTTAGGGTCCGACGAAAGGATAGTGCTTGGGTTAGTTCAACCAAGAAAGGTGCAGTTTATGTGATGAATCTCCATTTCATCACCTTTATTCTTTCATTTTGACCTTTATCCCCTAGTTGAATACATGTATATATCATTAATTTGTTAAGATAAATACTTCATAAATTGTATAAAACGTTGTATAAATTATTGTATAAATATTGCATTTATACCAAAATAAAAAAAGAAAAAAAAGAAAAAAAAGAATGAAGTGTCAAGGACACCGAATGACCTTAGCCCCTGAGACTCAATCAACATAATGACTTAGTCGACAAGAATAAAGTCGGGGGAGATTAGTGCAGATGAATTGCACAAAAATCACATCAAAAACCTCATTTTTAATTCATCAATAATCACTTTTTGGCACCGATTTTATACATTTGTTTTTTACATAAAATCAATAAACTTTGTTTATGAAATATGTAGATAAAAATACAAATAAAAATACAAAATTTATTTCACTTAAAAATAATGAACAATGTGCCCAGGAGACACAAAATAAAAAGTCGCAAATAAAACTTCACAGACATGTATCTACTCCATACTGTATAAAAATCGACTAATATGACTTATATTTGTATATAACCTTGAATAAGCTATACAATGAAAGTGGTTTCATTTAATTTGAAATTAAGATGCAAAAGTTATGTTTTGGATCCCTAGTGTACAATACATTAGAATAAAATATTCATTTTATTTATTCTTTATATTCTATTAATTAATTATTTTATAAATTTGTAAATATTTTTTTATCATATATGCACATAATTAAAATAAAAGAAAATAATAAAAATAAAATAAAATAAATAATTCTATTTAAATACATAGTTGAATACACTATATGTATACTATATAATTAATACCTACATTTGTTTAAGTGTACATATTATATTAGAAAATATAACAAAAATATATTTATGTTTATTCAAATAATTTACAAATATATAAATTATGTGTATATAATAATAAAATATAAAATGTAAAATAAAAAATACAATATATAAGTAAATATACTTATGATTATACATGTAAATAATAACCTATAATAAACAACCACTAATAAATAAATAAATAATAGGCACTAAATAATGCATTGAATTATAAACAATTTTTATGTTTTAACAGAAAATTAATTAATTCAATTATTATTTATTATTGATTTTACAAATCTTTTCCTACATGGAATTTTCTGGTTGGTCCATGCGGACTAACCCGAAACCTCAATGTATTGATCTGGGTCAACACCCCCTCTCTTCCTCGAGCTGCGACTCTGTCATAACCCGGATCTTCACCCGATTTCTCGCATGTGCTCATGATATTCTATCTTGGCATGATGTGTGTTTCATGGAGATTAAACACCCCTAAATCACGCCATGGCCAAAGATCTAATCATTTTTGTCATCGAGACGACCATAATCTTTGATCAAAGAGCCCCCATTCCTCTATCTATAAATAATCATCTCTGGCTAATCATCCAAGTTTGATCCCACCTTCTTGATCTTTAGTCCCTCAGATCTGGTCCTGGAGCTTCACTGTGTGAGAACCGGTGATTGCTACCAATCTGCAGTGAGGAGACTGTGGGAGGAGGTGCATCCACCCATCGCCGGAGCTCCACCTGGTGAATCTGCCTCTTGGTGTTTCAGCCAGTTGAGGCTCCATTTTCCATCGTTCTTAGGTAATATATTTAGTGTAATTTCCATTTGTGTTCTTTTTTTTATGTAGATCCATAGATTTAGAGATAATCTGAATCTCCCATTCACCTAGAGCTTAAGCTCCAGGCATATCCCACCGTGTCCGATCATTTCTTCGACCCACAATCCATCCCATTCTATTTCCCTTCACATTCTCCAATCGATAAACCTGTCGCCCCCTTGATTCTCGCACAGAATCAAGGAATCCAATCTCCCTTCTTTCACTTCACCGGAGTTGCACCCACTCAACCATCCATGAGGTGAGACCTTTGTCTCGAGCCGAGAGACTTTTTTTGCTGATCAGAGGGGGGGGTGATACCCCTTAGGAGCAAGGATTCGAAGCCCACTAAGAGCTCTAGGTGCCCCGGAACTTCAAAGACCCTCAAGTCCCATTCGAGGGGACATGGACCTCATCTATGCCCGCCTGTAGAAGCAGAGGACTTCTAGGAAACATTAAAGACCATTGGCGAGGCTAAAAGAGGTGGAACGAAGGAGAAGTCAACGATCCAAGCGAGGAGGGCACTGATGACTGGGGGAAAATCAAGGGTCTAGATATCTCACGAGGCGAGAAATCAAGTCGCTGAATTGACCACTTAAAGATCCCCAGATCGATCAACAATTAACCCACAATAAATATATGCAATGATTATCTAAAAATGTGGAGTTAAAATTTATTATAACTCTACATGCAAATGTGTATAGGTGTAAGTACAGGTAGAGGTCGAACACTGGGAGGCGAATGGTTGTATGTAATGTATAGTTCAATTATTCAATCAATTGTGCATGTCCTTTTATTATTTTTGTGGGTTTTGGGTTTTGTAATTTTTTTTATATTTTTGTTTTTATAATTTTTATTTTGATTTTATATTTTATACTTTTTTTTTATTCTCTTTTCTTTTTATATTATTAATTATATAAATATATATACTATATATATATATAAAGAGGTATATATATATAAGAAGAGAGAGAGAGAAGTAATATAGAATGTATATATATATATAAACACAAAAACTTAATATATAGAAATATATTTTATAATAATTTTTTTTTAATTTTTTTTTTATTTCTAATTTTTATGTATTTTTCAATTCAAAAATGTCCACAATATAGGACTAAATAAATAACCGTATATAATTTGGGTTTTAAAAATATCAAATAATGCCCAAAATTGCCCAAATTAATTTTCACATATTAATAATGATATATAGATAATTACAAAAGAGAGAAATGTATTTTTAGGGTTTTTAAAGAGTTTTTCTAATTTTTATGTTGATTTTGGGGTTTTATGATTTTTACCTTTTTCTTTTTCACTTTTTTAGGGTTTTTCATTTTCTGGACTCCATATATATATAAATCTATCCTATATCATATTTTTGGAATTTTTCAAAAACATTTTCTAATTTTTTTGTATTTTCTAATTTAGACAGTACCAAAAATGGCTTCTTTTTCATTTTTAATAATCAGGAAAAATGCAAAAAAATGCGAAATAAAATATGTGCGTGGACAAGCATGGCATGGAGCATCCATCCTAATTTTTGTGGATTTTTAGAAGCCATCTAAGTATCTTTAATAAATAGATAAAGACACAAAAAGTAATTAAGCCTGGCAGGGGCATTTTTGCAAATAAAATACATAACAGGGGCTCAAGTGCAGAAATCCCTACTGGAATACACATTTATTTTAATTTTTAGCACTAATTTACAATTTACGAAACCCGCCAGGGGTTGTATGCAAAATATCCGCGCCTCACGTGGGACGACACGTGAGGTGCGGAAGGACCTAAACGTAAATAAATGAAAGTTCAAGGGTCCTTCAGCAAAATAAACATTTATTTTACAACTGACAATTTTATTTACAACACTAAATATTAAATACAAAAATGCGGGGGGCAAAGGTGAAATTTACCCCTAACTGCGCGTTGGTGGACGGCGAGATGTGGGTCACTTATACACGTGGCGTCCATCTAGCGGCGCGTAACGGTTCGTCGATGGGCGCTTCAGATTAGATCATCCCAGATGATCTGACGGTGAAGGCTTCGCCTCATCGGACGGCTCTGATCAAAACTGGGCCTTCGTTCATCATCCAACGGCGAGGGAGCTGCGAGGAAGAACAGGGAAGAAGCCTCGCCGGGGCGAGCTTCCTCCGACGAGATCTCGCTCTCCCGCCGATCATCTTCGCGCCTGAAGGTCCAAGAAGCTTCCTGGAGGTATCCTCTAACGTCTGGAGGTGTAGGATCGGCCAGAGGTACACCGGAGCGCCCCCGCGAGGTCGGAGAAGGCAAGGGGCTCCAGGTACCTCCGCCCGCGTTCAAATCGTCTCCTGGTGCTCTTCTTTACACCTAACCTGCACAGGAAGGACGCACGGCTCGAGGGCGTTCTCCTCGACCAAGGGTTTGAAGCTGTTAGCATGAAAATGGGCGGGGTGGCGATGCTCCGGCGAGGTGGCGGAGGAGAGCATCGATTCGCGAATCCAGGAGAGGATCCGGTTGGCCAAGGTGATTAGGAAGTGGAGAAGGCGTTGGGGAATGAAATGAAGGTGAAAGCGGGTTGGAGAACAGTCGGGAATACGGTGAAAAGCTCGCCGGAGCGGAGCTCCGGCGAACTGCGAATAACCTAAATTACGCTAACCTATGAATCGAAATGCAAAATAAATGACGGAAATGAAATGCTGATATAAAAATCTACCTAGAAATGTAAAGGCGCAGTCTCGACTTGGCCGTAGGGCCAAGGAGCAGGACGGATGCCGGAGCTCCGCCGTGGGCGCACCTCCCTCCTCCACGAACCTCCTCGACGCTTCAGGGGACCTCCTGCTGTCACCAGGATGCACGCTAGGCCGAAGGCGAGGGTTCTAGGGCTTAGGAAATGGCCAAAAAGCTCGGAGGAGAAAGATGGTGTTATTTATAGACAAGGAGAGCCGCCCTTATTGATCGGCGATTAACAATGAATCGGGGCTATGTACATGGGATCTTAGATCTCGGCGAGTATCACGGTTGATCAGAGAAGAAATCTTGTGAAGAGATGGATGTCAAAGAAGCGACGTAGCGACCGGGAAAAATGGAGGAAAACAAGGGAAAAGATGGTTCTGACGGGCGTCAGAGGCGCAGGGGGAGTTGACCTGAGGTCAACCTTCCCTGGCCCCTGATTGGTCCACGTCAGGCTGATCTTGACCCACTTATTACACGTAGGAAATGATTTATTTAGAATTTATGTATAAAATAAAAAATGTTTATATATTAATGTAGTATTTATTTATGATTTTTATTTATTTTTTTGAAGTATTTTATTATGGTTTTATTAAAATAATGTGTATATGTATGTATTTTATATGTATTTTTGTATATTTTATTTTTAGTTTATTTATTTGATTTTATTATTTTAGTTTCTTATTTTATGATTTTATAACTTATTTTTGTGAGTATAAATATATTTTTATTTTATTTTTATGAGTTTATTTATATTTTTAAATGAATAGATGTATGTGTATGTATGTATACTTATAGGTATTTTACCTATATATTATATACATTTTATTTATTTAATGACCTTAATTTATTTTTATTTTGAATTTGTATTTTTAATAAGTTATGTATAATATTTACATCTTTATAAAATATAGATGAGTAAAGAATAAAAGAATTAAGATCCTCTTTTATTTATATACATACTTTGCATTGGTATTTTGCCTATGTATTATATAGGCTCTTTTTATTTCACAACTTCTTTTTAGTTTTATTCTAATTTTAATATGTACATGAATTATATACATTATTTACAAGATGCTAAAAATATAATTTTAGAAAAATAATGAATATTGAATAAAATGAATATTTTAATCAGTCCTATATACAATGTGGAACAAAAACCTAACTTCCACAGATGGACTCCAAAAATTATGAAACCAATTTTATAAAATAGTTTATGAAATGCTATATACAATTAAAGGTGAGTTTGGGTGATTTGGAGTTTTTATTTGTAAGATATGGGTCTGTGAAGTTGAGATTTTTGCTTTTTATTTTGTGTATAAAATATACACTGTATATTATTTTCACATAAACTCAATTTTGTATTCTTATTTACATTATTATCTACATCTTTCGCGTACAAAGTTTCTTTATTTGACGAATTAATAATTATGTACAAAATAGGTGTCAAAAATGCATAAATGAATGAATAAATAAATGAGATATTTATTGTATAATTGGCCCTTATCTCCCCCTACTTTATTCCTTGTCGACCAAGTCCATGCTGGCCTTGGTCTCGGGGTTAGGGTCATAAAATATTTGCAATATTTTATTCCTTTTTCTTTTCTTCCCTTTATTCTATAATTTTGGCATTAAAAACCTTATTCTATGTACAATTAATGCAATGAATAATGAATGTTATTATGTACAAATTGATGCTATTTACATGCATTTGTCGGGGTTTTTGAGGCCAAAATGATAGAATAAAGGTGATGAAATGGAGATTCATCACCCCCCTATACTTGCCTTTGCTAGTCCCTAGCAAATACTTATGCAATAAGTACAAAAAGAACAAAGAAGAAAAGAAAAAGTAAAAATAAAGAAATTGAATTGGTCATGATTATTAAACTCATCTGTACAAACTCAAAGTTTGGAGCTCAGGTTAGACCTTGGTGTGAGAATGTGTGTGGAACCTGGTAGGGAACCAAATTTTAAAACACAACAGCCTTCGATAGTCACAGAACTTGGTTCAAATCACCTCAATAGCCAGGTCAGAACTGGCCTACATCATACGCAAACCCTTATGACTATGAAGCTGACTTGTACGGTGTAAGTGATGGTGGCTCTCCCCAACTGAAATGACAAAGGAACTGACTTCTCCAGAATGACAACCCAATGATTCCCTAATCCAGCCCTCTACCGTCAAGGAGCGGGGTATTCCCTTCTAAGTTCAAGTGGCATCCGACTCAAGAGGAGGGGGGGTAGAGAAAAGAATGGGCGGTAGCCAGTGTAGCTACCTATCCTAGGATGCAAGACCAGTGTAGTCAAGTCATCCAGCTGCAGGCTCACATGGTGTAACTTTGATGCTCAAGCTTGCTTATTTTCTATACAACATATGTACATACTCCGGCAGGCACTTTTATTTTTATTTACAAGCCTGTCCACTTTTTTGGAGTTTTTCTTTTTTTTTTTCTTTTTTTTTTCTTTTTTTTTTTTCAACATACTATGTACAGCAGCATTTACATAAGGACTTTTTCCTCTTGAGCCAGAAGACTATCCCTCTTTTGAAGCTTTATTGCAACCCACACTCTCCTGTCATTCGACATCATTGAAACTGGACCAGGTTGGGGTGCACTTCCCTCCCTAGACGAGGACGAATGTTTCCACCCGTGTGCGTCTCAGACTGGCAAATCCAACCCCCTCACCACTCCAACTGAGTTGAGCCAAGTGAAAGGTGCAAGTGTCCAAGTTAGGTCACGGCCGACAAGAGTCATGCGTGTGTTTCGAAAAGTTCTAGTTAGTCCACTGAGGTGACTTGAACCCAGCCCTGCTTTCTCAAAGAATTAAGTCTGAATAGACCTGAAGTACCTTAAACCTAGTTCCCATAAGGTTCCAGTGTAGTTAGGTGCAGTAAGGTCCAACCAAGCTCCAATCTTCGACTTTATTGGACTAGTTCAATCATCAAGCTCAATCAAAGAATATGAATGCTACGCAAATGCTATTTACAAATATGCAAAGAATAATGCAATTTCAAAGAATTTTGAGAACAAAGAGGAGAGTTTTTACACAAAGAATTTTTACGAATAAAATAATTTGGTTACTCAAAATAGACAATATGTACAACTATTTACACGGGCGTGCCGCTTTATTTTAATGATTTTTAAAGAATTTAGAATTTAGTTTTTATTTACAGGTATATATATACATTTATTAAAGAATATAGTATTTTAGTTATTATATGTGACTATTCCTCAAACTTATTTGACACATATTTTTCAAATAATTTTTGAAAACTATAGTCCAAAATAATTTTTACAAACATTTTTACAAACATGTTCATACATTTGAAAATCATTTTGCAAAGGTTTTTCAAAACAGTATATATAGATTTTCAAAATATTTTTGCAACCATTTTTCAAACCATTTGCAAATCATTTTTCAAACATTTTATTTCACACAAAGAAAATAAATCTTTACAAATCACACATTTTTACAAAGGTTGAAAACATGTAACAAAATATTTTCAAAATAGTTTTCAATAAATGTTCATAAAGATTTTCAAACTATTTTTCAAACATTTTGCAAAAAATATTTTCACCTGATTTATTAATCAGTATATACAAAAAGAATTTGAGGAATAATCCCATCTTTTTATTAACGATTTTTAACGAATTTAAAGAATTATTAGCCATATTATTACGAAAGTACGAGTTATGGCTAAAGTATATACATAGTATATACGACCCCCCTATACTTAGCATGAGCTATGTCCTCATAGATCGAAAAGAAAAGAGAAGACATAACTCGCACTGAGTATAGACAAGTCTAAAGAATATATGAATAAGAGACAAAGGAAATAGAAGTTGACCGTCCCCCCTATATTTAGGATCAAGTAATCCTAAGTATAGCAGACTGTACGCAAAGCAGGGAGGGTCAAGGGTGGGAATAAACAGATCAAAGAATTAACAAATCAGGGGTGCACCCCCCCTATACTTAGGACAAAGTACGTCCTAAGTACAGAAAACTGACACAAAGGGGTGACACCTTTTATTTAGATACAGAAGATAGAAAAGGAAAAGAAGAAAAGAAGAAAAGATAGATACCGATTGATGAAAAGATCGTGAAGAATATACAGATCACTCCCCCTATACTTAGGGTGAGATATCCCTAAGTATAAGAAAGAAATAGGAGTGACGAAAAAATGTGCAAGGAAAGAACAACTCAGTGTGTGCCCCCCTACACTTAGGACAAGGTACGTCCTAAGTGTAGACACAAAGATGTGGCGATAGATCTGGGGTACACATAACATACGGGCGAAAGAAGGAATAGACAAAACACATATATACAACTGGTGGAGAACGAGTGAAGTACAGGACGGTGTCTGGTAAGCGACTACCGTACTATCGTCGTCGTCTCCCTGTGAGAACGAGGACTCAGCCAGAAGGTGAAAAGACACCCTGATATGAAGTCAGGTGGGTGTCGGCTACCGGGGATAATCAGATCGAAAACTTGGATATCGGGTCCGGTAGCATGAAGCAGATGCACGGCTCATATGGTCATCATGGGGGAATATAGCCGATACCGTAAGACCGGGAGGAAGAAAGAGCAGTACAAACTCCTCTGGTCAATCAGAGTCTCAGATAGATATGAAATAAAGCGTATGAGACTGTGTGATGCACGGTGGTGATATAATCTGAGAGTCATAAAAATACATCGAACAGCACCATATATGGCTCACTCCTGCGAGGGTCCTCAAGGTGAGCAAAATCAGAGAATAATTAGAGTACTCGGCTCCGTGCTCCAACAGACAGGAGACACAACCAGGGAGGAAACCGAGTACATAAGTCAGAAGGTCCGGCTACGTGCTCCACCAACGGGGAGACACCAGAAATGAAGCCGCGTACCTAGAAAATGATGTACCTTCCCGCAGATAACCCTCGGAGAGTGGTACATGCTAAGCAATGAATAATCAGAACAGAAGCTCACCCTGGCGAGGGTCGTCAAGGAGAGCGGGCTCAAAGGAGCCTGATCCATCAGACGGATCACAGAGACGGTCTCGATAGGCGACATATCGGCTACCAGCAGAAGAGACCGAAAAATCGAGAAAGTGTGGCAGCGTCCCGCAAATAACCCTCGGGGAGCGGGCTGCCAACTAGTCATGGGAATAGCAGATATCAGAAGCTCAACCTTGCGAGGACCGTCAAGGCGAGCAGACTCAAAGGAGTCTAATCAGATGGGTCCCATGATCCGCAGATCGGATAGGCAACTCAGGATGGGACCAAAAGTATTGCATATCAGACGACTCGGCTCCGTGCTCCAACAGAGAGGAGACACAATCAGAAGGTGGGAACCGAGCGTAAATAGAGTGTCGCAGCCTCCCGCAGATAGTCCTCGGAGAGTACTGCGATCTAGGCAGGGAATAGTCAGAAAGTGCCTCTACCTTGCGAGGGTCGTCAAGGAGAGCGGGCTCAAAGGAGCCGGATCCATCAGACGGATCCACATAGTGGTCTCAGTAGTCGACAAGGCGGCTACCAACAGAAGAGACCAAGTAGATCTGAAATATGTCGTAGTCTCCCGCAGATAACCCTCGGGGAGCTACGAACTAATCAAATGAATAATAAGAGCTCCTCCTTGCGAGGACCGTCAAGGAGAGCGGACTCAGATAAGTCAAATACATTGGCCTCGTGTACCAACAGGTCAGGTACACAATCACAGGGAGAGGCCAATCAAACATATCGTACGACTCGGTTTCGGGTCTCATCACAATGGCGACCCAAGCAGTGAATGAAACCGCAGTCCTAGAAATTGTCGTATTCTCCCGCAGATAGTCCTCGGGGAGCAATGCGAGCTGTCTCAATGAAGGTCATGGGAATGCTGGCAAGTCATCTCAGGTCCTCAAAAGCAATAAATCATTCCATCATTCGGAGGGCATAAGATCATGTAAGGGAGCGAATCATCAGGCCAATCACAAAACATCCCTCAGGTCAATCCAGTAAGCTGAGATGGCACGAAAAATAGTCAAGAATTCTCTAAGTGCCAGGGTGGAATAATGAAGTCAGGAGATCGAGGATGGGTCACTCATGTAGAAGAGAAATCATGTGGGTTCCAATCATCGTCATCATGAAGCATATATCAAGATAGTCTATTCAACCCAGAAATCACAGATGGTAGGAACCTCGAAATGGATAAAACAATAGAAACATCCTGATATCATCCTCAAATCATTGAAGCTCATTACATCCTCAATCCGGTGTGCAAGATCTAAATATTCAATAAAGAATCACACCTAATTATCATGCATCACAAAAATCCTCAATAAGCACATATGCATGCATCAAAAGTCAAATCCACCAAATCAATCTCAGCATCCGCAATATCATGCCCGACTTACACAAATAATCTGTATAAATAATCCTCGATGCGGGCCTCATCAATATGCACAGCATTCTCGGATAAAGAGGGAGATGATACAGAGGGTACGAGGAGGGCGGGCGAGAAAATTGGGACATAGACAAAATTGGGTGTTCCACACAAGGCGGGAACACCGTCAAAATTGCGGTCCGAAGAGCGGTCTCTCCTCGAACCAGAGAAGATGGTACGATGGATTCATAGAAGATGGTGAAGAAGCGGGAAACAAAGGACTTGGCGAAGAATGATTGAGCTCAAGCGCCAATATCACGACTCGATGCATGATGAAGAGATATATGTATAAGAGAGATAGAGAGACTCAAAGATGAAAAATGCATGACTCACACGGACGGGACCGTCTACTCTAATAATGAATGGAAAACACAATGAACTCCAAGTCACAATCAATACACAAGGCAACACCCCTAATTCACCTACTCAACACAGTGAAGACCATCAGGTGACGGTCATTTATCTTTTCATTTTTAGAGTTGGGTGAGAATCACAAAAATTGTACAATCACGTAGGAGGCTTGATAGGATTTGGGCTCTACTCCTTAGTGTGTATGTAAGCAATTTAAAACGCATACAATGAGGGGGTTGCTCTCCCCAAAACAAGGAAATCCATCATGTTTTATTTTAAGTCCAATAGAGTTAGCAGTCCCGATTTTATTTAAGTTATCACTTTTATTTTGGGTATTTTCAATGCACGTGCCTATCGCGGTGCCAATTTCCATTAAGCATCCTAAGTGGTCAAAAACATAGGGAGAAGTCGGAAAAGCCATGCAAGTCGGAAATCGATGATGCATGCTAAGTAAGAAGACTTACAGTGCTTCCCAGCTCTCTCCATGCGGGATGCATAACAGAATTGAAACCTATGCTATATGCAAATGCAAGCCGAAGAAATCGCCCTAGGATAGTAACTGCTATTATCGTGAAGCACTACAAGCCGGTCGCTTATCCTTAACCTAAGAGTCCGGTCTTGGCTCACCCCTCCTCTTCTCGACACGCTCGAGTTCAGGAGTAGCGCTTGATGGGGCTTGCTCACGGCACAGTGGTTAAGAGATAAGTGAACTGACTGTTTGAATTTGACTAGATCCAAAATGCACTATAGGTACATGCAAATATATTTAGGGTGTTTGGACCTAATCTATCGGCAAGCAACTCCTAAGCTAGGGCTCATTCACACAAAATAATAAAAATAAAAATAGAAAAGAAAAGGCGTCAAAACCGTCGAGGCCCCCAAGGGAACAATCCCTCGGGCAATGGACCTCGGGAGTCGGAGTGTACCTGTGAGAGTCCTGTATTATTACAAAATTGTAAGGGTCACTCTCTCACATAAATATACATATTAAAATAAAATAAAATGCATGAAGATGGAGACCGTCTTCAAAAATTCTCCTTCATGTGTCATGGATGCTCTCCCCTGTTGGCTTGGCATGAAAAAGCCGACACCGCCTCGCTTGGGTGCATAGGTCCTCCTAGGAGGTCCTCCTTCGCTTAGCGGTCCCTCGCATCAAAGACAAAAGAAAGAGATGGTCAGAGCAGTCAATCAATAATATCAAATAAAATAAAAATCACACAGATAAACAAATGAAGGACATGAACAAAGAATCAAATAAATGAACAAATAACCACACAAAATCATACAAAATCCGTTGCCTCCCCGGCAACGGCGCCATTTGATGACTGGGGGAAAATCAAGGGTCTAGATATCTCACGAGGCGAGAAATCAAGTCGCTGAATTGACCACTTAAAGATCCCCAGATCGATCAACAATTAACCCACAATAAATATATGCAATGATTATCTAAAAATGTGGAGTTAAAATTTATTATAACTCTACATGCAAATGTGTATAGGTGTAAGTACAGGTAGAGGTCGAACACTGGGAGGCGAATGGTTGTATGTAATGTATAGTTCAATTATTCAATCAATTGTGCATGTCCTTTTATTGTTTTTGTGGGTTTTGGGTTTTGTAATTTTTTTTATATTTTTGTTTTTATAATTTTTATTTTGATTTTATATTTTATACTTTTTTTTTATTCTCTTTTCTTTTTATATTATTAATTATATAAATATATATACTATATATATATATAAAGAGGTATATATATATAAGAAGAGAGAGAGAGAAGTAATATAGAATGTATATATATATAAACACAAAAACTTAATATATAGAAATATATTTTATAATAATTTTTTTTTTAATTTTTTTTATTTCTAATTTTTATGTATTTTTCAATTCAAAAATGTCCACAATATAGGACTAAATAAATAACCGTATATAATTTGGGTTTTAAAAATATCAAATAATGCCCAAAATTGCCCAAATTAATTTTCACATATTAATAATGATATATAGATAATTACAAAAGAGAGAAATGTATTTTTAGGGTTTTTAAAGAGTTTTTCTAATTTTTATGTTGATTTTGGGGTTTTATGATTTTTACCTTTTTCTTTTTCACTTTTTTAGGGTTTTTCATTTTCTGGACTCCATATATATATAAATCTATCCTATATCATATTTTTGGAATTTTTCAAAAACATTTTCTAATTTTTTTGTATTTTCTAATTTAGACAGTACCAAAAATGGCTTCTTTTTCATTTTTAATAATCAGGAAAAATGCAAAAAAATGCGAAATAAAATATGTGCGTGGACAAGCATGGCATGGAGCATCCATCCTAATTTTTGTGGATTTTTAGAAGCCATCTAAGTATCTTTAATAAATAGATAAAGACACAAAAAGTAATTAAGCCTGGCAGGGGCATTTTTGCAAATAAAATACATAACAGGGGCTCAAGTGCAGAAATCCCTACTGGAATACACATTTATTTTAATTTTTAGCACTAATTTACAATTTACGAAACCCGCCAGGGGTTGTATGCAAAATATCCGCGCCTCACGTGGGACGACACGTGAGGTGCGGAAGGACCTAAACGTAAATAAATGAAAGTTCAAGGGTCCTTCAGCAAAATAAACATTTATTTTACAACTGACAATTTTATTTACAACACTAAATATTAAATACAAAAATGCGGGGGGCAAAGGTGAAATTTACCCCTAACTGCGCGTTGGTGGACGGCGAGATGTGGGTCACTTATACACGTGGCGTCCATCTAGCGGCGCGTAACGGTTCGTCGATGGGCGCTTCAGATTAGATCATCCCAGATGATCTGACGGTGAAGGCTTCGCCTCATCGGACGGCTCTGATCAAAACTGGGCCTTCGTTCATCATCCAACGGCGAGGGAGCTGCGAGGAAGAACAGGGAAGAAGCCTCGCCGGGGCGAGCTTCCTCCGACGAGATCTCGCTCTCCCGCCGATCATCTTCGCGCCTGAAGGTCCAAGAAGCTTCCTGGAGGTATCCTCTAACGTCTGGAGGTGTAGGATCGGCCAGAGGTACACCGGAGCGCCCCCGCGAGGTCGGAGAAGGCAAGGGGCTCCAGGTACCTCCGCCCGCGTTCAAATCGTCTCCTGGTGCTCTTCTTTACACCTAACCTGCACAGGAAGGACGCACGGCTCGAGGGCGTTCTCCTCGACCAAGGGTTTGAAGCTGTTAGCATGAAAATGGGCGGGGTGGCGATGCTCCGGCGAGGTGGCGGAGGAGAGCATCGATTCGCGAATCCAGGAGAGGATCCGGTTGGCCAAGGTGATTAGGAAGTGGAGAAGGCGTTGGGGAATGAAATGAAGGTGAAAGCGGGTTGGAGAACAGTCGGGAATACGGTGAAAAGCTCGCCGGAGCGGAGCTCCGGCGAACTGCGAATAACCTAAATTACGCTAACCTATGAATCGAAATGCAAAATAAATGACGGAAATGAAATGCTGATATAAAAATCTACCTAGAAATGTAAAGGCGCAGTCTCGACTTGGCCGTAGGGCCAAGGAGCAGGACGGATGCCGGAGCTCCGCCGTGGGCGCACCTCCCTCCTCCACGAACCTCCTCGACGCTTCAGGGGACCTCCTGCTGTCACCAGGATGCACGCTAGGCCGAAGGCGAGGGTTCTAGGGCTTAGGAAATGGCCAAAAAGCTCGGAGGAGAAAGATGGTGTTATTTATAGACAAGGAGAGCCGCCCTTATTGATCGGCGATTAACAATGAATCGGGGCTATGTACATGGGATCTTAGATCTCGGCGAGGATCACGGTTGATCAGAGAAGAAATCTTGTGAAGAGATGGATGTCAAAGAAGCGACGTAGCGACCGGGAAAAGTGGAGGAAAACAAGGGAAAAGATGGTTCTGACGGGCGTCAGAGGCGCAGGGGGAGTTGACCTGAGGTCAACCTTCCCTGGCCCCTGATTGGTCCACGTCAGGCTGATCTTGACCCACTTATTACACGTAGGAAATGATTTATTTAGAATTTATGTATAAAATAAAAAATGTTTATATATTAATGTAGTATTTATTTATGATTTTTATTTATTTTTTTGAAGTATTTTATTATGGTTTTATTAAAATAATGTGTATATGTATGTATTTTATATGTATTTTTGTATATTTTATTTTTAGTTTATTTATTTGATTTTATTATTTTAGTTTCTTATTTTATGATTTTATAACTTATTTTTGTGAGTATAAATATATTTTTATTTTATTTTTATGAGTTTATTTATATTTTTAAATGAATAGATGTATGTGTATGTATGTATACTTATAGGTATTTTACCTATATATTATATACATTTTATTTATTTAATGACCTTAATTTATTTTTATTTTGAATTTGTATTTTTAATAAGTTATGTATAATATTTACATCTTTATAAAATATAGATGAGTAAAGAATAAAAGAATTAAGATCCTCTTTTATTTATATACATACTTTGCATTGGTATTTTGCCTATGTATTATATAGGCTCTTTTTATTTCACAACTTCTTTTTAGTTTTATTCTAATTTTAATATGTACATGAATTATATACATTATTTACAAGATGCTAAAAATATAATTTTAGAAAAATAATGAATATTGAATAAAATGAATATTTTAATCAGTCCTATATACAATGTGGAACAAAAACCTAACTTCCACAGATGGACTCCAAAAATTATGAAACCAATTTTATAAAATAGTTTATGAAATGCTATATACAATTAAAGGTGAGTTTGGGTGATTTGGAGTTTTTATTTGTAAGATATGGGTCTGTGAAGTTGAGATTTTTGCTTTTTATTTTGTGTATAAAATATACACTGTATATTATTTTCACATAAACTCAATTTTGTATTCTTATTTACATTATTATCTACATCTTTCGCGTACAAAGTTTCTTTATTTGACGAATTAATAATTATGTACAAAATAGGTGTCAAAAATGCATAAATGAATGAATAAATAAATGAGATATTTATTGTATAATTGGCCCTTATCTCCCCCTACTTTATTCCTTGTCGACCAAGTCCATGCTGGCCTTGGTCTCGGGGTTAGGGTCATAAAATATTTGCAATATTTTATTCCTTTTTCTTTTCTTCCCTTTATTCTATAATTTTGGCATTAAAAACCTTATTCTATGTACAATTAATGCAATGAATAATGAATGTTATTATGTACAAATTGATGTTATTTACATGCATTTGTCGGGGTTTTTGAGGCCAAAATGATAGAATAAAGGTGATGAAATGGAGATTCATCAGGCACATAGTTCATTCGTGTTCTTCCTCCACACCTCTCAGCTGCCCGATCAAGGAGGAGTGCCAGGTTCTATCGCAGCCGTTGGATCAGTCTCGAAATGATGCACTTCCCCAACATCGAATCATCTTAAGTTAGCCCACGTGGCTCGCTCCCCGCCATCCTCCAACGTCGATATATGGGTATATTTCATTGATGCCGTCCTACTTTTTGTATATTAATTAGGAATCAAAATATTCAAGGTGTAATGTAATTTTAATCATATTTTTTGCACTCAGGACCCTATAGTTTATGTTATTTACATAGTAGTCCCTACCAAGTACGTGATAGGGCACGTTTTTACTTCTTAAAATTATTTGTGTTCCTGATGAATCCACGATCCATCGTCTTTATTCTTTTATTTTAGCTTCATTTCCTTAGTCAAACACATGTAAATACCTACTAATTTCATGAAATTACCATTTTGCATGCATTTGTTAAATATGTATTTTTAATACTTTTTATACTCAAATAAAAGAATAAAGAAGAAAAGAAAAATAAAGGATGTGTTTGTGAAATAAATGCATAATGTCCCAAACCCTGAGAGAAGGTCAAGACTTGACCTGATCGACCAAGAATAAAGTAGGGGGAGATAGGGTCTTTAATTCAAAAATCCAAAAATAATTTGTAAAATTTTCCTTGTATATTTGTATAAAACTTGTACTATTTTATTTGTACATAAATTGACCTCAAATTATATATTTTTATAAACAAAAGTTGTAAATAAAATGTGTTGTGAATAATAAAAATATTTGCCAAGCAAAATAATGTACATATTACAAGTAATCATACTAAGAAAAAACCGTAAAGTGATAATTGAAATACCAATTCCGGTTTTATACGAACTCAAATTGAATCAAACTCACTTTAATTGTACTCTAATATAAATTATCTTTCAAATGACTATGGTTTCATAATTTTTGGAGTTACGATTGAAAAGTCGATTTTCTAGGGTGGTTTGTGCAGTTTTACCACTTATCTATTGTATATATTTATTCATATTGATTTTTTATACATAATGCACATAATTTTAAATATTATATTCTTTATTAAAAATAAAAAAATAAAATTTGAAAATCATTTAAAAATAATTTCCTTATTTGTACATGTGTATATTATACTATATGTACATAATACTTGTACACAATTAATTTCCTTAAATAAAAATCACCAAAAAAAATAAATATCTAACACTAATTAATTAAATTAATTTAATTGTGAAATTTAGATTTAATTATGTAATTTATTTGTTTATTTGATTTAAAAACTTACCTTGTATATAAGGATTTGATTTTATACCTTAGATAGCCGCAATTAAGGTGGCTAATTAATTTTTGTAAATTAATTATTTTAGTTATTTTATTTAAATCCGAATTTCGTTTTTAACTTATTTGTAGATATTTTCCTTTTTGATTTTTCCTTCTCTTTTTATTGGACTCCTCCTCCCTCTTTTACAATTTGATCAGTCTTTGGTGGAGAGGAGCCTGATCTCCGAGAGCAATCTTATCGAAGAAGGGTGTCCAGCCTCCGAGCCATCTGGTGATAGCGAGTCGGCCCTCGTCGAGGCCATCACGGTGTATCCTATCTCGAGGTGAGATTCATTTTCTTTTCTGTCATTTTTTCTAAATAAATATTAGATTTAATTTTTACTTCGATTTCATGAAAATTTAGATCTTAAAATCCAAAAAAAATCCATATCTCACTTATCATCCGAATTTGATTTTCACCTCATTTTCTTGATCTCATCATTTTCTTATTCTACCTCACACGAACTCTCAACACCGGTCACCCACAGTGACCGAAGATTCAGGTCCATCTTCCATATAACAGGACCCACACACGTTCACGTATCCCATTTTGTCTAATAAAAAATCTTTCTCTAACATTTGTTTTGTAGGAAAATAAAAAATAAAAATATATAGTTTTTTTATCTCTACCTAACGTGTGTTTTGCAGGAAATAATATAAAAAAATAATATAAAAAATTTCTTCTGTTTTGTTTTGTTTACAATTTATGTTTAATAAAAAGGAAAAAATTTATTTCTATTTTCACATAATAATAAAGTAAAAAAATAAAAGTTGGAACAGTGGTCGCAATCGCTGCTCCCCACCGGTCGTCCCCCGCTTTGGGGATGCCACCTCTGCTCCACCATCGCCGGACGCCAGCTCCCATCCAACAGACAACTTCCAGCCCACCTTCAGCCTTCCAACGTCAATCTCGTCACCGTCGCCCTCCTCCACGGTCGTCCCGCTCAACCGTACCGCCACCTGGACTGCCGGAACCCCAGCATCCAGCCGCGGGTGGCGCTTGCAGCGTGCACGTATACTCGCTGCCTGCGCGACCTGACGTGCGGCCGCCTCCGCGTGAAGGCCACCTGCCACTCACGCCACGGCCGTTCAGCCAGGAGCCCCATCCCCGATGTGTTACACAATGACCATGAGCCCGCTTCTCCCTTGAGCTCCACTGTCGCGTCGCTCCTCCAGAAAGCGCGGACCCACAGCCGTGCTCGCGAAGACTGCAACCGCCTACTGCGGCCTGGGCAAGAAGGTTCCATCCCAGGCGACACCGCCTTGATCATCCAGAGAATCACTGATGGCGGCCCACCTTTGCCCTTGCATCGGAGCCAAAAACTCTAGGGGAGGTTATATAAAAAAGAATTTGGTAAATTTACAACCTTACCCCTGGAGGTTTTACAAATTTTAAAAAGGTCCCCACCATAGTCACATGCACAACGTCATCCTCCACTGAATAATTTGCATCTTCTGTCCATAATTATACTTATGTTATATTTCAATGCAAAAACATTAGAAATTTACGTTTCAACCCTATAATTTCCAGACTTTACTTTGCTTGCTCTTTTGATTGAAATAAAACCTTTTCTTGCTTAATAAATTCCTAAAAATTGTGAATATTCTTTCTGTATCCTAGATCATTGTATAAAAATTTCATTACATTTTGTTTTTATTTAATATTTTTAGAAAATCTAATACAGTGTAGTTTTCTCTCCGAATTTAGAAAAATCATAAAAATTCGACAATTTGTCTAAAAAATACAAAAAGAATTACTATTTTTGTATTTTTTTTCTCCTTTAATTTCTATCCAAGTTTTGTGCATTAGTCATTTACAAAACCCCAAAAAAGTGTAAAAAACTATAAAACTTTTAAAAATTATAGAAAATTCTTGAATAATTAAAAAATATGATTTCAGTCTCTTATGTAGAAAATTGTTTATACTTTAGATAAAAATAAGTTCCATGAGTTTTGAGCACTTAAATTAATTTTAAGGTGCAAAATACTCTTGGCTGTGCACTATTTTCCTTTGTTTCTACTATTTGATTTTTATAAAATCACGAAAACTTTAGAAAATTTTGAAAGAATTACCAAAATAATTTTAAAACATATAAAATACAAAAACATTTTCTCTGAGATTTTCTGAGTATTTTTGAATATTTTAAAAAATACAAAAAGATTGGTGTGTGTATTTTTATTCCCTTGTGATTTGTTCCTCATTTTAAAATTAAAAAAATTGAAAAATAAAAAACCACTAAAAAATTTATCTTTGAAATATTAACTGCTAAGTTTTTAAATCATGAACCTTGTGTTTGACCCTGGTCGCTATACCAGGTAAATTAAATAGCGACGATGGCTTACATTTCCATTGTTTGATTTTCTCTCAAGTGGTTTATACTTTTTTCTCATTGACCGAATCGATTGGTTGAGAACAACGACCTGTGTTAATTTATTCCATCTTAACCGCATCGATATTTCATCTCATCAGAATGGCACCGTTATCGAGGAGTACAGCTTTGTAGCCATATTTCATTTTTGCTCGATTTTATCTCTAAATATTATAACTATTTTCTGACCATCTCTTATTTGCTTCTTGTGCAAGGGACTGCTTGGAGGACGACTTGGAGTTTCTTTTTGGAGGACCCGCACAGAAGGTGAAGCAGGGAAGAGAAGAAGACATACATTTATTTTAGTTTGAGATTGTTGTAATAATTTAGAACTTGGACACTACTTGGACATTTCAGGGTTTGTCTCGCCAACCAGTGCACTTGGGGGACCTCACTGCTATTTTTCGTGTTTTGTTTTCTCGCTTTTATTTTTATTTGTTTCACACGGATTTTTTGTGCTTGAGCTGCTAGATATATGTTTCTATTTGATTGAGTCAGGTAGAATTAAGTCCAAAGCCCCTAATAGAATATATGTTCTTATAGATATCGCTTGAACTTAGACAAATAAATATGGGCTTCACGATAATAGAAGTTTATGTTTAGGACGGTTCTTGCATTGCAATCATATAGAGTAGTTTAATTTTTCTGCTTGGATCATATTGCATGTAGAGTGCTGGAGTCAGGTACACACCTCTATGTCTAGCATTTGCATCCATATTTTCTCATGCATTGTCTTTTCCGTTTTCCCCCTCTATTTTGTGGATATAGGAATAAAGGAAATAGGAAATATCGTTAGACATTTCATTGAAAATATCCCAAAAATAAAAAAAATCAAAATTAAAAAATTGAGGCTGCTAATTAACTTGACCATAAAAGTAAACATAACTAATTCACCATTGTTTTGGGAGAGCAACCCCCTCATTGTTTGGTTTGCTTGAGCAAGAGAGTGACCCATACACTAGGATAGAGCCACACATGAACTCTCGTTAGACTACTGGTTTCAGGGTTAGTCATTTTTCAGTGAGGATCTCTCCGGTAACCGGTAAAGTGGACCGTGACGTCCTTAAGAGATCGAATTGTTCCGGTAGCCGGTAAACGATACGCAACTCGTACTGGCTAGGAAAGATCTAGCTTGGGATCAAGCCAGCCTTTTGAGAGCATCGGGTTCCTACCAACTCGCCTAATCGCTCTACAAGACTGAATTATCATCTAAATAAAATTAACAAGATAATTGACCACATCTTCACAGTCTTCACATTGCATTGAGTAGGTGAATTGGGGGTTTGTATTGTGTTTGTATGTGATTGGTGTGAGTTGGTTACGATCATCATCTATAGATTATTAGCAGTCACCTTATGTTTCCTTTCTCATCTTCTGTACCCCTCCCTCCCACCCTTATCATTCTCCTTTCCTCTCTCCTGATGATGGGGCACCCTTCACTTCAGCCAGATCTTATGCCTCTTTATCTTCCTTCCCCTCATCTTCAATCACCTTCCAGGGAGGTCGGAACTCCGACCAACCTCTCGTCCCATTCTCTTTCTACCCCCTCCCCATTCCTTCTTTCTTCTGGGCATACTGTCCTAAGAGAAGACACCCGAAGAGTTCAGATTGACCAGATACAAGACATGGGTAATCACCTTGTTTAGATGAGAGTGCATTCCATAGGAAATCACATGGAGCAGTTACAAGTTTTAGACAACTTCTATCCTGGGATGATGGATGAGTACCCAGATTAAGAAGCGCAGTTTGCTTCTATATTGAGTCCCTTTATTCTGGATTTAGAGTTCATTATTCTACTGCCAAAGTTTTCAGGGGGAGTGCATGAAGAGCCATATATTCATATATATATATGTATGTGTTTGAGGATTTTTGTGGATCACGCGCATACCTAGATATCACTTCTGAGGAGCCGATGCTGATGACCTTCCCTTTCTCACTTCAGACTAGAGCTTTGAGATGGCACCGAGAGTTGGGGAGGAAGATTGCTACATGGGGAGATTTACGATCATTGTTTTTGCAGAGACTTTACCCCCATCGTAGAGCAGAGTTGATACGATCTTGTATTTGAGATTTTTCAATTGACCCCCAGGAGCCATTGAGAGATTCATGGCTTAGATTTGTTGACCTATTGAGGAGATTTCCATATCATGGAATCTCGACGACTGACCTTGTGCAGATCGCCATGATGGGGATGACTGCAGAGCAGATTACATTAGTTATTGCCTCGTGTGGTGGTTCACACCACAGTCCTGACATGGATTTATTTGAGACCATCTTAGGAATACTTTCATACATTCCATATTCACCAAATGATTTATTCGGGACAACACATGAGAAAGACATGACACCAGTTGTGTGTGTGGTATTTCATGAGGATCCATCCATTACACACCAGCTAGAGGATATGGATACTTCACCTACACAAACGAGAGACGATGAGACAGTTAATAAGACTTCCCAAACACTGATTGATTTTTCGTTAGTTTTCCAGCTAGAGTTCAAGTCAGTCCTGCAATTTCACGCAGAAGTTTCTTGGATGTTATATCTACTAGTATCCCAAGAAATGGAGGAGGAGCCCACATCTCACACGTCCTTTCAGTCATTTCGGTGTCCATGTCCACCTAATTCAGTATCCATTCTTCAGGAGTTCTTCTCAGATTCAGATACACATTTGGATCCATCTCAACATAGAGAGCTTGATAAGGGACACCATTTTGATTTGACAAACCTAGATAGTCCTGTATTTGAGCCATGTGTCCTCCCATTTGATGAGGTCGATACATTTTTGGAGGACCAGATGATTGATAGCATTGTCGCAGTTCGTGGATCAGATCTTGAGATATTTACTGCTTCCGCATTGTTGACTAGCGGCATGCCATGCCTCGAGGTTGTTCAGATGTCGTTTACAACTAATGAGTTACTTTGATGCAGGAACTTGGTGTTTGACAACAGCGTAGATCCCCAATCACGATCCGATTCCCCATATGTTGCCGACAAGCCTGCATCATTCCCCGAGGGTTATCTGCGGGAGGATGCATTAGGTCCCTTTTACTCGATTTCACTGCCTGGACATGATTCCGATCTGTCGGATCATGAGACCGATCCGTCGGTTAGTTCTGATTTCCATGAGTTCGATTTTTATCTCCTCGACGACCCTCGTGAGGATGATATGATCTTTGAGATATTCGATGATGTTACTGATTCTTCTCCATTATATGCATCGTGTATCAGCCTTTTTAGTGAGCCTCATGATCTTGATCTTCCTTATCTATTCGAGACGGTGATTGACGTGGAGGATTCCCTTATAGATCCTTCCTTCTCCACATTTGATTTCTTCGGCTCCATCCAGTCACTCCAGTCAGACATTGAGCTGATCATTTCTTGTGTGCTACCGGAGCCCGATTTCATTCTCCCATATCTTTAACCGGTAGAAGACACCTGCCTGATTGTTTACATGGGTGTCATAGTTTACTTTGTTGACCTCGTCGTTGTTCCCCTACCGATACTACGATGATAGTACGATTTTTGCCTCACAGATGTCGTCCTGAACCTCGATACTGCGTTATCCTAGCAATTACGCGCAGCTAGGGGCGTAAACTCTAGCGCTTGTTGAGAGGCACCTCAACATTGTCCTACGCGTAGCTGTATAGATCATTGTGTCCATATTGTACATTCTTTTGTCTAAACACCCCATCCGCATCTTGTGATTATGCTATAGTTGGGGTGTACTTTACCCTAGGTATGGGAGGTGTCAGACTTGTGATTATTCTTTTGATTCTTTTTACCTTTGTTTTGCTACCTATACTTAGGGATATTTCACCCTATGTATAGGAGAGGTTGTATATGTACATCCTATCACTCAATAGTCTCCTTGTGTACAGTCTTCTATACTTTGGATTACTTGATCATAAGTATAGGGGGATCACCGACTTCTATTGATTATATTCTTTTATTCTTCGTTGTAGTATAGTATTCTTTTCACTTCCCAATACTTAGCACGAGTTATGTCTTCCTTTGCAGCTCTTTGATCACTATGAGGACATAGTTCGAGCTAAGTATAGGGGGTGTTGTATATATTGTATATATACTTTAGTCATAACTCATACTTTCGTATTTTTAATATGGCTAAAATACTATATAAATACTTGTAAATTTTAGTAAAATCAATTAATAAAAAGATGCAGATATTTCCTCAAATTTCTTTTTGTATATACTGATTAATAAGTCAGGTTAAAATATTTTGAGAAATATTTTGAAAGCAGCTTGAAAACCTATTTGAAATTTTTTTTGAAAACTATTTGAAAAATGGATGAAAAATATTTTCAACCTTTGTAAAAATATTTTAGCTTGTAAAGATTTGTGTTTCCTTTGTGTGAAATAAAATTATTTTACAAAACTATCTGCAAATGTTTTGAAAATGGTTGAAAAATTATGTTGAAAATCTATATATACTACTTGAAAAATATTTGCAAAAATTGTTTACAAATATGTGTAAATGTTTGTAAAATTGTTTGAAAATTATTTTGGATTATAGTTTTCAAATTTATTTGTAAAATTATTTTCAAATAAGTTTGAGGAATATATGCATCACAAAAAAAATCAAATTGTATGTATATACCTGTACAAATTACTCAAGTTGTAAATCTTTTCACTTGATTCTTGTAAATAATTGACTCACTCATGTGTAAATATGTGTATCTCGTTCCTAACCCTTACTAAAAAAATTTGTATATACTTGTATACATATTACTAACCATTTGTTTATATATATAAAACTACAAAACCCAAAGGTATATAAAAATTTGCATAAAAAAATCTTTTTGCATGTGCATCATTTTTCAAAAATCCATAAAAAGTTCAAAATTAGAAAACTGTTTCACAAAAAGATTTTGCTTTCTTTTCTTTTCAATGTACATATTTCTTGTATTTGTATGTGCATTTTTTAGGATAATTTTGACACTGAAACTAAGTTTGGAATAAAATTGAAGAATGGAGCTTAGTTGGACCTTAATCCACTTAATTCTATAGGAACCTTATAATAATTGGAGTTAAGACTTTTCAGGTCCAAGTGACTTAATTCTTTGAGTCCATAAGACTATGTTCACATGTCATCTTGATTAGTCTAAGTAGAATATTTAACAACACATGCATGATTCTTTCAGACTGTGGCTTACCTTGGACAAGCACTCTACACGTAGCTCTTCATGGAGGAGGTAGTGAGGGGGCAGAATCATTTGGCTTGGGGTAGCATACGAGGGTAGTACATCTAGGCGGAACCTCTCATCCTCCTCTAAGGAGGGAAGTGCGTCTCAACCTGGTCTGGCGATGTTGAGGTCTAAAGACAGGATGCTGTGGGGTTGAAATAATGCTTCAAAAGAAGGACAGTCTACTGGTTCAAGAGGAAAAACTCCTTAAGTACATGCTACACTTTGTATATATTTTAAGAAAAAAAGAAAAAACAAGAAAAAAAATGTAGAATCTTCAAAAGTGGATAGGCCTGATTGAAAAGTAAAATGCCTGTCGGAGTGTATATACAAGTGAAAAAAATGAATAAGATCTTCAAAGTCAAATGTTTGTAAGCTTGTAGCGGATGACTGGGTTGCACTGGTCATGCATCCAAGGATAGGTAGCTACACTGGTTACCGTCCATTCTCTTCTCCATCCCCTCTTCTTGAGCTGGTTGTACTTGAACTTAGAAGGGAATATCCCCACTCCTCGAAAACTGTTGCTAGACTGGGGGATTAGAGTTACCTTGTTGAGAGAGGCTATTTCTTTGCTACTTTTGAGATGAGGAGCTATATTTCACTTACACCGTACTTGTAAAGATTCATAGTCATAAGAATTTGTGTATGTAGACTTTGTTCTGACCTGACTGTTGAGGAGACCTGAATAGGAGTCTTGTGGAACTTAGAGGTTGCTAAGTTTTAAATCCATTTCCCATTAAGGTTCTGACACACTAATAGTCCAAAGGTCTGACAGAGCTCCATACTATAATTTTATGAAGATAAGTTTAAAAGTCAACATTGTCCTAACTTTTTCCTTTTTCTTTTCTTTACTTTTTGTGTTCACTTATTTTCCAAATAAGTGTTTGATAAGGGACTAGCAAAGGTAAAGTATAGGGGAATGATGAATCCACGATTCATCGTTTTTATTCTTTTATTTTAGCTTCATTTCCTTACTCAAACACCTGTAAATACCTACTAATTTCATGAAATTACCATTTTGCATGCATTTGTTAAATATGCATTTTTAACACTTTTTATACTCACATAAAAGAATAAAGAAGAAAAGAAAAATAAAGGATGTGTTTGTGAAATAAATGCAGACTGACTCGAACCCTGAGAGAAGGTTAAGACTTGACCTGATCGATCAGGAATAAAGAAGGGGGAGATATGGTCTTTAATTCAAAAATCCAAAAATAATTTGTAAATTTTTTCCTGTATATTTGTTTATAACTTGTACTATTTTATTTGTAAATAAATTGACCTCAAATTAAATATTTTTCTAATAAAAGTTGTAAATAAAAATGTGTTGTAAATAATAAAAATAATTGTCAAGCAAAATAATGTACATAATACAAGTAATCACACTCATTTTGATTATAATCTATTGTTATGGATATAATTCATCCATAACATATGAATATTGGATGTATTGTTACCATATAGTATTGCTATTGATGGATGAAGGAAATATTGGATGTATTATGACTATATATCCATATCCCCTAATTTAGTTATAATATGATATTTTGAAATATGAGGGCTCGGGCCCGGCCCATTTGTACTTCAGGTTCGGACCCGGCCCGGCCCGAGCATAATATTTTTGAAAAATGAGGGCCCGGGCCCGGCCCATCTGTACATCGGATTCGGGCCGGGCCCGGGCTTTTGCGGGTCGGGTCAGGATCGGGTCCGGGTTGGCCCGACCCAATGCTCCACCCTAGTTATATTCATGACGGCTGTGTGTGGGTTACAGTTTCGATGCTAAATAATTGTTATAACATTCAGAATACTTGATGACCTATATAATTTTTTTAAGCCAGAAAAGGGGGAGACTCTAATAGGCGTTCACCCCATGCATATATAAAAATTAAATAGAAGTAAAAACCGAAAAACGAGAAAGAATAAAGGAAGCATTCTAGACAACCCAAGAGCGCAACAGTCCTGACGCACGAACACAGACGTTTTTTTTTGTAGAACCTCTGGCTAGAAAACAACATGTCATTCCTAGCCAGCCAGATAGATCAAACCAACGCAAGAGGCTGCAAAAGTTCCAACTTTGACCGATGCCTGACCGCAATCAACTCCCTTCAAAAGACCACAACATTCGCCCTACCAACCCATCCAGTCTCGGGTCCGTCGAAACAGGAAGCACGGAAGGGCATGAAAAAAAGAGATGTTCCGGAGTCTCGATCCCCTCCTCGCACAGCAGGCACCAGTTAGAGACCACGTCCAAAAGTCTAGCACATCGGTCCCCCGTCATGAGTCTCTTCCTTCTGAACAACCAGAAAAAAAAGCAACTTTCTCCGGAAGACCCTGCCCCCATAAGAAAGCACAATCCCTCACCAACAAATGACCTATATAATTGAATGAGATCCAAACTCAATAAGTTGAAAATTTATATACGGACTTGAGTAAGATATATATATCTAGAAGTAAATGCAAGTTGTGGAGGATTAGTTGCTAAATTTTGGGTACGGCTGGTAAATATTCTCTGCGCAGAGTCAGAAGGTTGATATGCAAATAGAACTTGAACATTATTTTTATGTAACAGATGAAAAGTACCCGATTTTCCAGTTTCCTTTTATCAATAGAATGTTGATATCCAAATAGAACTTGGACATTATTTTTATCCAACAGATGAAAAATACCCAATATTCAAATTTCCTTTTATCAATAGAAGGTTGATATCCAGATAGAACTTGGACATTATTTTTATCCAAATAGATGAAAAATACCCACTTTTTCAGTTTCCTTTTATCAACAGAAGGTTGATATCCAAATAGAACTTGGACATTATTTTTATCCAACAGATGAAAAATACTCACTTTTCCAGTTTCCTTTTATCAATATGCCTTTGACTGGAGCTGGGTAGCAAAACCTTTGCAAGGTAGAAGTGGAGATGTGCCCACAGTTGGAATAATGTCATCCAGAGATACCCATGGATGTCATTAGATCATATTTTACCTTACTCCATGTCCCATCCTATCTTAACGGATTTGGATCGGATTTCTGGTTACTTATATATTCTCTACCTTCTGGTATATCTTCATGTTATTAGCACTTCGATTACATTTTTATGCTGAATCGATATAAAAAAGAGTGTCCACGCAATGGATTTCATCCACTTATTTTTACTTATTTTAATGATTTAATATGCAATAGATAAAAATGATGAATTTTTTCATGAAATTTTTGGATCAAATAGTAACCAAAGTGATGACTTTTAGATCAATAAGTAGATTTCAATTAATACACCTGCTACATTTTTTCATAATATAGAACTAGAAAAAAATACATTTTTTTACTCAACAAATCAATACCCAACAAACAACTTTTCAATCCAAAATTCTCACAATGTGTATTTTGCCATGATGAATACAATAGCACTTGAAATTATGCAAAATGATTTAATTTGGATTTTTAATGAATTAATTATTCCAACTTGAGATAGAAGGCAACTATATCAATATTTGATGTATGCTTCGCATTTTGTGGTTAAAAAATAAGATGGGAAAGATGATTATATCTCACATGTTCGAGCAACAAATAAAGACTTTTAAGGTGGCTCTAGGCAGTTGTAATTGGAGCATAGTTAATTAATGTAAGATGAAGTAAGCTCCACTTGAGAAGAAAGTGTAAGGTCCAAATGCTTGCATTGCCAATTTGTGAGGTTAACTTGTGAGAAGTAGAGTATATGATAGTAAGGTTTTTCTATTTTAAACCAAGGAGCCTACTTCTTTGAACCTGGTGATGTTTGGGGAAAGGAGTTCAGGGTCCGACGAAAGGATAGTGCCTGGGTTAGTTCAACAAAGAAAGGTGCAGTTTATGTGATGAATCTCCATTTCATCACCTTTATTCTTTCATTTTGACCTTTATCCCCTAGTTGAATACATGTATATATCATTAATTTGTTAAGATAAATACTTTATAAATTGTATAAAACGTTGTATAAATTATTGTATAAATATTGCATTTATACCAAAATAAAAAAATAAAAAAAATAAAAAAAAGAATGAAGTGTCAAGGACACCGAATGACCTTAGCCCCTGAGACTCAATCAACATAATGACTTAGTCGACAAGAATAAAGTCAGGGGAGATTAGTGCAGATGAATTGCACAAAAATCACATCAAAAACCTCATTTTTAATTCATCAATAATCACTTTTTGGCACCGATTTTATACATTTGTTTTTTACATAAAATCAATAAACTTTGTTTATGAAATATGTAGATAAAAATACAAATAAAAATACAAAATTTATTTCACTTAAAAATAATGCACAGTGTGCTCGGGAGACACAAAATAAAAAGTCGCAAATAAAACTTCACAGACATGTATCTACTCCATACTGTATAAAAATCGACTAACATCACTTATAATTGTATATAACCTTGAATAAGCTATACAATGAAAGTGGTTTCATTTAATTTGAAATTAAGATGCAAAAGTTATGTTTTGGATCCCTAGTGTACAATACATCAGAATAAAATATTCATTTTATTTATTCTTTATATTTTATTAATTAATTATTTTATAAATTTGTAAATATTTTTTTATAATATATGCACATAATTAAAATAAAAGAAAATAATAAAAATAAAATAAAATAAATAAATCTATTTAAATACATAGATGAATACACTATATGTATACTATATAATTAATACCTACATTTGTTTAAGTGTACATATTATATTAGAAAAATATAACAAAAATATATTTGTGTTTATTCAAATAATTTAAAAATATATAAATTATGTGTATATAATAATAAAATATAAAATGTAAAATAAAAAATACAATATATAAGTAAATATACTTATGATTATACATGTAAATAATAACCTATAATAAATAACCACTAATAAATAAATAAATAATAGGCACTAAATAATGCATTGAATTATAAACAATTTTTATGTTTTAACAGAAAATTAATTAATTCAATTACTATTTATTATTGATTTTACAAATCTTTTCCTACATGGAATTTTCTGGTTGGTCAATGCGGACTAACCCGAAACCTCAATGTATTGATCTGGGTCAACACCCCCTCTCTTCCTCGAGCTGCGACTCTGTCAGAACCCGGATCTTCGCCCGATTTCTCGCATGTGCTCATGATATTCTATCTTGGCATGATGTGTGTTTCATGGAGATTAAACACCCCTAAATCACGCCATGGCCAAAGATCTAATCATTTTTGTCATCGAGACGACCATAATCTTTTATCAAAGAGCCCCCATTCCTCTATCTATAAATAATCATCTCTGGCTAATCATCCAAGTTTGATCCCACCTTCTTGATCTTTAGTCCCTCAGATTTGGTCCTGGAGCATCACTGTGTGAGAACCGGTGATTGCTACCAATCTGCAGCGAGGAGACTGTGGGAGGAGGTGCATCCACCCATCGCCGGAGCTCCACCTGGTGAATCTGCCTCTTGGTGTTTCAGCCAGTTGAGGCCCCATTTTCCATCGTTCTTAGGTAATATATTTAGTGTAATTTCCATTTGTGTTCTTTTTTTTATGTAGATCAATAGATTTAGAGATAATCTGAATCTCCCATTCACCTAGAGCTTAAGCTCCAGGCATATCCCACCGTGTCCGATCATTTCTTCGACCCACAATCCATCCCATTCTATTTCCCTTCACATTCTCCAATCGATAAACCTGTCGCCCCCTTGATTGTCGCACAGAATCAAGGAATCCAAGCTCCCTTCTTTCACTTCACCGGAGTTTCACCCACTCAACCATCCATGAGGTGAGACCTTTGTCTCGAGCCGAGAGACTTTTTTTGCTGATCAGAGGGGAGGGGTGATACCCCTTAGGAGCAAGGATTCGAAGCCCATTAAGAGCTCTAGGTGCCCCGGAACTTCAAAGACCCTCAAGTCCCATTCGAGGGGACATGGACCTCATCTATGCCTACCTGTAGAAGCAGAGGACTTCTAGGAAACATTAAAGACCATTGGCGAGGCTAACAGAGGTGGAACGAAGGAGAAGTCAACGATCCAAGCGAGGAGGGCACATAGTTCATTCGTGTTCTTCCTCCACACCTCTCAGCTGCCCGATCAAGGAGGAGTGCCAGGTTCTATCGCAGCCGTTGGATCAGTCTCGAAATGATGCACTTCCCCACCATCGAATCATCTTAAGTTAGCCCACGTGGCTCGCTCCCCGCCATCCTCCAACGTCGATATATGGGTATATTTCATTGATGCCGTCCTACTTTTTGTATATTAATTAGAAATCAAAATATTCAAGGTGTAATGTAATTTTAATCATATTTTTTGCACTCAGGACCCTATAGTTTATGTTATTTACATAGTAGTCCCTACCAAGTACGTGATAGGGCACGTTTTTACTTCTTAAAATTGTTTGTGTTCCTGATGAATCCACGATCCATCGTCTTTATTCTTTTATTTTAGCTTCATTTCCTTAGTCAAACACCTGTAAATACCTACTAATTTCATGAAATTACCATTTTGCATGCATTTGTTAAATATGTATTTTTAATACTTTTTATACTCAAATAAAAGAATAAAGAAGAAAAGAAAAATAAAGGATGCGTTTGTGAAATAAATGCATAATGTCCCAAACCCTGAGAGAAGGTCAAGACTTGACCTGATCGACCAAGAATAAAGTAGGGGGAGATAGGGTCTTTAATTCAAAAATCCAAAAATAATTTGTAAAATTTTCCTTGTATATTTGTATAAAACTTGTACTATTTTATTTGTACATAAATTGACCTCAAATTATATATTTTTATAAACAAAAGTTGTAAATAAAATGTGTTGTGAATAATAAAAATATTTGCCAAGCAAAATAATGTACATATTACAAGTAATCATACTAAGAAAAAACCGTAAAGTGATAATTGAAATACCAATTCCAGTTTTATACGAACTCAAATTGAATCAAACTCACTTTAATTGTACTCTAGTATAAATTATCTTTCAAATGACTATGGTTTCATAATTTTTGGAGTTACGGTTGAAAAGTCGATTTTCTAGGGTGGTTTGTGCAGTTTTACCACTTACCTGTTGTATATATTTATTCATATTTACTTTTTATACATAATGCACATAATTTTAAATATTATATTCTTTATTAAAAATGAAAAATAAAAAAAAATTGAAAATCATTTAAAAATAATTTCCTTATTTGTACATGTGTATATTATACTATATGTACATAATACTTGTACACAATTAATTTTCTTAAATAAAAATCACCAAAAAATAAATATCTAACACTAATTAATTAAATTAATTTAATTGTGAAATTTAGATTTAATTATGTAATTTATTTATTTATTTGATTTAAAAACTTACCTTGTATATAAGGATTTGATTTTATACCTTAAATAGCCGCAATTAAGGTGGCTAATTAATTTTTGTAAATTAATTATTTTAGTTATTTTTTTAAATCCGAATTTCATTTTTAACTTATTTGTAGATATTTTCCTTTTTGATTTTTTCCTTCTCTTTTTATTGGACTCCTCCTCCCTCTTTTACAATTTGATCAGTCTTTGGTGGAGAGGAGCCTGATCTCCGAGAGCAATCTTATCGAAGAAGGGTGTCCAGCCTCCAAGCCATCTGGTGATAGCGAGTCAGCCCTCGTCGAGGCCATCACGGTGTATCCTATCTCGAGGTGAGATTCATTTTCTTTTCTGTCATTTTTTCTAGATAAATCTTAGATTTAATTTTTGCTTCGATTTCATGAAAATTTATATCTTAAAATCCAAAAAAATCCATATCTCACTTATCATCCGAATTTGATTTTCACCTCATTTTCTTGATCTCATCATTTTCTTATTCTACCTCACACGAACTCTCAACACCGGTCACCCACAGTGACCGAAGATTCAGGTCCATCTTCCATATAACAGGACCCACACACGTTCACGTATCCCATTTTGTCTAATAAAAAATCTTTCTCTAACATTTGTTTTGTAGGAAAATAAAAAATAAAAATATATAGTTTTTTTATCTCTACCTAACGTGTGTTTTGCAGGAAATAATATAAAAAAATAATATAAAAAATTTCTTCTGTTTTGTTTTGTTTACAATTTATGTTTAATA
Organism: Ottelia alismoides; assembly: GCA_037367405.1. Classification (NCBI taxonomy): domain Eukaryota; kingdom Viridiplantae; phylum Streptophyta; class Magnoliopsida; order Alismatales; family Hydrocharitaceae; genus Ottelia; species Ottelia alismoides. The sequence goes on from JAZKJV010010282.1 coordinate 177,305, forward strand.
AAAAGGAAAAATTTTATTTCTATTTTCACATAATAATAAAGTAAAAAAATAAAAGTTGGAACAGCGGTCGCAGTCGCTGCTCCCCACCGGTCGTCCCCCGCTTTGGGGATGCCACCTCTGCTCCACCATCGCCGGACGCCAGCTCCCATCCAACAGACAACCTCCAGCCCACCTTCAGCCTTCCAACGTCAATCTCATCACCGTCGCCCTCCTCCACGGTCGTCCCGCTCAACCGTACCGCCACCTGGACTGCCGGAACCCCAGCATCCAGCCGCTTGTGGCGCTTGCAGCGTGCACGTATACTCGCTGCCTGCGCGACCCGACGTGCGGCCGCCTCCGCGTGAAGGCCATCTGCCACTCACGCCACGGCCGTTCAGTCAGGAGCCCCATCCCCGATGTGTCACACAATGACCATGAGCCCGCTTCTCCCTTGAGCTCCACTGTTGCGTCGCTACTCCAGAAAGCGCGGACCCACAGCCGTGCTCGCGAAGACTGCAACCGCCTACTGCGTCCTGGGCAAGAAGGTTCCATCCCAGGCGACACCGCCTTGATCATCCAGAGAATCACTGACGGTGGCCCACCTTTGCCCTTGCATCGGAGCCAAAAACTCTAGGGGAGGTTATATAAAAAAGAATTTGGTAAATTTACAACCTTACCCCTGGAGGTTTTACAAATTTTAAAAAGGTCCCCACCATAGTCACATGCACAACGTCATCCTCCACTGAATAATTTGCATCTTCTGTCCATATTTATACTTATGTTATATTTCAATGCAAAAACATTAGAAATTTACGTTTCAACCCTATAATTTCCAGACTTTACTTTGCTTGCTCTTTTGATTGAAATAAAACCTTTTCTTGCTTAATAAATTCCTAAAAATTGTGAATATTCTTTCTGTATCCTAGATCATTGTATAAAAATTTCATTACATTTTGTTTTTATTTAATATTTTTAGAAAATCTAATACAGTGTAGTTTTCTCTCCTGAATTTAGAAAAATCATAAAAATTCGATAATTTGTCTAAAAATTACAAAAAGAATTACTATTTTTGTATTTTTTTCTCCTTTAATTTCTATCCAATTTTTGTGCATTAGTCATTTACAAAACCCCAAAAAAGTGTAAAAAACTATAAAACTTTTAAAAATTATAGAAAATTCTTGAATAATTAAAAAATATGATTTCAGTCTCTTATGTAGACAATTGTTTATACTTTAGATAAAAATAAGTTTCATGAGTTTTGAGCACTTAAATTAATTTTAAGGTGCAAAATACTCTTGGCTGTGCACTATTTTCCTTTGTTTCTACTATTTGATTTTTATAAAATCACAAAAACTTTAGAAAATTTTGAAAAAATTACCAAAATAATTCTAAAACATATAAAATACAAAAACATTTTCTCTGAGATTTTCTGAGTATTTTTGAATATTTTAAAAAATACAAAAAGATTGGTGTGTGTATTTTTATTCCCTTGTAATTTGTTCCTCATTTTAAAATTAAAAAAATTGAAAAATAAAAAACCACTAAAAAATTTATCTTTGAAATATTAACTGCTAAGTTTTTAAATCATGAACCTTGTGTTTGAGCCTAGTCGCTATACCAGGTAAATTAAATAGCGACGATGGCTTACATTTCCATTGTTTAATTTTCTCTCAAGTGGTTTATACTTTTTTTCTCATTGACCGAATCGATTGGTTGAGAACAACGACCTATGTTAATTTATTCCATCTTAACCGCATCGATATTTCATCTCATCAGAATGGCACCGTTATCGAGGAGTACGGCTTTGTAGCCATATTTCATTTTTGCTCGATTTTATCTCTAAATATTATAACTATTTTCTGACCATCTCTTATTTGCTTCTTGTGCAAGGGACTGCTTGGAGGACGACTTGGAGTTTCTTTTTGGAGGACCCGCACAGAAGGTGAAGCAGGGAAGAGAAGAAGACATACATTTTATTTTAGTTTGAGATTGTTGTAATAATTTAGAACTTGGACACTACTTGGACATTTCAGGGTTTGTCTCGCCAACCAGTGCACTTGGGGGACCTCACTGCTATTTTTCGTGTTTTGTTTTCTTGCTTTTATTTTATTTGTTTCACACGGATTTTTTGTGCTTGAGCTGCTAGATATATGTTTCTATTTGATTGAGTCAGGTAGAATTAAGTCCAAAGCCCCTAATAGAATATATGTTCTTATAGATATCACTTGAACTTAGACAAATCAATATGTGCTTCACGATAATAGAAGTTTATGTTTAGGACGGTTCTTGCATTGCAATCATATAGAGTAGTTTAATTTTTCTGCTTGGATCATATTGCATGTAGAGTGCTGGAGTGAGGTACACACCTCTATGTCTAGCATTTGCATCCATATTTTCTCATGCATTGTCTTTTCCGTTTTCCCCCTCTATTTTGTGGATATAGGAATAAAGGAAATAGGAAATATCGTTAGACATTTCATTGAAAATATCCAAAAAATAAAAAAAATCAAAATTAAAAAATTGAGGCTGCTAATTGAACTTGACCATAAAAGTAAACATAACTAATTCATCATTGTTTTGGGAGAGCAACCCCCTCATTGTTTGGTTTGCTTGAGCAAGAGAGTGACCCGTACACTAGGATAGAGCCACACCTGAACTCTCGTTAGACTACTGGTTTCAGGGTTAGTCATTTTCCAGTGAGGATCTCTCCGGTAACCGGTAAAGTGGACCGTGACGTCCTTAACAGATCGAATTGTTCCGGTAGCCGGTAAATGGTACGCAACTCGTACTGGCTAGGAAAGATCTAGCTTGGGATCAAGCCAGCCTTTTGAGAGCATCAGGTTCCTACCAGCTCGCCTAATCGCTCTACAAGACTGAGTTATCATCTAAAAAAAATTAACAAGATAATTGACCACATCTTCACAGTCTTCACATTGCATTGAGTACGTGAATTGGGGGTTTGTATTGTGTTTGTATGTGATTGGTGTGAGTTGGTTACGATCATCATCTATAGATCATTAGCAGTCACCTTCTGTTTCCTTTCTCATCTTCTGTACCCCTCCCTCCCACCCTTATCATTCTCCTTTCCTCTCTCCTGATGATGGGGCATGTCGCGACCCCGTTTCCCGGGTCGTCGGATCCTCCCATATCCGGATCTGGTTACTCAGCAATAATTTATTCAGCAATCACAACTAACATTCAGAAATATACTACAAATAAAAATACTCGGAAGAAAGTATTTCAACACTTTTCCATTCACAAAATATAGTTCAGATGATACACTGTCCCATTATAACCATTTACATGTACATCAGCTTGAAAGGAAAATACACAAAATATTACTAACTACCTTAAAGAGTAAAGCTACTGTGGCTGGCCGGATGTCTAGTATGTAAGCCGGATGAATTTTAAAGTCCTTGCGATTGCTCACCGATACCTGTTGGGTTTTCCATAAATCATAGGATAAAAATTAGCGAATGCTAAGTAACGAAGAAGAGAAAAGCAAACAAATTGTGTAATTTTTCAAAACTTGATATCACAAAAATTTCATTCCTTTTCATTAACTTAAGTCCTATTCCTTTCTATTCCTCATCAGGGATTAGTCCAGGGGAACCCCACCATTCTTGGACTCCGAAGCTGTGGATGCTTCAGGATTGGAGATTGTGTTGATCTTGGTAAGCTTATGCCGCCGCACGTCGCCTCAACCAATCCTCCAATACTACCCTGACAATTTCCTTTTCTTTTATTAAACAGGGTCTCAACCCTCAGCCTGAAAAAACAAAAGAGCACACCGTCCTCAAGGACTCGGTTGCTTAAAATCTCAGGCTAACATTTAATCATATAACCTAGCGGCTTTAAATACATGTTATCGTGACCCAGCCGCTATTGAACCACCCGTGTCTCCACATGGCACGACCACATCTTCCGTCGTTCCAACCCGAATATATTGGCTCCCGGTACCACGCGTTGCAAAACATTCAATTTGTGCGCACTTATCATAACAGGGCAACCGTGTACCACCTAGGTAGGGAAGTGCCAATACGGGTTCCTTCCGACAACCTACAGGTTGCATGCCCGACCTGTAGTACTACTCCCAGTCATCCTTATCGGGACACAAGATCCTTTTTGGGATCCAACTCAATTCACACCAATTCACATGATGTAATTCTTTTGTTATGTCTTTGATTTGCCTAAACCGCAATACTTAGTATCGACTCACATATATATTATTCATAACCATATATATACTCCTATTTATGCCTATTTTAACTCCCAAACCCTAACTTTTAGAGCCAACGCATCAATTTGATGCGTAAATCTTATTTTTGTGGGAATCACAAAGCAATTCTTCAGACTTTTTCAAAAATAACCAAAATTAGGGTTCCTCGTAGCAAAGAATACAAAATCAAGAATTTCAATAATTTCGTATGAAAACCCAACAGCAAAAGGAAGGATTTCGTTACCTAATCAAGCTCTTTCTCGTGTATGCAAGGCTTTACCGAGTTTCATTTTTAGAAAGGCTAATTTAAGGCTCCTGAAAAGATCGAATTTCATTTTTCGTATCAAAACGCTAAGAAAATGTTAAGAACGCGAAGAACGAACGAAGAACGCGAAGACGGCGAAGAACACGAAGAACGTCAAGAACATATTTTCTCTTAGAATTTCAGCATAGTTTTCCCTTATATCGGGATATATTTCTCGGAAAATTTCGACAGAGTTTCCCCTTATATCAGGATATATTTCTCGGAAAATTTCAGCAGAGTTTCCCCTTATATCGGGACATATTTCTAAATAAAAATGAAAAGAGTTTCCTCTATAAAATCAATCGAGAGGAAAATAACAATGAAACTAAAAGAATATACTCAACAACAAGAGATGAAGAACCGGTAGACACCACACATCTTAGGTGAGTGAACGTGTGACGAATCACAGGGTCACTGACGTGCACAGCCGCCCGCACCTAAGTAGGGTATTACACAGATTTCTCCATCAAAATAACTATAAAAGCATAATACGAAGAATAGAAACATAAATGATGGAGAATCGGTAGACACCACACGTCTTAGATGAGTGAACGTGTGACGAATCACAGGGTCACTTACGTGCATAGCCGCCCGCACCTAAGTAGGGTGTTACACAGATTTCTCCTCGAACCACAACAGGAAAACGAATCGGAAAGAAATATGAATCAAAAACAAAACTTGGAAGAACAAGAGTATGAATTGAAAGCCTAGCTTACGAAGCAACTAAGAGAGGATCATACCTTTCTTCTCCTCGTTCTCCCGGCAGCGCTTCGCTAGCGCTCCTCCCTCGCCTCCCACTCCTCCTCCCAACCTCTCGACCCTAGCCCTTGGGGTGGTGGTGGTAGTGGAAGTTGTAGAGAATGAATGGGTAGGGGGGGTCTATTTATAGGCCCTAGAAAACCACTAACCATGGTTAGAAAACCATGGTTTAAACCTTAACCATGGTTTAGCGGCCCATGGTTTTGGCCCATGGTTTTAGCCAAAACTTATCCCAAACATGGAGCCTAAGTTAGAACATTCTAGAGGATTCTAGATTCGCTAATGACGCTTAATTAACACTAATCGTGATTTACTTTCACTAATCGCGATTTAACTTTCGCGGCTTACGCTTATCTTTTGTTAACTGTTGATTAGTGTTTACTAATGATCATTAGCAGCTTTCAATCGTCATTAATTTCTTTAATCATGTTTAATTAGTCTTAATGACAGTCATTATGGATTAATGGCATCTTAGCCTTCCTTACTTCTCTTTCTTCCGAAATTCATAACAAATCGAAACGAAGTCCGATTCACACGAAACAAATTCTGTCGGTTTCCTCTTTACGAGCCGGATCTTATTATATAGGATCCGAGATATGCCCAGTTCAAGGCTTTACAATTATAACAACCTTAAAGGAAGTCTCGTCCTCGAGACTAGAAATGCAGGTATAACAACCTTAAAGAGGATTGAAACCATAACAACCTTAAAGAGAATGAACGTCATGTCATTTAAAATGAACATATACATAATTTTATCATTCAAACAAGTACGGATATTTCTCTCTCATTTATACCTCAGGTTCCCAAGTGGCTTCTTCAAACTCTTGGTTTCGCCACAATATTTTAACTAGAGGCACCTCTTTGTTTCTCAACTTCTTGATATCCCTTTCAAGTATTTGCACAGGTATCTCTTGGTATGTCAAGTCTGGCTCAACATGTAAATCATCATAACTTATCTTATGCTCTGGATCCCTAATGTACTTTCTCAGATTTGATACATGAAATACATCATGTATTGCCGAAAGATGTGGAGGAAGTGCAAGTCTATAAGCAACTTTTCCAATCCGTTGAATAATTGCAAAGGGACCCACGAACCTGGGTGCTAACTTCCCACGCAAGCCAAACCTCTGAACACCCTTCATAGGTGATACTTTGAGAAATACAAAGTCGCCTACCTCAAATTCAAGGTCTCTTCTCCGGGTATCACTATAACTTTTCTGGCGACTCTGAGCAGTTAATAGTCTTTTTCTAGCAAGTTCTACAGCTTCCCGTGTCTCCTGAAGTCTATCTGAATCATAAAGGTTCTTTATTCCGACCTCTTGCCAACACAAAGGAGTAGTACACTTTCGTCCATATAGTGCTTCAAATGGTGCCATGCCAATACTTGTATGGTAACTATTATTGTAGGTGAATTCTACAAGAGGCAAATGTTTAATCCACGATCCCTTCCATTCTAAGGCACATGCTCGTAGCATATCTTCTAGTGTTTGAATCGTACGTTCTGACTGACCATCTGTTTGTGGATGATATGCTGTACTCAAGCATAGTTGTGTACCTAGGGCTTTCATGAAGTTCTCCCAATAGTGTGAGGTGAATCGTGAATCTCGATCAGAAACTACTTCCTTCGGGATACCATGGAGGCGAATCACATGTGTAATATATAACTCAGCAAGCTGGTCTGGAGTGAAAGATAAGCTTATCGGAATGAAGTGTGCTACCTTTGTCAGACGATCTATTATAACCCATATACTATCTTTACTACCAGTCGTCTGAGGTAAGCCAGTAACGAAATCCATGGAAATGCTTTCCCATTTCCATTCAGGTATAGGGAGGGGTTGCAATAATCCTGGTGGCTTTTGGTGTGAAGCCTTTACCTACTGGCAAGTGAAACATGAATTCACAAACTCAGCAACATCTTTCTTCATTCCCGGCCACCAAAAGTATGAACGAAGATCCTTATACATCTTCGTAATTCCTGGATGAATAGATAATCTAGAACAATGAGCTTCTCGTAAGATGTCTTTCCTTAGCTCAGGTGTGTTTGGTACACAAACTCTGTGATTACTATACAGTAAACCATCTTGTATCTGGAATCCCTCTATCTTATTCTTCTCAAGTTGTTGTTTTAAGTCTTTGAGGACTGGATCATCCTCCTGTCCTTTCTTTATTTTATCCCATATTTCTGGTTTGTATCGATGAGGAATAGTTATAGTATCAGCACTACTATCAAATGGTTTCCATTCACTTAACGTTGATAGTAAACCCCAGAAGTGGATAGCACTCACTAACCCGGGTGAATAAGTTCTTCTGCTAAGGGCATCTGCTACGACGTTCCCCTTACCAGGGTGGTAGGAGATAGTGCAATCATAGTCTTTCAGCAACTCTAGCCACCGTCTCTGTCTCATATTGAGTTCCTTCTGATCAAATAGATATTTCAAGCTTTTATGATCGGTGAAGATTTCAAAAGTAATACCATACAGGTAGTGTCTCCAAATCTTTAAAGCGAACACTACGGCAGCTAATTCAAGGTCATGTGTTGGGTAGTTCTTCTCATGTGTCCTGAGCTGTCGTGATGCATACGCAACTACCTTACCATGTTGCATAAGAACCACCCCAAGTCCTTCTTTTGATGCGTCAGTGTACACTGTAAACCCTTCACTCCCGTAGGGTAGAGTAAGGATTGGTGCAGATGTTAGGCATTCTTTCAGTGTCTGAAAACTAGCTTCACATGTATCAGACCATAAGAATGGGACCTCCTTTTGAGTTAGTCTAGTCATTGGCAATGCTATCCGTGAAAAGTCCTTCACGAATCTTCTATAGTATCCAGCTAAACCCAGAAAAGATCGTATTTCTGTGACAGTCTTCGAGCGTTCCCAACACATCACCGCACTAACCTTTGTAGGATCAACTGATACACCTTCCCCAGAAATAACATGGCCTAAGAAAGATACTTCAGATAGCCAGAAGTCACATTTGCTATATTTAGCATACAGTTTGTTTTTCCTTAGAGTTTCAAGTGCCTTCCTGAGATGATGTTCATGCAGATACTTATCCTTTGAGTAAATAAGCACATCATCAATAAAGACTACTACAAAGTGATCTAAGAACTCCTTGAATACTCTATTCATGAGATCCATGAAGGCTGCTGGGGCATTTGTTAGTCCAAAAGGCATAACTAAGAATTCATAATGCCCGTATCTAGTTCGAAAAGCTGTCTTGGGAATATATGTATCTTTAATTTTCAACTGATGGTATCCAGATCTTAAATCAATCTTGGAATACACAGTTGAACCTTGTAGCTGATCAAAGAGATCATCTATTCTTGGCAGAGGATACTTGTTCTTTATTGTCCTCTTGTTTAGTTGTCTATAGTCAATGCACAACCGCATCGAGCCATCCTTTTTCCTAACAAATAAGACAGGTGCACCCCATGGTGAAGTACTAGGACGAATGAATCCTTTATCTAACAGTTCTTGCAATTGTACCTTTAACTCTCGTAACTCAGCTGGTGCCATCCTATATGGAGGGATAGAGATAGGCTGAGTATCAGGTATGAGAGAGATTTCAAATTCAATCTCTCGCTCAGGTGGTAATCCAGGTAGTTCCTCTGGAAATACATCAGTAAACTCGCAGACTATAGGCACATCTTCTATCATTCTTTCTGACCCTGATGTAGTGGATACATAAGCTAAATAACCTTGGCACCCTTGCTCTAACAACTGTTGTGCCTTCAATGTAGAGATATATTTGATATTATCATTGGATGTCTTTCCAATGAGCTGGAACTCTATCGAGTTAGGAAGGTGGAATGTTACTGTCTTCTGGAAACAGTCAAGACATGCATGATGCCTTTCTAACCAATCCATTCCTAGTATAAGATCAAAGTCCTCCATTTCGATTAGTAGTAGTGAAACAGGTAACTGATGTCCCGCTATCACTACTATGCAATTATCCAACATTTCTCGGATTATAAACACTTGTCCTCCTGGTCCCTTGATCAGATAGGACTGTTGTACTTCTACTGGTTTCTTATCCAAAGTGGGTACTAACCGTCGAGCAATAAATGAATGTGAAGCACCAGAATTAAATAAGGCATGTACTGAAAAGCCATGAATAATAACGGTACCTTGTACGACTGTGCCTGAGTTGTAGGCTTGTTCTTCAGTAATTGCATTGAGCTGGCCATTAGGAATAGGCAAGCTAGAACCCGCAACACTTTGTGGTGGTTGGTGTGTAGGAGACGCTCCTTGTGAGCCTCAACCTCTACCATGTCTTCCTCCATGTGTTGCTCCATTGCTCGAGGTGGATGCTATACTATTAATTGGGGTTGATTTAAACCCTGAACCTCTCAACTTCGGACAATCTTTCTTGATGTGGCCTTCCTGATGACAGTAAAAACACACACGTGCTCCTGTTTGAGCTGAAGATCCAGCCACAGAGGTGCTAGCTCCTGCTGCTGAGTCGCAAGGATATAGTGGAGGTCTAGAGAAACCCCTTCTTCCTGATAATTCCTGACCCAAGGTCTGTGGTGAGCTTATATTGGAACCGGCTGGATGATAGCGACGATCTCTACGATTATAATGTGCCTTGCTTTTGGACGGTCCACCATTAAAGTGGAAACTTCTTCTTTGGCGATTTTCATCCCTCTCCATCTCAATACGAGAGGCGATGTCCATTGCTTCATCTACGGTTGTGGCTCTAAATCCAGCAAGCTTTTCTCGTAGATCTCCCTGAAGACCACTAACAAATTTGGTAAGACACTCTTGTGGTGAAGCTTCTAGAGCTGGTGAGTACCGTAGTAGCTTAGTAAAGTGGATATGATAATCTCGTACAGTCTTAGAACCCTGATTCAGAGAAGCCAACTCTCTCCTCTTTAATTCTTCCCAATGAGAGGGACAAAAGTGAGCTCGGAACCTCTCTTCGAAGATATCCCATGGAACAGGGTCTGCTAACTTCTTGGAAATTGCTCTCCACCATCGTCTTGCATAGTCTGCTAAGGAGTAATCAGCAAAGTGCACCCAAGTATCTGCTGGTGCATGTATTATTCTCAGCATCCTACTGACGTCATCAAGCCATAATTCAGCCTCGGCAGGTGTCTCTACACCGTTGAATCGAGGAATTTTTCCCTTTCGGTAATTATCTAGTAATGTTTGGTGTCTAAGAAGGGCCTTCTCCATTGCTCCTTCAACCGGGGTAGGAGCAGACTCAGTTGAAGGATGGTAACTAGATCCTTCCTCAAAAAGATGGACAGAACCTTCAATCCTAGCATCCGCAGGCTTAGATGCCTCGGGTCTCTCAGCCTGTGCATTGAGCCTCTCCTCCAATGCTTGTTGCCTTTGCCCCATGTCTTGGAGCATTGCCATCATAGCCGCTAATTGTCTAGACATGTCTTGGTCTGCCATGATCCTGGGATGAGTCAAGGTCAAAGGTCAGATCCTATATGTCTTAGCATGATGTACATAAGGGACAATGACTTGTGAATGGTACTGCAGTCATTTATTAAGATCAAAGGATCTTAATACAACCTTAGTTTCTGAATACTGCTCATAGTTATTAATTACTAAATAAATTACTGGAGTAACCGTGCTCTGATACCAATCTGTCGCGACCCCGTTTCCCGGGTCGTCGGATCCTCCCATATCCGGATCTGGTTACTCAGCAATAATTTATTCAGCAATCACAACTAACATTCAGAAATATACTATAAATAAAAATACTCGGAAGAAAGTATTTCAACACTTTTCCATTCACAAAATATAGTTCAGATGATACACTGTCCCATTATAACCATTTACATGTACATCAGCTTGAAAGGAAAATACACAAAATATTACTAACTACCTTAAAGAGTAAAGCTACTGTGGCTGGCTGGATGTCTAGTATGTAAGCCGGATGAATTTTAAAGTCCTTGCGATTGCTCACCGATACCTGTTGGGTTTTCCATAAATTATAGGATAAAAATTAGCGAATGCTAAGTAACGAAGAAGAGAAAAGCAAACAAATTGTGTAATTTTTCAAAACTTGATATCACAAAAATTTCATTCCTTTTCATTAACTTAAGTCCTATTCCTTTCTATTCCTCATCAGGGATTAGTCCAGAGGAACCCCACCATTCTTGGACTCCGAAGCTGTGGATGCTTCAGGATTGGAGATTGTGTTGATCTTGGTAAGCTTATGCCGCCGCACGTCGCCTCAACCAATCCTCCAATACTACCCTGACAATTTCCTTTTCTTTTATTAAACAGGGTCTCAACCCTCAGTCTGAAAAAACAAAAGAGCACACCGTCCTCAAGGACTCGGTTGCTTAAAATCTCAGGCTAACATTTAATCATATAACCTAGCGGCTTTAAATACATGTTATCGTGACCCAGCCGCTATTGAACCACCCGTGCCTCCACATGGCACGACCACATCTTCCGTCGTTCCAACCCGAATATATTGGCTCCCGGTACCACGCGTTGCAAAACATTCAATTTGTGCGCACTTATCATAACAGGGCAACCGTGTACCACCTAGGTAGGGAAGTGCCAATACGGGTTCCTTCCGACAACCTACAGGTTGCATGCCCGACCTGTAGTACTACTCCCAGTCATCCTTATCGGGACACAAGATCCTTTTTGGGATCCAACTCAATTCACACCAATTCACATGATGTAATTCTTTTGTTATGTCTTTGATTTGCCTAAACCGCAATACTTAGTATCGACTCACATATATATTATTCATAACCATATATATACTCCTATTTATGCCTATTTTAACTCCCAAACCCTAACTTTTAGAGCCAACGCATCAATTTGATGCGTAAATCTTATTTTAGTGGGAATCACAAAGCAATTCTTCAGACTTTTTCAAAAATAACCAAAATTAGGGTTCCTCGTAGCAAAGAATACAAAATCAAGAATTTCAATAATTTCGTATGAAAACCCAACAGCAAAAGGAAGGATTTCGTTACCTAATCAAGCTCTTTCTCGTGTATGCAAGGCTTTACCGAGTTTCATTTTTAGAAAGGCTAATTTAAGGCTCCTGAAAAGATCGAATTTCATTTTTCGTATCAAAACGCTAAGAACATGTTAAGAACGCGAAGAACGAACGAAGAACGCGAAGAACGCGAAGAACACGAAGAACGTCAAGAACATATTTTCTCTTAGAATTTCAGCATAGTTTTCCCTTATATCGGGATATATTTCTCGGAAAATTTCGGCAGAGTTTCCCCTTATATCGGGATATATTTCTTGGAAAATTTCAGCAGAGTTTCCCCTTATATCGGGACATATTTCTAAATAAAAACGAAAAGAGTTTCCTCTATAAAATCAATCGAGAGGAAAATAACAATGAAACTAAAAGAATATACTCAACAACAAGAGATGAAGAACCGGTAGACACCACACATCTTAGGTGAGTGAACGTGTGACGAATCACAGGGTCACTGACGTGCACAGCCGCCCGCACCTAAGTAGGGTATTACACAGATTTCTCCATCAAAATAACTATAAAAGCATAATACGAAGAATAGAAACATAAACGATGGAGAATCGGTAGACACCACACGTCTTAGATGAGTGAACGTGTGACGAATCACAGGGTCACTGACGTGCATAGCCGCCCGCACCTAAGTAGGGTGTTACACAGATTTCTCCTCGAACCACAACAGGAAAACGAATCGGAAAGAAATATGAATCAAAAACAAAACTTGGAAGAACAAGAGTATGAATTGAAAGCCTAGCTTACGAAGCAACTAAGAGAGGATCATACCTTTCTTCTCCTCGTTCTCCCGGCAGCGCTTCGCTAGCGCTCCTCCCTCGCCTCCCACTCCTCCTCCCAACCTCTCGACCCTAGCCCTTGGGGTGGTGGTGGTAGTGGAAGTTGTAGAGAATGAATGGGTAGGGGGGGTCTATTTATAGGCCCTAGAAAACCACTAACCATGGTTAGAAAACCATGGTTTAGACCTTAACCATGGTTTAGCGGCCCATGGTTTTGGCCCATGGTTTTAGCCAAAACTTATCCCAAACATGGAGCCTAAGTTAGAACATTCTAGAGGATTCTAGATTCGCTAATGACGCTTAATTAACACTAATCGTGATTTACTTTCACTAATCACGATTTAACTTTCGCGGCTTACGCTTATCTTTTGTTAACTGTTGATTAGTGTTTACTAATGATCATTAGCGGCTTTCAATCGTCATTAATTTCTTTAATCATGTTTAATTAGTCTTAATGATAGTCATTATGGATTAATGACATCTTAGCCTTCCTTACTTCTCTTTCTTCCGAAATTCATAACAAATCGAAACGAAGTCCGATTCACACGAAACAAATTCTGTCGGTTTCCTCTTTACGAGCCGGATCTTATTATATAGGATCCGAGATATGCCCAGTTCAAGGCTTTACAGGGCACCCTTCACTTCAGCCAGATCTTATGGCTCTTTATCTTCCTTCCCCTCATCTTCAATCACCTTCCAGGGAGGTCGGAACTCCGACCAACCTCTCGTCCCATTCTCTTTCTACCCCCTCCCCATTCCTTCTTTCTTCTGGGCATACTGTCCTAAGAGAAGACACACGAAGAGTTCAGATTGACCAGATACAAGACATGGGTGATCACCTTGTTGAGATGAGAGTGCATTCCATAGGAAATCACATGGAGCAGTTACAAGTTTTAGACGACTTCTATCCTGGGATGATGGATGAGTACCCAGATTAAGAAGCGCAGTTTGCTTCTATATTGAGTCCCTTTATTCTGGATTTAGAGTTCATTATTCTACTGCCAAAGTTTTCAGGGGGAGTGCATGAAGAGCCATATATTCATATATATATATATATATATATATATATGTATGTGTTTGAGGATTTTTGTGGATCACGAGAATACCTAGATATCACTTCTGAGGAGCTGATGCTGATGACCTTCCCTTTCTCACTTCAGACTAGAGCTTTGAGATGGAACCGAGAGTTGGGGAGGAAGATTGCTACATGGGGAGATTTACGATCATTGTTTTTGCAGAGACTTTACCCCCATCGTAGAGCAGAGTTGATACGATCTTGTATTTGAGATTTTTCAATTGACCCCCAGGAGCCATTGAGAGATTCATGGCTTAGATTTGTTGACCTATTGAGGAGATTTCCATATCATGGAATCTCGGCGACTGACCTTGTGCAGATCGCCATGAAGGGGATGACTGCAGAGCAGATTACATTAGTTATTGCCTCGTGTGGTGGTTCACACCACAGTCCTGACATGGATTTATTTGAGACCATCTTAGGAATACTTTCAGACATTCCATATTCACCAGATGATTTATTCGGGACAACACATGAGAAAGACATGACACCAGTTGAGTGTGTGGTATTTCATGAGGATCCATCCATTACACACCAGCTAGAGGATATGGATACTTCACCTACACAAACGAGAGACGATGAGACAGTTAATAAGACTTCCCAGACACTGATTGATTTTTCGTTAGTTTTCCAGCCAGAGTTCAAGTCAGTCCCGCAATTTCACGCAGAAATTTCTTGGATGTTAGATCTACTAGTATCCCAAGAAATGGAGGAGGAGCCCACATCTCACACGTCCTTTCAGTCATTTCGGTGTCCATGTCCACCTAATTCAGTATCCATTCTTCAGGAGATCTTCTCAGATTCAGATACACATTTGGATCCATCTCAGCATAGAGAGCTTGATAAGGGACACCATTTTGATTTGACAAACCTAGATAGTCCTGTATTTGAGCCATGTGTCCTCCCATTTGATGAGGTCGATACATTTTTGGAGGACCAGATGACTGACAGCATTGTCGCAGTTCGTGGATCAGATCTTGAGATATTTACTGCTTCCGCATTGTTGACTAGCAGCATGTCATGCCTCGAGGTTGTTCAGATGTCGTTTACAACTGATGAGTTACTTTGATGCAGGAACTTGGTGTTTGACAACAGCGTAGATCCCCAATCACGATCCGATTCCCCATATGTTACCGACAAGCCAGCATCATTCCCCGAGGGTTATCTGCGGGAGGATGCATTAGGTCCCTTTTACTCGATTTCACTGCCTGGACATGATTCCGATCTGTCGGATCATGAGACCGATCCGTCGGTTAGTTCTGATTTCCATGAGTTCGATTTTTATCTCCTCGACGAGCCTCGCGAGGATGATATGATCTTTGAGATATTCGATGATGTTACTGATTCTTCTCCATTATATGCATCGTGTATCAGCCTTTTTAGTGAGCCTCATGATCTTGATCTTCCTTATCTATTCGAGACTGTGATTGACGTGGAGGATTCCCTGATAGATCCTTCCTTCTCCACGTTTGATTTCTTCGGCTCCATCCAGTCACTCCAGTCAGACATTGAGCTGATCATTTCTTGTGTGCTACCGGAGCCCGATTTCATTCTCCCATATCTTTAACCGGTAGAAGACACCTGCCTGATTGTTTACATGGGTGTCATAGTTTACTTTGTTGACCTCGTCGTTGTTCCCCTACCGATACTACGATGATAGTACGGTATTTGCCTCACAGATGTCGTCCTGAACCTCGATACTGCGTTATCCTAGCAATTACGCGCAGCTAGGGGCGTAAACTCTAGCGCTTGTTGAGAGGCACCTCAACATTGTCCTACGCGTAGCTGTATAGATCATTGTGTCCATATTGTACATTCTTTTGTCTAAACACCCCATCCGCATCTTGTGATTATGCTATAGTTGGGGTGTACTTTACCCTAGGTATGGGAGGTGTCAGACTTGTGATTATTCTTTTGATTCTTTTTACCTTTGTTTTGCTACCTATACTTAGGGATATTTCACCCTATGTATAGGAGAGGTTGTATATGTACATCCTATCACTCAATAGTCTCCTTGTGTACAGTCTTCTATACTTTGGATTACTTGATCATAAGTATAGGGGGATCACCGACTTCTATTGATTATATTCTTTTATTCTTCGTTGTAGTATAGTATTCTTTTCACTTCCCAATACTTAGCACGAGTTATGTCTTCCTTTGCAGCTCTTTGATCACTATGAGGACATAGTTCGAGCTAAGTATAGGGGGTGTTGTATATATTGTATATATACTTTAGTCATAACTCATACTTTCGTATTTTTAATATGGCTAAAATACTATATAAATACTTGTAAATTTTAGTAAAATCAATTAATAAAAAGATGCAGATATTTCCTCAAATTTCTTTTTGTATATACTGATTAATAAGTCAGGTTAAAATATTTTGAGAAATATTTTGAAAGCAGCTTGAAAACCTATTTGAAATTTTTTTTGAAAACTATTTGAAAAATGGATGAAAAATATTTTCAACCTTTGTAAAAATATTTTAGCTTGTAAAGATTTGTGTTTCCTTTGTGTGAAATAAAATTATTTTACAAAACTATCTGCAAATGTTTTGAAAATGGTTGAAAAATTATGTTGAAAATCTATATATACTACTTGAAAAATATTTGCAAAAATTGTTTACAAATATGTGTAAATGTTTGTAAAATTGTTTGAAAATTATTTTGGACTATAGTTTTCAAATTTATTTGTAAAATTATTTTCAAATAAGTTTGAGGAATATATGCATCACAAAAAAAATCAAATTTTATGTATATACCTGTACAAATTACTCAAGTTGTAAATCTTTTCACTTGATTCTTGTAAATAATTGACTCACTCATGTGTAAATATGTGTATCTCGTTCCTAACCCTTATTAAAAAAATTTGTATATACTTGTATACATATTACTAACCATTTGTTTATATATATAAAACTACAAAACCCAAAGGTCTATAAAAATTTGCATAAAAAAATCTTTTTGCATGTGCATCATTTTTCAAAAATCCATAAAAAGTTCAAAATTAGAAAACTATTTCACAAAAAGATTTTGCTTTCTTCTCTTTTCAATGTACATATTTCTTGCATTTGTATGTGCATTTTTTAGGATAATTTTGACACTGAAACTAAGTCTGGAATAAAATTGAAGAATGGAGCTTAGTTGGATCTTAATCCACTTAATTCTAGAGGAACCTTATAATAATTGGAGTTAAGACTTTTCAGGTCCAAGTGACTTAATTCTTTGAGTCCATAAGACTATGTTCACATGTCATCTTGATTAGTCTAAGTAGAATATTTAACAACACATGCATGATTCTTTCAGACTGTGGCTTACCTTGGACAAGCACTCTACACGTAGCTCTTCATGGAGGAGGTAGTGAGGGGGCAGAATCATTTGGCTTGGGGTAGCATACGAGGGTAGTACATCTAGCCGGAACCTCTCATCCTCCTCTAAGGAGGGAAGTGCGTCTCAACCTGGTCTGGCGATGTTGAGGTCTAAAGACAAGATGCTGTGGGGTTGCAATAATGCTTCAAAAGAAGGACAGTCTACTTGTTCAAGAGGAAAAACTCCTTAAGTACATGCTACACTTTGTATATATTTTAAGAAAAAAAGAAAAAAGAAGAAAAAAATGCAGAATCTTCAAAAGTGGATAGGCCTGATTGAAAAGTAAAATGCCTGTCAGAGTGTATATACAAGTAAAAAAAATGAATAAGATCTTCAAAGTCAAATGTTTGTAAGCTTGTAGCGGATGACTGGGTTGCACTGGTCATGCATCCAAGGATAGGTAGCTACACTGGTTACCGTCCATTCTCTTCTCCATCCCCTCTTCTTGAGCTGGTTGTACTTGAACTTAGAAGGGAATATCCCCGCTCCTCGAAAACTGTTGCTAGACTGGGGGATTAGAGTTACCTTGTTGAGAGAGGCTATTTCTTTGCTACTTTTGTGATGAGGAGCTATATTTTACTTACACCGTACAAGTAAAGATTCATAGTCATAAGAATTTGTGTATGTAGACTTTGTTTTGACCTGACTGTTGAGGAGACCTGAATAGGAGTCTTGTGGAACTTAGAGGTTGCTAGGTTTTAAATCCATTTCCCATTAAGGTTCTGACACACTAATAATCCAAAGGTCCGACAGAGCTCCATACTATAATTTTATGAAGATAAGTTTAAAAGTCAACATTGTCCTAACTTTTTCCTTTTTCTTTTCTTTACTTTTTGTGTTCACTTATTTTCCACATAAGTGTTTGATAAGGGACTAGCAAAGGTAAAGTATAGGGGAATGATGAATCCACGATTCATCGTTTTTATTCTTTTATTTTAGCTTCATTTCCTTACTCAAACACATGTAAATACCTACTAATTTCATGAAATTACCATTTTGCATGCATTTGTTAAATATGCATTTTTAACACTTTTTATACTCAAATAAAAGAATAAAGAAGAAAAGAAAAATAAAGGATGTGTTTGTGAAATAAATGCAAACTGACTCGAACCCTGAGAGAAGGTTAAGACTTGACCTGATCGATCAGGAATAAAGAAGGGGGAGATATGGTCTTTAATTCAAAAATCCAAAAATAATTTGTAAATTTTTTCTTGTATATTTGTTTATAACTTGTACTATTTTATTTGTAAATAAATTGACCTCAAATTAAATATTTTTCTAACAAAAGTTGTAAATAAAAATGTGTTGTAAATAATAAAAATAATTGTCAAGCAAAATAATGTACATAATACAAGTAATCACACTCAGAAAAAGTCGTAAAGTGATAGTTGAAATACCAATTCTGGCTCCATATAAACTCAAATTAAATCAAACTCACTTTCATTATACTCTAAATTCAATTATCTTTCAAATGTCTATAGTTTCATAATTTTTAAAGTTACGGTTGAAAAGTCAATTTTTTAGGGTGATTTGTGCAGTTTTACCACTTACCTATTGTACATAATTATTCATATTTATTTTTTATACATAATGTCCATAATTGTAAATAGTATATTCTTTTTATTAAAATAAAAAATTAAAAAAATAAAAAATAAAATTATAAAAACATTAAAAAAATAATTTCCATATTTGTACATGTGTATATTATACTATATGTACAAAATACTTGTATACAATTAATTTCCTTAAATAAAAATCATTAAAAAATTAAATATATAACATTAATTAATTAAATTAATTTAATTAAGAAATATGGATTTAATAATTTAATTTTTTCATTTATTTGATTTGAAAACTTACCTTGTATATAAAGATTTGATTTTATGCCTTAAATAGCCGCCATTAAGGTGGCTAATTAATTTTTGTAAATTAATTATTTTAATTATTTTATTTAAATCCGAATTTAGTTTTTAATTAATTAATTAATTAATTAATTAATTAATTTAACCAATAAACACATTCTTTATTTGTAAATATTTTTCTTTTTGATTTTTCCTTCTCTTTTTATTGGGCTCCTCCTCCCTCTTTCACAATTTGATCAATCTTTGGTGGAGAGGAGCCCGATCTCCGAGAGCAATCTTTTTGAAGAAGGTGTCCAGCCTTCGAGTCGTCTGGTGACAACGAGTCAACCCTCTTCGAGGCCATCACGGTGTATCCAATCCCGAGGTGAGATCCATTTTCTGTTCTGTCATTTTTCCTAGATAAATCTTAGATTTAATTTTTGCTTCAACTTCATCAAAATATAGATCTTAAAATCCTAAAAAAATTATATCACACTTGTCATCTGAATCTGTACTTCACCTCATTTTCTTGATCTCATAATTTTATTATTATACCTCACACGATCTCTCAACTCCGATCACGTATGGTGACCGGAGATTCAGGTCCATCTTCCATATAACAGGATCTGCACCCATTCACACATCCAATTTTGTCTAATAAAAAGTGAAAAAACATCTTTATCTAATATTTGTTTTGCAGGAAAATAAAAAAAATAAAAAAATATTGTTTTTTATCTCTATCTAATGTGTGTTTTGCAGGAAAAAATATAAAAAAATAATATAAAAAATTTCTTCTATTCTGTTTTGTTTATAGTTTCTGTTTGATAAAAAGAAAAAAAAATTATTACTGTTTTCACATAATAAAAAAAAAGTTGGAGCAGTGGCCGCAACCACCGCTCAACACCGGTCATCTCCTGCCTGGGAGAATCCACCTCAGCTCCACCACCGTTGGACGCCCGCTCCCATCTAGCAGACAACCTCCAGTTGTGGGCGACGCTCGCAGGCGGCACTCGTCGCCTTCACGTACACTCGCCTCCTGCGCGACCCAACGCGCGACCGCCTCCGTGCGAAGGCCGTCTGCCACTCGCGCCACCGCCGTTCAGCTAGGAGCCCCATCCCAACCGTGCCGCGCATCGACTGCGAGCCCGCTCAGCCCTCGAGCTCCATCGTCATGCCGCTCCTCCAGAAATTGCGGACACCACAACTGCGCCCGCAAAGACCGCAGCCGCCTACTACGGCCTGAGCAAGAAGGTTCCATCCCAGGCGGCACCCCCCTTCATCCTCCAGAGAACACTGATGGCGTCCCACCTTTGCCCTTGCAACGAAGCCAGAAACCCTAGGGGAGGTTATTTAAAAAAGCATTTGGTAAATTTACAACCTCACCCCTGGAGGTTTTATAAATTTTAAAAAGGTCCCCGCTAGTGTCACGCGCAACGTCATCCTCCACTGGGTAATTTGCATCTTCTGTCCATATCTATACTTTGGTTATATTTCAATGCAAAAACATTACAAATTTACGTTTCATTCCCTTTAATTTCCAAACTTTAATTTGCTTGCTCTTTTGATTGAAATAAACTTTTTCTTGCTCAATAAATTCCTCAAATATTTGTGAATATTCCTTCTATGTTCGAGATCTTTATGTAAAAATTTCATCACATTTTTTAGTTGATATTTTTAAAATATCAAAATTAGTGTCTTTTTCTCTGCCTGAACATAGAAAAATCATTAAAATTTCAAAATTTATCTAAATATTCCAAAAACATTACTATAGGTGTATTTTATTCTCCTTTAATTTCTATCAAATTTTCATGCATGTAATTATTTATAAAGTCCCAAAAAATTGTGAAGAACTAAAAATTTTATAAAACTTATAGAAAATTTTAGAAAAATCAAAAATTTGTGATTTCAGTCTCTGTATGTAGATACTTGTTTATAATTTAGCATAAAAATAAGTTCTTAGAGTTTTGCATACTAAAATTAATTTTAAGGTGTAATTTAGTCTTGGTTGTGCACTGTTTTCCGTTGTTTCCACTGTTTGATTTTTATAAAATCACAAAAATATCAGAAAATTTGAAAAAATTACCAAAAATATTTTAAAGCATATAAAACACAAAAACATTTTCTCTGGAATTTTCTGTGTATTTTTAATATTTTAAAAATACAAAAAGATTAGTGTGTGTGTGTGTGTTTGTATTTTTATTCCCTTGTGATTTGTTCATCATTTCAAAATTAAAAAAATTGAAAAATAAAAAACCACTAAAAATTTATCTTTGAAATTTGACTGCTAAGTTTTTGAATCGTGCTCCTTGTGTTCGACCATGTTCGCTATACCAGGTAAATTAAATAGCGAAGACCGCTTACATTTCCATTGTTTGATTCTCTCTTAAGTGGTTTATACTTTTTTTCTTGTTGGCCAAATCGATAGGTTGAGGAAAATGACTTTTGTTAATCTATTCCATCTTAACAGCATCAATATTTCGGCTCGTCAGTGCCCTTCAACTTCTTGGACCTATTCTGAAATGGATGAGTGTTTTATTTAAATTGCATATAGGTCCCTCTATTTTCTAGAATTTTTATTTTCTTAGTTTCAATTATTAAAAATAGTTCCTATTGTCATTTTAATTTGGGAAAATTATAAAAAATGCCTAAATTCATGATCTGTTATGTTATCTAGTTGGATTTGGTGTTTGATGCTTTTTCCATTTATTCTAAAGCCCCAAAATCTTAATTAAAAAATATAAAAAATTGTCAAAAATCTCAAAAATATTGATATTTCATATTTTTATTTATACATATTATTAAGTATTAAAATTGATTTTGAGAAAATTTTAACCTTCTTAGCATTTTTAACCGTCAAATTGATTCGACCTTTTCAAAAGTCATTTTTTTTACTTTTTTTAGATTTAAAAAAATTAGTAAAAATCCTCAGAAAATTCATAAAAACATAAAAATAATTGGAAAACACAAAAAGATTTTATTTCCTAATTTTGACTTTTTTTCTCTATCTATATATTTATTACCTTATATAACCTATGTATACATATATATATATATACACACACGTATATGTCTTTTCTATTCATTATTATTAATAGAAATACCTAAATAGTTTTTTATTGCCCTAAAAATTTTTAAAAAAAGGCCATACTGGAGTATATTTCTAGATAATATATATAATATATATTTATTATCTATATATTATTTATATTATCCCTTATATGCATACTCTATTATCCTGATATATATCCTTATATATATAAACACTTATTGTACATATTATAAACAGAAATTAAAAATCAGAAAATTAAAAAAATAAAATAAAAAATAAAAAAAAGGAGAAATTGCTTCATTTAATTAAAATTCACTCACACCTTGATTGATATTGTTTATGCATATACATACATACATACATACATATTATTTATTTATAAATAATATACCTTGCTACCACGTTCTGCTTCATGTGTTCGACCCCTACCTGCTTGTCCACTATACACTTGTTTGTAGGATATAATAAATTTTTGGGATTTTTACCCGGCAGACCCTGTAAACTTCGCCAATTACCTCTACGACCTTTTGCGCAACGTAATTACCCCATCGACCCTATAAATTACCTCAAGAACCCTTACGGGCTTCAAACAGATTATCCGAAGGGTTAATGGGGTAAGAGTTGACAATTTACAGGGTTGAGGGAGGAATTAGATTGTTTCAAAGATCGTGGAGGTAATTGGCAAAGTTTATAAGGTCTGCCGAGTAAAAATCCCTAAACTTTTATTCACACACTCATTCTTGGTTGCTTTATTTCTTATTGTGAGAGTTGATTGTCGATCTAGCTTGGAATTTTGGTGAGAGGTCACTTCAGCAACTCCGCTCCCACCTTGTATGGAGCGAGTGACTCTCTCCTCTTGATTTAGACTATTTCAAATGGTGTCGTTACCGAGGAGCAACATTGTGTAGCATTTAGTGTTGTATATATTGCTCATTATTTCTCTTCTAATTTTGCTTCTTATTCTTGATAATTATTTGATCTGTTCTAAACTAATTATCTTTGTTGACTTTCTTACGAGGGACCACATGGTGAAGGTCGCTTCTTAAGAGGTGGATGCACTCGAGTGGTGCTTGGATTGGCCTTTTCTACATTGGACAATTGGAGAGAGTAGGATGGATACAAGGAGAGGAGAGGAGCAACTTTTCACTTAGATATTTGTTTTATTTTTGTGAGTGAGTGTGCCATTTTATTTCTATCTATTATTTGTAATAACTTGGACAGTAATCTATATTACTAGGACCAGTGCTTGGGTGTTTGTTCACCTAGGGGCTCTGTCATAGTTTTTCCTATTTTATGCTTTTATTTTATTTTATTTCTCATGTTTTGAGTTTTCCACCTTTCTTTTTCTTTATTTTGTGTGATTGAAGCCCCTAGATTTAGGATTGTTTGATTCGGTAAGCTAGGTCTAAAGCCCTAATATAAGCATGTTCCTATAGATTAATTCACTTGGATTTAGTCAAAAATTTAATTGCAAATTATTTGAATTTGGAACCACGCATCATGAGAAACCCCATACAACTCTTGCAAGATCCGTTGTGGCGGTCACCGAGGGGTTTCCAAGACCGAACACTTAGGATCCATTTTTGAGAAGTTTGCAGTTGGTTCATCCCGACAAAAGCAATTCTTGTTTAGGATGCTTTAATCGCTTGCATATCACCATATTTTGTAAATATTTCAATTATTTCTTGTATTTCGCATGGAGAGTGCTAGGAAGCACTATGATTCTTCTTAATTTGCATGCATCATTTGAGACGAGGTGAGATTTCCATCTTTGTCTCCACTTACATTGCTTTTCCGTTCTCTCCTCTTATTTTCTATCACATTTAGTAACAAAAAAAAATACAAAATTATAGTTAGGTGCACTTATTTGAAAAATACCCAAAAAGTGAAAACCAAAAAAATAAACAAGGGGACTGTTAAATAAACTTGACCTTAATTAAAATTGGTATTGGACATCATTGTTTTGGGTTCATAAAGCCCTCATTGCTTTCAGGTGCACTCCAGACTGAGTGAGGCATGACCCCCTACGGTAGAGCACGAATCCCAATCTGTGGCACTTTAATTATCACCTGGGTGCAGTGAAGTACCGACGCTTCTATCATACCTGGACGAGTAGAACTTGGTCAACGACGATATTCTAGCCATGTGTGGAATACCAAACCTGTCTGAAGTACTGAGCTTAGGCCATGCCCTCACGGGTGTCTGTCTCGTCATTTTGCGTCCTAGTATGGCCTTGCACGCTCACGAGTGATTCCGTTGTGAGCTTGGTCTGAAGTATTAGATTCACCGCCATCGGCTTCCCCTCTCTTATTCTTTGGCTGAGTAGCTCCCAAGGCACAAGATCAAAGACCTTCTAGTGTGCAGATCACATGTTTCAAAGGAGGTGGAAGAAGTACACGATGTTTTCCTAGCAATACACACACTCATATAGGATTAGCGTACTTAAGGACTTGTTAAAAGATTTGCCTACAATACAGTCACAAAATTGAAAAGATAAAAAAATAGTCAAACTCTTATGGCTTCACTTGGGTTGTGTCGATGAATTCAAAACTTGCTAGGTCTTGGTTTGGCTATAATTAAGGTCCACGATCAAAGTCCCACATGCTTATGCACATTTTTCTTTTTTCTCTTCTTTTATTCTCAGTCCACTCCTTTGCTTTTGAGTCATTCTACTATTTTACACTCCTTTTGTTTCTCGTTGAGCTCTGTATCATTCCTCCATTATCAATATCCTCTTTGACCTTTGAGATGGTGACTCATGGATAGCTTAGTCGAGACTCCACTGACACTCACAACGATTCCATGCGCTCGCCTTCTCCAATAATTTGGGGTGATTCCCGAGAACCCAGTTTGGACTCCGTGAACTGATCTCCAGATTCCCCATTTTCTCCAATAAATAGGGAATACTCTTGTCTCGAAATCTGGCCATTTTTTATGGAAATTGATTTCACTATATACTCATATTTATCCTTAATGAGATTCTGTGTTGACCTTAATAGAAATTGATTTGTTTCAGCCGGTTCTTCAATTCAGACTGATAGGGTGATGAATCTCCATTTCATCACCTTTATTCTATCATTTTGGCCTTAAAAACCCTAGCTAATGCATGTAAATAACATTATTTTGTACATATTAGCATTCATTAATTGTTCCAGTTATTGTATATAAAATAATATTTTTAATGCCAAAATTATAGAATAAAGGAAAGGAAAGAAAAATAAAATGGCAATGGTATGTTGGACCCTAAACCCCGAGACCAAGTCAAGAATTGATTTGGTCGAAAAGGAAAAAGTAGGGGGAGATAAGGGCCAATAAATCCAATAAATCCCTATTCTTTAATTCAACAATAATGCGTTTTTCGGACCCATTTTATTTTCTATTCTTTATACCTAAAATAAAGAAACTTTGTACATGAAAATTTTAGATAATATATATACACAAAATTTATTTCATACAAAAATAATACACAATTTACTTTTTATACTCTAAATAAGATTCCAAAATCCCAACTTCTCAAACACATATGTCTCCAATAAAACTCAAAATGTATCAAAATCACCTTTAATTGTATATAACTTTTAATAAGCTATTTAGTGAAGGTAGTTTCATCTTTTTTGAAGTTAATATGTGAAAATTAGTTTTTGGACCCCTATTGTACAATATCCCCGAATAAAATATTCATTTTATTTATTCTTTATTATTTTTATATTTTTATATTTTTTATTATTTTGTAAATAATATTTATAACATATGTGCATATAAAATATAGAATAAAAGCATAAAGAAAAACATAAAAATAAAATAATGTACAAAAATACATAGATGAAATACCTATACATATACCTATATAATTTATACCTCTATTTATTTAAGTATGCAAATAACATCAGAAAAATATTATAAAAATATAGTTATATGCCTAAAAATAAGATATATATATATAATACGAGAATAAAATAACAAAATCAAATACAATAAATAAAAAATAACCAGAACATAGATGAATATACCTATAAATACACCCTTAAAATCAAATTATAATAAACAACACCAAAAAATAAATAAAAATCATATTAAAATATTAAATAAAAAAATATATTTTATTTATTCCCAAAAATAATAAAATCATTTACTGTTTTAATTAATTAATTTTGAATAAATAGCCTCTTTTTTCCTGTAGTAAGCTGATGTGGCCCAACCACATTCCAGGGAATGTTGACCCTGGTCAACTACCCATCTTTCAACTCTGACTTCTATCAGAGACTCGAATCCCTCATCTTCTTCGATTTTTCTGGGCCGCCTTGTTGATCCTTCCACCTTGAGCTCTTCATGGATTCCCTTCCCATCACGATCTTCTCTCACGCCGGATCATTAGATCCTATTAATCTTCCTCGAGCCAATCAATAATCCACCTCGAAATCCATCAGAACCCCATTATCTATAAATAAGTCCCACGGTCCTCTTTCTCTTCTTGATCCCTCTTGTAGCCCCCGATCGAGTCCTTGTGTGTGTTGAAGGCCAGTAACAGCGTGCCTTCCCCCGTGCTGGGAGAGCATCGAAGCGAGGAGAGGAAGCGGTCCACAGTGAGCTCTGACCGCCCTGCTCCCTGAGCATCTCTTATGTATAAGAATTGTTTTTCTTCCTGTTCTAGATAGATTTAGTTCCACATTTTATTTTTCGCTTCAATTTCAAGTTTTAGTTAACGCTTTAGCGTAGATTAGTTAGGGTACCTCGCTGGAGCTCGAGAGCTCCGACACATTTTCACCGTGATTCATTCTGTCCCTGACCACCTCGTCGCCTCCATTCTCTTTCCCTACGTGTTCTCCATCTAGTTCGTCCATCCAACCCATCTGATCCTTCGTAGATCAGCAATTCGATGGTCCTTCGCTGCCTCTTGCCGGGCCCTCTTCGCCCACCTCATCCTTCATGCATTTTAGCTTCACTTCTGGTCGAAGCACGTTGCTTCGAACCATACATCTTCCCTGTACAAATCCTGAATGTAAAAGAGCCCTTCTGGGCTTGGATTGACTCGCATAGTGATTCAAAAAGGCTCTTGCTGACACTGAGCTCGTCAGGCCTCTCCTTGAGATTTTGGACCATTTTTTGGGCATCACTAGCTGCGGACGACCTCCCTGGAGGTGTGGAGCCAAATGCAATCGAAGAAGGCTGCCTGACACGACTCACAGACTCGGGTTAAGCTCAATTTGCTAATTTCCTTATCAATTCATGCACATGCTCAATATACGATGCACGGGGGTATAAAATGTAATTTTCTAGAAACTTAACATTCAAGCAATAACACTATGAAAGTTCAGGACTCAAACTGCAAATAACCCTGAAATCACGTGAGCACACATGTGCTTCAGACTCAAGAGGACTAAAGTACAATACCAAAAACTATAAGGTTCTATATGCAAACGTACTTAACTA
Organism: Ottelia alismoides; assembly: GCA_037367405.1. Classification (NCBI taxonomy): domain Eukaryota; kingdom Viridiplantae; phylum Streptophyta; class Magnoliopsida; order Alismatales; family Hydrocharitaceae; genus Ottelia; species Ottelia alismoides. Next base: position 205,092 of record JAZKJV010010282.1, read on the forward strand.
CACATTTTATTTAATGGAATAAACATAAAAACAAAAACATGTGGTATAAAACGTGAAATATACCTAAGGCTGGGGCACGTGTCGCATGTGGGGCTGACGTTAGCGTACGACTCTAATTAGCCACAACTGCAGATCTGATGATGCAGGGAAAGTCTTGAACCTGTGGGACATATACGTCAGATGCTCTGATCCAACGGCCAAAAGGCTGACGGTCGGGTGGCTGTGATGCTCTATGGCAGAGGCAGTTCTCATCCAATGGGCAACAGAATGTCTGTAAGAACTCGTCTCCGGTGACTTTCAACCGAGCATCGGAGGGGATCCAACGCTCTGATGAAAGGACTGAGGGCTCCAGCAGGATCGTGGAAGTGGTCCGCGTCGAACAAGGGCTCCGACGGAGGCAATGATGACCGGATGAGTGTGGTGATGGTTGCTTGCCTGGAGCTGCTCCACCTAAGCAGTTGGGAGTCCAAATGGCACTCCAGACGCGTGTAAGTACCTGCAAGGTATCCTACACTCGTGGCGAAGATCCAACGAGGGTTATTTGAGCGCATAAACAGGTGAAGCGACACGGAATGAGGTTTTGGGTCTCCTTCGAACGCAACGGATGGAGACCCAACCTAATCTCGATCCGATGGTCGAGCCTTAAGGGGAACATGTTGCATAAGTGGGTGCATGGTGAGCAGGTGGTTCGATCAGAATGGATGGGAGTGGGGACAGAGCTCTGACTAGCTGGTCGGAGTAGAGGTGACAGTAGCGACATGAAATGGAAAGATTGAATCGAAACGAGAAAAGATAAAATGGGTACCTGAAGGTTCAGATGAGTTCCTAAGCTTTAGGTGAAGGTGGGCGTCGAGGTCTTGGTCTCAACTGAGCTATGGCTGGCTGGGAGGCTGCTAGCAGCGGTTCTCCGACCACGAAGGGAGCTACAAGTCTCCAAGCACCTCCAGCGAATCCTAAGCGATTCCTCCTACGGCTGTCACAATGAGAAAGGTGGCTCAGGGTCTGTGGTGGTGTTAGGGATGAGCTCTTAGGCTGGGGACGAGGGTGGAGATTATTAATAGGCTGCACAAGGGTACCAAAGGATCAGACTAATATGCGCAACCCTAGGTAGATCCGGCTACGCCTAGGGATTCGTGAGGATCATGGGAGTTTGGGCTTCAATCAGGCACAAGAATGGAATCCAATGGAGCACTGAGTTGGGTGCCAAAAAATGATAAAAACGCTCCGGCGAAGCACACGCGACCCGACCTGGCTGGGAAGGGGACGTTGACTGGGGTTAACAATCCCAGCTGGACCAATCAGAAAATAGGATTTACAAAATTCAAAGAAGATACGATTAAAAATATTAAATGAATTTAAGTTAAAAAGTATGTAAAATAAAAAATGGTTATTATTTACAAACTATTTTTTTTGTGATTTTTAATTATTTTTATGAAAAATAAAATAACATATATATGCAGTATATAGTATTATATACAAGTATATTATACCTATGTATTACGTACATGTATTTTTATTTTATTATTTTTACATAAAATAATTTTATTTGATATTTTATTTATTTACAACATGATTTTAAAAGTATAAAATAATTTTCATTTTATTTTTATAACTTATATAAGGGTATAAAATAAATGAAGAGTATGGTATGTATATGTATATTTTATACAAAGGTCGGATGATTTTATTTTTATTTTTTTATTTTGCTGATTTTTATTTTATTTTCATATTATTTCTAAAGCTATAAACAAGGGAATAAAATAATAAAATAATTTGGTTTTATCAAAAATAAATATATAAATAATATGTGTAAGTATAGGTGATATATACAATACATAGTAGACCCTATCTCTCTCTACTTATTTTGTTTTTCGATCAGGTCAAGATTTGACCTTCTCTTGGGGTTTGGATCACTCTGTACTTATTCTAAATACATAATTCTTTTTCTTTTATTCTTTTATTCTTTCAAATACATGCTAATTATGCATTATTAACAAGGGCATGGAGAATGCTAAGGTATTATATTTGCAGGTATTTACAGGGTGTTTTGCCAAAAAGAAGAGCTAAAATCAAAGAATAAAGAGTGAGAATCATGGATTCATCACCATCGGATGGGGGAGATAGCATCGATCGAAGGCAGGGAAGCAAGCTGTTCTTCCCTGTCCTTCGAAGACAGCAGCAACCGTCCGATATGGGGAGGTGCCCCAGATAAATCACCCACCATTGGATCTCGCCAACCTTAGCCTCCAGATCATCTTGTACGATCTAGTCTCCAACGTCCACGACTGAAGCATCATCGGGCGTGAAGAGACGGACACATGTTTAAGTGAACGATCAGAGACGTCCATTTCCGCACACTATTGGGGTAAATTGCATACTTCACCCTGTTCCTTTTTGTATTTATTTATTAGTTTTGTAAATAAAATATGTCGTGTAAATAAAATGGACATTTGCATATAAGGCCCATATACTTATTATTAATTGCAAATGGGTCCAATTCACGTCACCTCGCGTGTCGTCCCACATGAGGTGGCGAAATTGCAAGCATACTCTAGCAACTTTTTGTATTTGTATTTGGTCCAATAAATTTTAATGTACATTGTAAATTTTAGGAAATTTGCATGTATTCCCTGATCTTTTTTTTGCAAATATACCCTACTGATGACACGGAAACCAATACGGTTAAGATGGAAAAATATGCAATGGGTCATTGTTCTCAACCAATCGATTCAATTAACGAGAAAAATATGTAAACCACTTTAAAGAAAAATCAAGCAATGAAATGCAAGTATCTTCGCTATTTAATTTACCAGGTATAACGACCAGGGTCGAACACAAGGAGCACGATTTAAAAACTTAGCAGTCAAATTTCGAAGATGAAAAATGTTTAGTGGTTTTTATTTTTGATTTTTTTATTTTTCAAATGAGGAACAAATCACAATATGCACACACCATAATCTTTTTTTATTTTTCACAATAGTAAAAAAATGCTTAGAAAATTGCAAAGAAAATATTTTTGGATTTTACAGGTTCTAAAATATTTTTGGTAATTTTTCCAAGTTTTTCTGATGTTCTTGTGATTTTATAAAAATTAAACAGTGGAAACAAATGAAATCAATGCACAACCAAGAATATCTTGCACCTAAAACTAATTTAAGTGCCTAAAACTCCTGGAATTTATTTTTATATAAAAATATGAACAATTATCTACACATAGAGACTGAAATCACACTTTTTCAATTTCCCTAGAATTTTCTAAAGTTTTTATAAGATTTTTAGTTTTTTTTACAAAATTTAGGGTTTTATAAATGATTAATGCACGAAAAATAGGATAAAATTAAAGGGGAATAAAATACACCTAAAGTATTTTTTTGGAATTTTTAGACAATTTTTGAAATTTTTTTATTTTTCTAAGTTCAGGCAGACAAAATAATACTATTTTTGATTTTTTAAAAATATCAAATGATGACGAAATACAATGAAAAATTTTATACAACGATCAAGGTCATATCACGATCATATACAATTTTTTGTTAAATTTTCAGAACAATTAAAACATTTATTTCGGCAAGTAGAACATGCAAAATGAATTTCTGAAATACATGGACCAGAATGCAAATATTTAAAGTTTTTGGTTTGAGAGATAACAGAAATAAAATACGGGATAAAAATCGTAAATTACCCAATAGGGGTGTGCGACGCACATGACTTGCTTTGGAGGCGGGGATGTAACTACAATTGTAAAAACTTCCAAGGGTGTTTCTATAATTTACACAATTTTTTTATTTTAAAAGCCGCCCTTGGGTTCCTGACATCTTCTTCAAAAGAAATAAGGGGTCGACATCTCCTCGTTCTCAAGATCGACGGTGGAGTGGTCGGAGGATCGCGGCCGCGACGGGGGCGCTTGGCTGCGCAGGCTTGAAGGCAACAGATGCCGCGGTCGTGGATGGCGTCGAGGTAGAGATGTAACTAACTGGAGGATGGCACTCAGTGATTGGAGGGCACGGCGCCTGTTGGGGGTGCGACACGGCCTGACAGAGGCGTCGCTGGGCCGCATGCTTGAAGACGGTGGGACCGCCGCTGGCGATGGTGTGGACCTCTACGGGAGGCGGAGGCGACTGGGCAGTGGAGTCGTGAGCAGGCGGCGCGCGCCGCTGGCTTCTATGGGCGTTGGGGGCTTGCGCACTCCCGCATGACTGCGGTGCGCATGGAGGAGGGTCGGAGGAGGGCCGACCTATGATGGCGGAGCATGGCGAATTGGCGGCGTAGTGAAGGCTGCGTCTAGGCGACGGGGGGTAACGACCCTGCCGCCTGTTGTGCTTATTTTTTTTTTAAATGTAAACAGAAATAATCGAAACTCTTTTTTATTTTTTAAACGGAAGATGTAGACAGATTTTTTATTTTTTTTATTTATTTTTTAATTTTCCTGCAAAACAAATGTTAGAGATAAAAAAAACTATGCATTTTTTTTATTTATTTTAGTTATAAACACAATACGATGCATGGACGGTTGTGGATCTTGGCGAAGCGGGAGATAGATCCGAGGATCCAAACCACCATGCGCGGTCGGATGTGAAAGGTTGTGAGAGATAGAATTAGAATGTGTAGAGCTCGAGAAGATGAGATGTGAATCAGATTCGGCAGCGGATCAAATCGGGGTGGAAAAATTTTAGGATTTTAAGATCTAAAATCTAATGAAACGAAGCACAAATTACTTCTAATATTCATATAGGAAAAATGACGGAAAATAAAATGGATCTCACCTCTGGATCGGATATACCGTGATGGCCTCGACAAGGGCCGACTTGCTGTCACCGGATGACTCGGAGGCTGGGCACCCTTCTACGACAAGATTGCTCTTGGAGATCGGGCTCCTCTCCACCAAAGATTGATCAAAGACAAATGAGGGAGGAGGAGCCCAATAAAAAGAATGAAAATCAAAAAGAGAAATATCTACAAATAAGGAATGTGTTTATTGGTTAAATAAATTAATAAATAAATAATGAAATTCGGATTTTAATAAAACAATTAAAATAATTAATTTACAAAAATTAATTAGCCACCTTAATGGTGGCTATTTAAGGCATAAAATCAAATTTTTATATAAAAGGTAAGTTTTCAAAACAAATAAATGAATAAATTAAATAATTAAATAATTAAATCCAAATTTCGTAACTTAATAATTTAATTAATTAATATTAGATATTTAATTTTTGGTGATTTTTATTTAAGGAAATTAATTGTATACAAGTATTATGTACATATAGTATAATATACACATGTACAAATAAGGAAATTATTTTTAAATGATTTCTTAATTTTATTTTTTTATTTTTTTATTTTTAAAAAAGAAGATAATATTTACAGTTATGTACATTATGTATAAAAAATAAATATGAATAAATATATAAATTAGGTAATTTGTAGAACTAAACAAAACACCCCAGAAAACCGACTTTTCAACCCTAACTCCAAAAATTATGAAATCACAACCATTTGAAAGATAATTTAATTTAGAGATGGAAGTGAGTTTGATTCAATTTGAGTTCATATGGAGCCGGAATTGGTATTTTAATTATCATTTTATGGCTTTTTCTAAGTGTGATTATATGTAATCTGTGTATTATTTTGCTTTGCAATTGTTTTTTATTATTTACAACACATTGTTTTACAACTTTTATTTAGAAAAATATTTAATTTGAGGTCAATTTATATACAAATAAAATAGTATAAGTTTTGTACAAATTTACATGAAAATATTACAAATTATTTTTGGATTTTTGAATTAAAGACCCTATCTCCCCCTACTTTATTCCTAATCGATCAGGTCAAGTATTGGCCTTCTCTCGGGGTTCGGGCCAGTCTGCATTTATTTCATAAATACAACCTTTTTTTTCTTTTCTTTTTCTTTTCTTCTTTATTCTTTTATTTGAGTATAAAAAGTGTTAAAAATGTATATTTAACAAATGCATGCAAAATGGTAATTTCATGAAATTAATAGCTATTTACAGGTGTTAGACTAAGGAAATGAAGCTAAAATAAAAGAATAAAGGCGATTAATCATGGATTCATCACCTACCTAGTTTATGTATTTTTAGTGCTTCGATTTCATTTATTAAAAATAGCAACCATGCTCCAAAAATTGTATGAAAATAGGGTTAGATGCCTGCTAATGTCTATTTTTTCGTCCCATATATATTTTAGTAATTTTGATATTTTAGCTATTTATTAAAATTAAAATGAGCATATTTTTATCTCTATTTAATTAAAAAATACCATAAAAATAGAAAAACTATTTTGAAAATTTCTCAAAAAATATATGTTTCTATTTTCGTACTTATTAACTCTAGACCAAAAATCTCTAAAAATAGAAAAAGATTAAAAATCAAAAAGCTCCACAATCCTTTATAAAAATGTGAAAAATCACTAAAAATTCCAAAAATATATTTATTTATTTCAAAATTTTTTATATTATTATCTATCGAAAATGGAGCAGGGGCAGCCATGGAACAACCCCTTTAAACCATATATATAGAGAGAGAAATAAAGAGAGAGAATGTGACTTCCTCATGCTTTTTTTCCTACATTTTTTTTATTTTTTTTTGCAAAATATCTCCACGTATATTCATCTGTATGTCCTCCAATATGCCATTCGAATGTCGTTACAAATAGAGACTTCTATGCCCTCCAGCTAGAACATGTAATTTTAACGGTCTAAACAACGATATAATTGACATGTTCTAGATGGAGGACATAGGAGTCTCCGTTTCTAACAAAATTCGAATGACATATTTAATGGATATTTACATGAATATACATGGTGATATTTTTCAAAAAATTATAAAAAATTGAAAAATAGTGTGGGGCAACCCCATCAAATCCCATTATATATATGAAAAGGGAAGCTACACCGGGGGGTGCAGCCAACTAGCTACACTCGGCCATTTTTCTTATTGATTTTTGATATTTTTAAGGAAACCTATGGGGATTTACATAATTTATTGAGTGGAATATGTGTTTCAAATTATATGCAAAATAATATGCTCATCTAGATAGGGTCAGTTTCAACAATACTGAAACCGTTAAAATTTGATAGCCTTGATGGATATGATAGAAGTGTCAAATTTAGTTAAATTTGGCATGAGACTATGGTGATATATGTTGATTTAATTCCCCCTAGATTTCATTTCAAAAAGACAAAAAACCAATGAAAAATGGCCGGGTGCAGCTAGTTGGCTACACCCCTAGGTGCAGCTTCCCCAGCCCCTATATATGTATGTATGTATGTATGTATGTATGTATGTATGTATGTATGTATATCTATATAGGGGGGCTTCCAATAGGCACAATCCTTCCTGAATTCAAGAAGACTGCCCCTTTTTTGTATAAAATGCATGTGCTTTAATAGAATACATATACAATTTGTATTATAGATGTACATTATAAATACAAAACCGCATACAAACTGTACATTTTAATACAAACATTAAAACTGCACATTATAATACAAACTATATACATATTCTACTAAAGATATCGTGATTTTTAGAGAAAAAAGGTTGACCTTCTTGAACTCAAAAAGGATTGTATCCTATTGGAAGAAAATCCTATATATATAATTATATATAAATATATAAATTTATAAGTAATACTAAAGCTGTGTTCTGACCACCTCTTACCCTTTTTGCTACATGTGGCATGTCTTGGGTGAAGCCCGGTTCTTTCTCTCCCTCATCGGTACTCCGAGCTCTTCCCCCCTTGTTGCACGTGGCACGACACTGCTCTCTCCTATTCTCCTTTCCATACCGGAGCGCTCTCTTTCTCCCCCTCTCTCTCTCCCCTGTACGTGAGTAATTATTTGTTGAATCTCTCCCTTAGTCTTCATCCCACAATGTTTTGATCCATTTATTCAATCATCCTTCCCCAAATATTTCATCTCAAAGTGGTTCTAGATCTGAAAGGTTGATCCCCCATCCTTTATTCGCAAAGAATTCCCTATTCACTCCATCTTCTAGAACTGCCAGTCAAGGTCTACACCTTTGAGCTTCTTTTTGTATAACTTGTAGGATATCATTACCATTTGTAGATACGTCAATCAACTTTGAGAACATTTGGGAACGAAGGAGAACATTTGGAGACAAGAACACCCGATCATATGAGCTTAATCAAGTACCTGCAGCACGATCAAATCCCTCTGATAGGAAGAGCATCATTGTCATCATTTATCACTTGGAGTGAGAGTCTTCATTGATTAAAATTGATTTAAAGAATTTTTGACTTATTCTACTATTTTTAATCTTCATTTCAATTTTGGCCTATTATTTAATCTGTGATTTGGGATAATTGTGACTTTAAAAATACATAAATATTAGCAAAAATTCTAGAAAAATCACAAAAACATCAGGAAAATGTATAAAACCCAAAAAACTTTATTTGCTTATTTTAACCAATATTTATAATTATATTACTCTATATAGTATATATTGCCTTATACAGTCTATTATATACTAAAAAGGAAAAGGAAATATAAAAGTCAGAACAATAAAATCTATATGTATAATATAATATATAAAAATTAAAACTAAAAAAATAAAATTAAAAACCCACAAAAACAATAAAATAGGATAAAAGACATGTTTGTACATACTACACATTGATTAGCAATAACCGTAGGCTATCTATTTTACTTTGTGTGGTTCGACCTCTACATGCTTGTTTGCTATACATTTTGTATTGTAGAGAATAATAAATTTTAACTCACAATTTTACTATTCATTTTCATTATTATATCATGGGTTAATTGTTGATTAACTACGGTCTCTTGAGTGGTCAATGCACCAACTGCAAGAATTCAGGCTGGGCCCGTTAACTTTATGGTCCTTGATATGTACTCTCCTGCACCATTACTCCAAAACCCCATTATCCTTGGACTGCCATTCCTGCGTACCGTAGAGGCCGTAGTTGACTATGGGTCTGGCAAGATCACGTTCAGCTTGAGCAATCACAGAGTTACAATAGACATGGTCAGCGAGCCTAAATTCGTATCTAATGAAAGTCATGCAGCACTGCCCTTAAGCAGACTGTGACTTCATTGCAGAGATAAGAGATACAAACCTCTCTTTGAATGAAATTTGGACCCTAGAAATCCTCTCTCCTGAGGAGGACTGGGAGTCGACACAAGCTCCGATGGTACTTGGGAGACATAATCTAATTCGCCAATGCATCTCTTTGACTCAGATGATTCATTCCAGCCTAAACATGATGAATTCATTACAAATATGTCCAATACATTATCCATTGAAAAACATATCACTGAGGTGAGCAGCACTACCTCTAAAGTTATGGCAGATCATCCTCCAACCAACTCAGCTCCTGAAGTCATCGAGAAGCATGCCAGATCAGAACCTGAATTAAAGCCACTTCCAGCAGGCCTTAAGCATGCTTTCATTACGGGTGCAGAAAACAAGTATCCGGTCATCATCAGTAGTAGACTGACCTCGAATCAAGAATCTCGACTTCTCGAGGTTCTAGAAAAGAACCGTAAGGCATTTGATTGGCAAGTCTCAGACCTCTACGGGACAAATCCTACTCTGTGCTCACACCACATTTATTTGGAAGAAATTGCCAAGCCGTCCCAAGAATTCCAAAGAAGACTGAACCCAAACTTGTGGGACGTTGTCATGAAAGAAATCATGAAATGGTGTGACGCATGCTTCATTTATCCCATCTCCTATTCAAATGGGTTAGCCTACTGCATGTAGTTCCGAAGAAATTGCAACTCACTATGGTTACAAATGACAGAGGAGAGGACATTTCTACTTGGGCACTAACATCCTGACATGTATGTGTTGATTACCGCTGTCTTATTGCAGCAACCAAGAAGGACCACTTTCCATTTCTGTTCATTGATCAAGTATTGGAAAGACTAGCTGACAAGGAGTTTTGCTGCTTTCTGGATGGGTACTCTGGGTACAACCAAGTGTCAATCGCCCCTGAGGATCAAGAGAAGACTACCTTCACTATCTCGTTCGTCACCTATGCTTTTAGGAGAATGCCACTTGGACTGTGCAATGCACCAGCTACATTCCAAAGATGCATGCTTGCAGTTTTCGTCTTGATGGTAGGCAGTTTTCTCAAGGTGTTTATGGATGACTTCTCCATCTATGGTGACAGCTTCGATTCTTGTCTCGAGCATCTGGATAGAGTACTTCAGAAATGTTGTGAAGTCACTCTTGTGCTATCATGGGAAAAAAGACAATTCACGGTCACGGAAGGGATTGTACTGGGTCACGTCGTTTCCAAACGTGGCATGGAAGTCGACCCGGCGAATGTAGATGTGATTGCCAATTTAGAGCTACCTCAGACAGTCAGAAATGGAGGTCATTTCTGGGGCATGTGGGATTCTACAGTAGATTCATTCGTGACTTCAGCCATATTGCCCGACCTCTGACAGAATTACTGTGCAAGGAGACTGAGTTCAATGTTTATCAGTATGTTCTCCTTTCATTTAATCAGCTAAACGAGCTAGTTACTCAAGCTCCAATCCTACAACTACCAGATTGGTATCTCCCTTTTGAGATCATGGCAGATGCGCCAGACTTTGCAGTTGGGGTTGTTCTAGGATAAATAAAAGATGAAGCGCCTTATGCCATTTAATTGCTAACAAAACACTAGATGAGGCTCAGAGAAATTATACTATAACAGAGAAAGAAATGCTATCTGTGTATTCGCCCTTGAGAAGTTCAGATCCTATCTACTTGGATCAAAAGTCATTATCTATACTGACTACTCTCTATCAGATATTTACAACATAAGAAGGATGCCAAGCCTAGACTGATCAGATGGGTACTTCTCCTCTAGGAGTTTGATTTGGAGATCAAGGACAAACCTAGGGTTCAGAATGTGATAGCAGATCACCTCTCCAGAATTGAGCAACAAAAGTATCCACTAAGTAGTGCACCCATCACAGACACCTTTTCTGATGAATAGATTATACCTATGGATTCACTCCCATGGTATGCCAATGATGTGGGTTTTGTAGAAGTGGAGGCGAATATGGCTCGGAACATGGGTGTTTCCATGTCACCGACAAGCTCAAGCGAATCGAAGATTGGGGTTATAGAGGATAAAGGGGGATCAAAACCAAAAAGAATGCTTGAGGTTCTTATTTATAGATAAATGTTTGAGGCAACTTGCGAGGAGGATCTTGGCTTGCTCGAAGAAGATCGATGGAATCCAATTTTAGGGTGTGATTTAGGACGGTTCCATCAACATTTTTTATTCAGAACTCTAGGCATTTTGATCATTGGTTGGCGCAGGAAAAATGGAAGAAGTGGGAAGCTCGAGGTGTTCTGACAAGTCAGAAGAGGCAGAATGGCAGTTGACTAGAGGTCAACAAAAGAATGGTCCAAGTTGGTTCATGTAGACCAACCGGAAATTTATGGGAAGAACTCCCTTATTAATTTCATATAAATTAATAAATGATTATATTAATTTTAGATTAAAATATAAAAAATATTTATTTTTTTATATAGTATTTTATATTGATTTTTTATTTTTTTTACAAAGTTATTCATTATATGATAATATTTTTATGCATACATATAGGTATATATAATTATTTCTAATATACTTTATTTACATTTTTTATTTTATATTTTATTATTGTATTTACATATTTTACATACTTGTAGCTTATTTAATTACATATTTTCATATTTTTAGTTTATTTTTCTGAGTTTATTTATTTATTTATATAAATAGATGTATGTATAATATATATAGCATACCTATATATTTTAATATTGTACTTATTTTAATGATTTTTTATGCATTGATTCTATATCTATTACTTACATGGATTTAGAATAATATTTACAAGTGTATAAAAATACAAGGAAGTGAAAAATATAAGAGATGAATATATTAAATATTATATACATGTATAAAGTACAATAGAGACCTAAAAGCCAACTTTTTCATCTTAATTTTATTTTTTAATAAAATTAGCTTCATTAAATAGATAATAAAAATTTTATTAACAATAAAGGTGAGTTTGATCAATTCTGAGTCTTTGTGGAGGAGATACAGTTCTAGGAAGTTTTCTTTATGGCCTTTTGTTTTGTGTGTCCTATGCACATTGTATATTATTTTTGAGTGAATTAAAGTTTGTATTTTTATTTGGATTTTTATGTACAAGTTTCGTGTTCAAATTTTATTAATTTAAGGTATAAATAATAAAGAATAAAATAGGTTCAAAAAGCTATTTATTAGGTAAAAGAATTAGGGCTTCAGAGTGTTTTCGGTACAATTTGCCTACCCTATCTCCCCCTACTTTATTCTTTGTCGACCAAGTCATCATGATGACTGGGTCTTAGGGTCTACGGTCACTATGTGTCTTTTACACTTCATTCTTTTTCTTTTCTCTCCTTTATTATTTTATTTTAGGTATTTTATACATATAATTATGCAGTATTTACAGGGCAAATAATGAATGTTATTTCTTGTATTACAATGATATTTACATGATTTAAGTTAGGGATCTAAGGATAAAATGAAAGAATAAAGGTGATGAAGTTTAGATAAATCAGGCATCAACAAGCCTCTAACTCTCAGTGGTCAAGACGCTGAAGAAGTGCTTGATCAGGTGATGAATCCTCACTTCATCACCTTTATTATTTCATTTTGGCCTTAAATCCCTAGATAAATGCATATATATTATTAATTAACCAAGATAAACACTCTTTAAATTGTATAAAATAATGTATAAATAATGTCTATTTATGTTATTTAATTCCAAAATAAAAGAATAAAGGAAAGGAAAAAAATGAAGTGTCAAAGGCATCGAGTGACCCTATACCCCGAGACCCAGTCATCATGATGACTTGGTTGACAAGGAATAAAGTAGGGAGAGATAGGGCAGAAGAACTATACAAAAATACACAGAAAATCACATACACAACCCTAACTTAGTTTGTCCAAATGTTACATTTGGGATCAATTTTATTCAATTATTTTTACAACTCAAAAAACAAAAACCTTTACATGAACATTGTAGATAAAATTACAAAGAAAAATAAAAAGTTGATTTCATAGAAAAATAATGCACACTGTGCCCAGGGCACACAAAATAAAAAGCCACAAAGAAAACTTTACAGACCTGTATCTTAACCATATTGTATCAAATTGATCAAAATTATGTTTAATTGTACATAACTTTTAATAAGCTACTTATTGAAGATAGTTTCATACAATTTGGAGTTAAGATGCAAAAGTTAGGTTTTAGGTCTTCAGTAGGCAATATACTTGTATCTTATATTCATTATATTTATTCTTTATATTTTTCAATTTACTTTTTATATAAAATTGTAAATATTACCTGAAATACATGTTCATATATAAAATTAAATAAAACCAATAAAATTAAAATAAATCAATTACTTTTATATATAGATGAATTATACCTATAAATGTATAGATTATTTAACTACATAAATGAACCCATGAAAATACAACAAAAATATCTAAACATGTCACTAAAATGATTTAAAATATATAAAATACCTATACATAATCATAAAATGTACAATACACATTAAAAATCAAATATTTAAATACAGGTATCTTTACCTATAATTATACATGTAAATATTAACTTCTAATAAATCACCTCGAATAAATAAATAAAGATATGTATAAAATACTAAATTAGAAGCATTTTTTATTTGATAACCTAAAATTAATTCATTCATATACCATTTATTATTGATTTAACTAGCATTTTTGACCTTAGGATTTTCTTGTTGGTCCACATGAACCAACGAGAAGCTCACATTAGTTGAATGTGGGCCAACTGTAATAGTAACCCTAGACGTCCCTGTCAGAACTCATGAGCGCCTCTTTTTCACTTAATTTTCACACTTTGTCCACGCCTCCTTCCTCATCGAGTCCTCCACAATTCTAACCCTCACACCTCCTGCTCCCAGCTAACCATACCTTCTTCACCAACCCATTCGATCTTGCACGCAATCAAGCCTTGAAAATCCATGTTCATCAAACTATAAAGTCTACCCCTCTTCATCCTTTTGGGTTTTGATCCCTCTCCCCCTATTCTTAGCCCATCACATCACCTCAGTGAGTTGTTTCCAGTGACAGGAGCGCAACCCAAGTGTTCTGCAGTGGGGGGGGAGTGGAGGAGGAGGTCCAGACCATCACCGGTGCCACCTCCAGCAGGTTCTACCTCTCTGGTTCTCAAACCAAATCGAGGACATTTCTCATTCATTCTAGGCAGATTTCAGTTCCTCCTTCCATTTCCTAGCTTTAATTTTATCGTTAATCAAGTAGTTTAGTTGTAATTAGAAAGCCCTAATTTGACCAGAAGCTTGAGCTCCAAGCCAAGTTCGATTGTTCCCAATAGTGCCTCAGCCCCATTATCACCTCACCTCATTTCCAATCATATTTTCCATCGATTGGTCCATCTAATCAACCCAGATCCACCTTGGATCTGGGATTCAAGCTCCATATGCCACCCTATGCCGAAGTTGCATCTCCATTCATCTCCTTTAGCGTAGCATCTTAATTTGCTGGATGAGGAACCTCGTCTCGAGCTGAGCGAACTTTGATGTAGGTCCCGAGCCCTAAGGACTCTTATAGAGCCAAGGTACACATGAGACGAAGCTTCAGGTCACTTGGAGCTATTCTGAGCTCCATGTCACCGTCCGAGCCACCTCCGTCCCATCTGAAGCTCCTTGCACGTGTGGACGGCCACCACCGTCGTGAAGCCTCCATCAGATCGAGAAGGCATCGTGGGATTCACAGAAAATCAAAGGACGAAGGTTATCGGAGGAGGAGGTCATCCACGTTCTTGCAGGTCCCGTCCCACCCATTAAATCAAGAACACGACCCAGATCTAATCTGGGTCATTCGTTTTAATTGAAATGGTGCGCATCGAAGACCCTTGGAACCTCCACGTGGCACAAGAAGAGTGGCTCGATCTATGGGGAATGAGTGGTTAAATTACATATATACATATATACCCTCTGCATATTTTGTATTTTATAAATAGTCTTGTATATATTCAATTAAGTTCAAAACTTTTTGGAAAATTTGCAAGCAAAATACGATACTTATTTGTAATTACAAGTTAGTCCAGTGCCAGCTCAGCTCACGTGCCCTCCCACGTGAGCTGGGTATTTTACACTTGTATCTTAAGTGTTTGTAAATTGCAAATTAGTATTTAAAATCAGATTTTAGTTGAAAAGTTTTGGTGTTTTTGCATATAACCCCCTGCATTTATTTTTAATAACAGAAATATCAGTACCAACTTAGTTAATTTTTGTATATGGTTTTGTATTTTTTATAATAGCAATTGTACTACAACAATCATGAAAAAATGGATGTATATGCCCAGTGACATGCTTGTTCATGCCATATAATTTATTTTGAATTTCACTTGTATTTTATGTTTATTAAAAATAAAAAGGGCATGTTTGATTCCTATTTGACGTAAAAAATAAAAAATATAATAACAATATTAAAAATTCCAAAAAATACATATTGTTTATTATTGTATTTTATTACTCCAGATCAAACATCACAAAAAAAATATCAAAGAAACTTCAAAAATTAGCAAACCCATGTTAACCCTAAAAAATTTGCAAAATATTTCAAAAACCCTAAAAAAGTAGTTTTCTGTCCTATATTTTTATGTATACATCTTAGTATATATTAAAATTAGTTTTGAGAAAATTTGAACTTTTTTTATTTTTAAATCTCAAAATAAATAATCCTATTTAAAAAGTCCCTAATTTGTATATTTTGGACTTAAAAATTAATAAAAATTAAAAATAATACCCAAAAATTAAAAAATAAAGAAAAATATAAAAATGCAAAAATATTTTATTTTATACTTTTTGATTATATATAGCTATATTTATATTATTATATCCTATATTGCATTATATACCTATATATAGTTAGAGGTTAATGGGGCTGCCCCCGTGCCATTTTCGGCATTTTTTTTATTTCAAAAAATATCGCCATGTATATTCATCCATATATCCCTCCTATATGCCATTCGAATTTCGTCAGAAACAGAGACTCCTACGGCCTCCATCCAGACAATCATTTTTAATGGTAACAGGATTTTTTAAATCGACCCCATCTCGATGGAGGCTATAGGAGTCTCTATTTCTGACG
Organism: Ottelia alismoides; assembly: GCA_037367405.1. Lineage (NCBI taxonomy): Eukaryota > Viridiplantae > Streptophyta > Magnoliopsida > Alismatales > Hydrocharitaceae > Ottelia > Ottelia alismoides. The sequence goes on from JAZKJV010010282.1 coordinate 221,289, forward strand.
AAATTCGAATGACATATAGGAGGGATATAGGGATGAATATACATTGAGATATTTTTCGGAAAAAATAAAAAAAACGCCGAAATAAGGAGGCGGGGTAGCCCCATTAAATCCATATAGTTATATATCATTACTGTTATTATTAATTATTATTATAAAAACTTTAAATATTTTTTACATCCTTAAAAAATAAAAAAGATTGTTCTTTCTTGTATTTTCTGATTTTTCTACATTTAATATAGATATATATATAAGATTATACATTACATATATTATATATATCACCTTATATACTTATATATATAATATGTAGATACATATTTAAACATTTTTATTTGATTTTTCTGAATTCGTTTGTATACTTAAATGAATATGTGTATATACATTATAGGTATAGTATACCTACATAATTTAATACATTATTTATTTTTGATATATTTTTAGTTCTTTTATTTTATGATTGTATTTTTAATATATTTAAAATAATATTTACATGTATTTAAAAATATAAGAGAGGTAAAAATATAAAGAATAAATTAAATAATTAAAATATAGATATATAGTACAATGGGACCCCATAAATCTGACTTTTGCATCTTAACTTCATTTTTAATGAATCCACCTTCATTAAATAGATAATTTAAGTTTAAATACAATGGAGGTGAGTTTGATGAATTTTGAGATTGTATGGAGAAGATATTCATCAGCGATGCTCGATTTGCAGTTTTTCATCTATGTGTCCCTATCACATTATGCATTATTTTTATTGACAATTAATTTTGTATTTTTCTATACATTATTATGTACAAGTTTAAGGTTGAACAAATATTAATTTAAGGTGTATAAAATGAATAATAGAATAGGTGAATATTGAGCTATATACAATTAATAAAATTAGGGTTTATGTATATATTTTTAAACAATTATTGGATCTATCTCCTCCCCTATTCCTGATCGATCAAGTCAATATTGACTTGGTCTCGGTGTTTAGGGTCATTCAGTATTTACAATACTTCAGTGTTTTCCTTTTCTTTTTCTTTATTATTTTATTTTGAAATTTAATACCTGCATTTGTATAGTATTTGCAGATTAAATAATGAATGTTATTTTATACAAATTAATGATTTTACATGCATTTTACATGGGATTTAAGGCCAAAATAAATGAATAAAGGTAATGAAATGGATATTCAACATTATATATTTTACTATGGAAGATATAATTACAAATGTGAGAGTATTCGTTGCCTTAAGTCATATTTGTTGTAGTGCTATAAATCTTGTTCTTTGCACTTGTGCTCCATGTATTCCACATGGTAGATTGCATATCCCAATATAGATATAATCAATATTTGTACTATATTATAATCACAAATCTTTTTATTTGATTGCAATTGATAATCCAATCATATTAGTAGATTTTGATATATTTCAATTACAAGTATATTATAAAATGAAAGAATGACATTACGACATAGTGTTATCTCAAAACCAAACTTAAAGGGTATATTTATACATATTTATTATTATCATATATAGTATATCAATGAAATGAATGCTAGGTATATAGCTAAAACTTTATAATAGTAATCAAAATAATACTGAGCTCGAAGGTGACGGTATGATAAAAACTTGGTAAAGAAATTATATAATTTTACTTATATTATTCCTTCTAATTAGACTACAAAAAAACTCATCTAAGGCAACGAATAATTTAATAATCATAGCGTTAGCTTCAGTAGTTAAATATATAACAACGAATATTATTTGTCGCTTACTTCTTTAAATTTGCAACGAATACTTGTATTTGATTTTCTGAAAGGAAAAGGGTCATCACTGTATAGGTGCATGCGCAATAACTTCACCATTTAACATCTCAAAGGATTACATGCCTAAATTAAGCCTGATGAGATTACAAAACATTTACACATTCCACCCCTCAATAAGCGATTGCATGGAACACCACCTTCTCGCCATAGGCTCGCTTGTGCTGAAAGATCGACCCATTTCTGGAAGTCCAAATTGCCCAGATCATCGCTATGACCTCTGACCTTCCTCTTTCAAAGCCTGTCCACCCGACCCCTATGTGCTCCCAAAAGTCAACGGATCCCTCAAAAAGTCTTTCAGGCTCCCCAACAATGTCCAGACCTCAAGCGAGTACCTACAACTGAAGAATAGATGGTCCACATCCTTGACCACCTCCTGACATCTTAGACATATAGTATCTGCGGCCATCATAAACCGTGCAAAGCGTTCACCCATCAAGAGTCTTCCCCTCCTGAAGATCAACATGAACACCTTTACACGAGTAGGGATTTTCCATTTGTAGATCCTGCAGCAATCGCTCTCACATCCCCCCAGGACGAGAGCACCCGCCCCCTTTAGTGCTTTATATGCCTTACGAACGGAGAAGGAACCCTGATGAATCCATGATTCATCGTCTTTATTCTTTTAGTTTAGCTTCATTTCCTTAGTAAAACACTTGTAAATACCCACTAAATTCATGAAATTACCATTTTGCATGCATTTGTTAAATATGCATTTTTAACACTTTTTAACACTTAAATAAAAGAATAAAGAAGAAAAGAAAATGAAAAGAAAAATAAAGGATGTATGGAAACTCAGACTGGCCCGAACCCCGAGAGAAGGTCAAGAGTTGACATGATCGACCACGAATAATGTAGGGGGAGATAGAGTCTTTAATTCAAAAGTCCAAAAATAATTTGTAAATATTTTCCCTGTATATTTGTACACAACTTACACTATTTTATTTGTCTATAAATTGACTCAGATTAAATATTTTTGTAAACGAAAGTTATAAATAAAAATGTGTTGTAAATAACAAAAATAATTGCAAAATAAAATAATATACAGATTACAAATAGTCACACTCAGAAAAAGCCGTAAAGTGACAATTGAACGATCAATTTCGTCTCCATACAGACTCAAATTGAATCAAACTCACTTCCATTATACTCTAAATTAAATTATCTTTCAAATGGCCGTGATTTCATAATTTTCGGAGTTACGGTTGAAAAGTCGATTTTCTGGGGTGGTTTGTGCATTTTTACCACATACTTATTGTATATATTCATTCATATTTAATTTTTTTATACATAATGTATATACTTGTAAATATTATCTTCATTATTAAAAATAAAAAATAGTAATTAAAAAAATTTAAAAATTATTTAAAAATTATTTCCTTATTGTAACAAGTGTATATTGTATAATATGTACATAATATTTGTATACAACTAATTTCCTTACATATAAATCAACAAAAAAGTAAATATTTAATACTAATTAATTTAATTTAATTACGAAATGTGTATTTAACTATTTAATTATTTAATTTATTCATTATTTGATTTGAATAAAGATATTATTCTATACCATTAATAGCCACCATTTAGGTGGCAAACTAATTTTCGTAAATTGATTAATTAATTAATTTTATTTAATTCCGAAATTCATAATTAATTAATTAATTCACCACTAATACATTCCTCATTTGTATATACCTTCCTTTTTGATTTTTTTTCTTCTCTTTTAATTGGCTTCCTCTTCCTTCATTACTCTTTGATCAATCTTTGGTAGAGAGGAGACTGATCTCCGAGAGAAATCTTGTCAAAGAAGGTTGCCCAACCTTCGAGCCATCCGGTGACAGCGGTTTGGCCCTCGTCGAGGCCATCATGGCATATCCGATCTCGAGGTGAGACCCATTTACTTTCCCGTCGTTTTTCTTAGATAAATCTTAGATTTAATTTTTACTTTGATTTTGTTATTAAAATTTAGATCTAAAATACCGAAAAATTTGTCCACCCCGATTTGATACGCCTCCGAACCTGATTTTTCATCTCACATCTCAGCCTCTTCATTTCCATACTATCTCATGCAACCACGCACCTCCAACCATGTATGGTGGTCGGAAACACGGATCCTTTCCTCGCTTTCCGTTGGATCCCCGTTCATGTCCTTATTTGTTTATAAATAAATAAATAAAATTAAATAAAACATATAATTGTTTTATCTCTCACATTTGTTTTGCATGGAAATTAAAAAACAAAAAAATAAAAAAATATTTAAAAAAAATATTTTAAAAAAACTTTTATTATTTTTGTTTACACATAAGAAAATAAAAAAATCAAAAAAAGAAAAAATATCGTCAGGTGGCCTCTGTCGCCATCCGTACAGCTCGCCTCCCGACCTTCGATTACCCCCCGCGCCCTAGCGGCGCTGTGGCGCCACCGCCCGGTGCCTTCCAACGTCGTCCGTCGCCCATACGATCAGCCCCAGCATGGAACTCCCTCCGTCATGCGGCCGCCTCACGCGAGGCACCGGCCCGTGCACCAGTCACACGAGGCTCGCGCCTTGCCCACGCACGGTGCCTCCTTACCGCCGCGAGGTCCACGCCGCACGCGACCACTCCGACTGCGGCACCTCGAGCCGCAACCTCCACTGATGCCCACGCAAGGCGGCGTGCTCCAGCCCTCCCGCGACCTCCACCGTGCCCGTACCGTCTTTACCACCGCAGCCGCACAACTGCCTCCGCCTGCAACACACTCCCTCTGTCGCGCTCCTCCACAATGCTTGCTCCAGCCCGCTCCGCCCAACCTTGCATAGGTGGTGCCACCCTCAACCCCTCTTTTTGAGAAGAAACGAAGGCCAGAATAAGAACCCTAGGGTGTTATAAAAAATTGGTGAAATTATAGCCTCACCCTCGGAAGTTTTCAAAATTAGCAAAGTGCCCCTGCCTCAAGAACTACATGTGCGTAACACGTGATCTTTCAGTAAATTCCACTTTTCACCAGCAAGTTTATTGTTTTTTTATTTAGTGCAAAAAGTCTAAAATATTGAGTCTAAGTCCCTGTATTCCAGACTTGATTTTGCATGATTATTTGATGGAAATAAATGTTTTTATTGATCTTAAAATTTGACAAAAAATTGTGTATGCTCATGCTTTGTCCTTGATCATTGTATAAAATTTTTATTGTATTTTCTTGTCATTTGATATTTATTAAAAAAATAAAAAATAGCATCTTTTTGTCTGCCTGAACTTAAAATAATCATAAAAATTCGAAAATTTGCCTAAAAATTCAAAAACATTATTTTAGGTGTAGTTTACTGTCTTTTAATTTCTATCCAAATTTCAGGCAATAAACACTTCTAAAACCCAAAAAAAATTGTGAAAAACTAGAAATCTTATAAAAATTGTATAAAATTGTAGAAAATTCCAAAAAATTTGATTTTAGTCTCTGTTTGTAGATATTTAAGTGTATTTTAGCATAGTTGGGCACCTGAAGTATTTTTAAGTTGAAATTATTCTTGGTTGTGCAATGTTTACCTTTGTTTGCATTGTTTAATTTTTATAAAATCACAAAAACACCAGAAAAATTTGAAAAAAATTACCAAAAATATTTTAAAACCTGTAAACCTAAAAACATATTTTCCTTAATTTTCTGGAAATTTTTTAATATTTTAAAAAATACAAAAAGAGTGTGGTGTATGTATTTATATCTGTTATGCATTTTTTTCTTAATTTGAAAATTTAAAAAAATGAAAAATAAAAAACCACTAAACATTTTATCTTTGAAATTTGACTGCTAAGTTTTTAAATCGTGCTCCTTGTGTTCGACCCTGATAGCTATACCAGGTAAATTGAATAGCGAAATCCGCTTACATTCCATTGCTTGATTTTCTTTAAAGTTGTTTACATATTTTTCTCGTTGACCGAATCGATTGGTTAAGAACAACGACACTGCGTATTTATTTATATCTCGTCTTCATCGATTTCTGGCTCATCAGATTGACGACGTTGTCGGGGAGCACAGCTTAGTTGTCATTTTTCAATTTTGCTTGTCTCTCTATATTATAATTATTTTCTGACCATCTCTTATTTGCTTTTTATGCGAGGGACTGGTTGGAGGACGACTTGAAGATTCTTTTTGGAGGACCCGCACAAGAGGTGGAGCAGGGAAGAGAAGAAGACGGTTATTTTATTTGAGAGAACATTTTGATATTGTTGTAATAATTTAGATACTTGAACTCTTGTGGACTTCGACATTATTCGGGGTCTGTTTTGCCAAGTGCCGGTGCACTTGGGGGACCTCACCGCTGTTTCCGCATTTTCTTGATTTCACCACCTTACTTTCTATTTGATTCTCACAGATTTTGCCCCTAGACGTAGGATTTGGATTGATTGTGACACAATTATCTAAGGTCCAACACCTAATTGTTTAGCCTATAATAAATTTTAAAGTTAACTTAATCGGTTGAGAGGTCACGCACCGCTAGAGGTCGTATACAACACTGGCATGATCCATTGTGGCGGACACCGATCGACATCTGAGACCGGACTCAGGCCTCTCTCTCTGATTAAGTTAGCTATTTGTTCTTCACGATCAATAGAAGTTGCTCGTCTAAGGCTGATTTCCTCGTGCATCATATAGTTAGTTTACTTTCAGTATTTAATTTATGCACGGATCATATTGCATGTAGAGTGCTGGAGCAAGGTATGCATTGTCTATCTCTGCATGCATCATTGTATTTCATCGTGCATTGGCTTTTACAACTCGGCAGTCATATGCCAAACATGAATACCTCATGAAGCCACCCTTTCTTGCAATCATTCTCAATGAAAGTTCACAACCCGGTCAAGCAGAGAGGATGAAGAGTTCTTCCTGAGAAAATGATCTCAAACCCTCCCCCTATTTTTGGACTCAAATTAATCAAAGAGGAAACCAGAAAGCTTGATATACATTTCATTGAAAAAAGAAAAATCCAAAAAAAGTGAAAATCAAAAATTAAAAATTGGGACTGCTAATTGAACTTGACTATTAAAATTAAACGTAATTGATTCATCATTATTTTGGGAGAGCTATCCCCTCATTGTTTACGCTTTTAATTGCTCGTGTACACACTAAGGAGTAGTGCCCAAATCCCATTAAGCCTCCTAAGTATTTGTACAACTTTTGTCTGATCACGAAACTCTAAAATGGAAAAGATAAAGACTGAACTCTCATGGTCAGATTTGTGTTGAGTTGGTGAACTGAGGGTTTGCTTTGTGTTTGGATGTCTTTGGTGTGAGTTGGTTACGTTCATCTTCTATACATCATTAGTAGTCACTTTCTATCTCCTTCACTCTCTTTCTCTTATCCCACCCTCCCTCCCTTCCTTTCCCTCTCTTCATGATGGGCCACACTCCATTTCAGTCGGATTTTGCGGCTTCTTATTTTCATTCCCATCATTCTCGCCCACTCTCATGGGAGGTCGGGACCTCGATCGACCTCTCGTCTCCTTATCTTTCTGCCCCATCCCCATTCACTCCTTATACTGGGCATGTTGTGCTTGACACCTGAAGAGTTCAGATTGACCAGATACGAGACATGGGTAATCACCTTGCTGAGACGATAATGCATTCCATGGAAGATCACATGAAGCAGTTGAGAGTTTTAGATGCTCACGATTCTGGGATGATTGGACATTATTTAGGAGACGAGCAACCACACATAGGAGCTCAGTCAGGGTCTACATTGAGTCCCTTCATTCTGGATTTAGAGTTCATTAATCTATTGCCAAAGTTTTTAGGGGAAGTGCACGAGGAGTCGTATCTTCATATATCTGAATTTGAAGATTTTTGTGGATCACGAGCATACCTAGATATCACTTCTGAGGAGCTGATGCTAATGACCTTTCCATTTACACTTCATGGTAGAGACAAGAGTTGGCACAGACGATTGGGAAGGAAGTTTGCTACGTGGAGAGATTTACGAGCATTGTTCTTGCAGAGATTTTACCCCCAATGTAGAGCAGATATGAGGCGGTCTTTTATTAGAGATTTTACCTTAGACCCCCAGGAGCCATTGCATGATTCATGTCTGAGATTTAATGACCTCTTGAGAAGATTTCTAAAGCATGGATTTTCGATGACTGACCTTGTCCAGATCGCCATGAGGGGGATGACCACCGAGCAAATTGCATTAGTCATTACCTTGTGTGGTGGTTCATACCACGGTCCTGACATGGATTTATTTGAGACCATCTTTGGTACACTTTCAGACATTCCATATTCACGAGATGATTTATTCAGGACATCACATGAGGGAGATATGACATCAGTTTAGTGTGTGGCAATTCATACCGATTTAGACAGCACACACCAGTCATAGGATATGGATACTACTACATTTCATATGACGGACGTGTTGACCACCACTGTGAGTCTCCAGAGCTAGACATTGGTCGAGTTCCCGTTGGATTTTCATCCAGATTTTGAGCCAGTCCCGCACTTTCACGTCGAAGATTCTTGAGATTCTAGATCTGCTAATATCCCAAGAAATAGAGGAGGACTCGATATTTCAGCCGTCCTTTGAGTCATTTCAGGGTCCATGTCCAGTTGATTCAGTATCCTTTCTTCAGAAGTTCTTCTCAAATTCAAATACACATTTGGATCCATCTCAGCATGAAGAGCTTGATGAGAGACACCATTTTGATTTGCTAGACCTAGATAGTCCCGTCTTTGAGCCGTATGTCCTCACACTTGATGAGGACGATATATTTTTGGAGGACTTGATATTTGGCAGCATAGATCCCCAGTTCGATTATTCGGCATTACTCCCTGAGGGTTATCTGCGGGAGGATGCCACGGACCCTATGTATTCGGTTTCACTTTCTGAGAGTGCATCCAACCTGTCGGATCACGAGATCGAGTCTTTTGATATTTGTGATCTTGAGTTTGATTTTTCTCTCCTCGATGACCCTCGTGAGGATGACCCGATCTTCAAGTTATTCGATGTTGATTCTGATTTCTCTACCCTATATACATCGGATATTGATTTTTATAGAGAGTCTCCTGATCTTGATCTTCCTTATCTATTTGAGACAGTGATTAACGTGGAGGATTCTCTGACAGATCCTTCCTTCTCCACGTTTGAATTCTTCAGCTCCATCCATTCACTCCATTCATACCTTGAGCCGATGATTTATTTTGTGCTACCAGAGTATGATCATACATCGTCTTCTATTTTCCCGATAGCTGACACCCACTTGAGTGCATATTCGGGTGTCTCTTTTGACCATCTTGAGTCCGTTGTAGTACTCCCACCGAGAAGACAACAACAATACATTATTCGCATTACATATGTCGTCCTGAACCTCGATACTGCGTTATCCTAGCATTTGCGCCCAACTAGGGCGTAAACTCTAGCGCTTGTTGAGAGACACCTAATACTACTCGCAGCTGTATAGATCCAGATGTCCATATCGCACATTCTTTTGTCTAACACCCCATCTCCATCTCATGATTATGCTATACTTAGGGTGTACTTTACCCTAAGTATGGGGGGTGTCAGACTTTTGATTATTCTTTTGATTCTTTTTACCTTTATTTTGTTGCCTATACTTAGGGATATTTTTCTTTAAGTATAGGGGAGGTAGACTCTGTACATTCTAACCCTCGATTTTTCCCTTGTATACAGTCTTCTATACTTAGGATTACTTAATCCTAAGTATAGGAGGATCATCGATCTCTATTGATTTTATTCTTTCATTCGTCGTTGTAGTATAGTATTCTTTTACTTCCCAATACTTAGCACAAGTTATGTATTTCTTTGCAGCTCTTTGATCACTATGAGGACATAGTTCGAGCTAAGTATAAGGGGGTGTCATATATATTGTATATATACTTTAGCCATAACTCATACTTTCGTATTTTTAATATGGCTAAAATAATGTATAAATACTTGTAAAATTAAAAAATTCAATCAAACAAATAATAAAAAGATGCAGATATTTCCTCAAAATTATTTTTGTAAATACTGATTAATAAGTCAGGTTAAAATATTTTGAAAGTAGTTTGAGAACCTATTTGAAAACTATTTGAAAAATGTTTGAAAAATATTTCCAACCTTTATAAAAATAATTTGGTTGGTAAAAATTTTTTGTTTCTTTGTGTGAAATAAAATTATTTTGAAAAACTATTTGCAACTGTTTTGAAAATGGTTGAAACATTATTTTAAAAATATATATTGTTTGAAAAATGTTTGCAAAATTGTTTTCAAATGTTTATAAATGATTGTATAATTGTTTGAAAAATTATTTTGGACTATAGTTTTCAAAATTATTTGTAAAATTATTTTCAAATAAGTATGAGGAATATATGCATCACAAAAAAAGAGATAATTTTTTTTCCAAATGTATGTATTTACCTGTATAAATTACTCAAGTTGTAAATCTTTTCACCTGGTTCTTGTAAATAATTGACTCACTCCTGTGTAAATATGTGTATCTCATCCCTAACTCTTATTAAAAAAATTCATAAAAAGTTCAAAATTAGAAAATTGTTTCACAAAAAGATTTTGCTTTCTTTTCTTTGCATTGTACATATTTCTTGCATTTGCATGTGCATTTTTCAGGATAGAATTGACATTGAAACTAAGTCTGGAATAAAGTTGAAGAATGGAGCTTAGTTGGACCTTAATCCACTTAATTTCAGAGGAACCTTATAAGAGCTGGAGTTAAGACTTTTCAGGTCCTAGTGACTAAATTCTTTGAGTCCATTAGACTATGTTTATATGTCATCTTGATAAGTCTAAGTAGAATATTTAACAACACACGCATGATTCTTTCAGACCGTGGTTTACCTTGGACAAGCACTCTACATGTAGCTCTTCATGGAGGAGGTAGTGAGGGGGCATAATCTTTTTGGCTTGGGGTAGCATACGAGAGTAGTACATCTATGTGGAACCTCTCGTCCTTCTCTAGGGAGGGAAGTGCGTCTCAACCTGGTTTGGCGATGTTGAGGTCTAAAGACAGGATGCTGTGGGGTTGCAATAATGCTTCAAAAGAGGGATAGTCTACTAGTTCAAGAGGAAAAACTCCTTATGTACATGTTGCACCTTGTATATATTCTCAAAAAAAAGAGAAAAAATGCAGAATTTCCAAAAGTGGACAGGCCTGATTGAGAAGTAAAATGCCTGTCGGAGTGTATATACAAGTGAAAAAAAGAATAAGAGTTTCAAAGTAAAATGTTTGTAAGATTGCAACGGATGACTTGGCTACACTGGTCATGCATCCAAGGGTAGGTAGCTACACTGGTTACCGTCCATTCTCTTCTCCATCCCATCTTCTTGAGCTGGTTGTACTTGAACTTAGAAGGGAATATCCTCGCTCTTCGAAGAAAGAGTTGCTAGACTGGGGGATTAGAGTTACGTTGTTGAGAGAGGCTCTCTCTTTGCTACTTTTGAGATGAGGAGCTATATTTCACTTACACCGTACAAGTAAAGATTCATAGTCATAAGAATTTGTGTATGTAGACTTGTTCTGACCTGACTGTTGAGGAAATATGAATAGGAGTCTTGTGGAACTTAGAGGCTATTAGGTTTTAAATCCATTTCCAATTAAGGTTCCGACACATTAATTATCCAAAGGTCCGACAGAGCTCCATACTATAATTTTATGAAGATAAGTTTAAAAGTCAACATTGTCCCAACTTTTTTCCTTTTTCTTTTCTTTATTTTTGTTTTCACTTATTTTTCAAATAAGTATTTGCTAAGAGACTAGCAAAGGTAAAGTATAGGGGAATGATGAATCCACGATTCATCGTCTTTATTCTTTTATTTTAGCTTCATTTCATTAATCAAACACCTGTAAATACCCACTAATTTCATGAAATTACATTTTGCATGCATTTGTTAAATATGCATTTTTAACACCTTTTAACACTCAAATAAATGAATAAAGAAGAAAAGAAAATGAAAAAAACAAATGAAAGATGTATTTATGGAATAAATGCAGATTAACCCGAACCCCAAGAGAAGGTGAAGACTTGACCTGATCTAACAGGAATAAAGTAGGGGGAGATAGGCTCTTTAATTCAAAAATCCAAAATAATTTATTAATATTTTCCCTATATAGTTGTACAAAACTTACACTATTTTATTTGTTTATAAATTGGCCTAAAATTAAATATTTTTGTAAACAAAAGTTGTAAATAAAAATGTGTTGTAAATAACAAAACTAATTGCAAAATAAAATAATGTACAGATTACAAATAATCACACTCAGAAAAAGCCGTAAAGTGACAATTGAACGATCGATTCCAGCAGACTCAAATTGAATCAAAGTCACTTCCATTATACTCTAAATTAAATTATCTTTCAAATGGTTGTGGTTTCATAATTTTTGGAGTTACGGTTGAAAAGTCGAATTTCTGGGGTAGTTTGTGCAGTTTTACCACATACTTATTGTATATATTCATCATATTTATTTTTTATACATGATGTACATAATTGTAAATATTATCATAATTATTAAAAAAATAAAAAAATAACTAAAAAATAAAAAATGTTTAAAATTTATTTCCTTATTTGTACATGTGTATATTGTATTATATGTACGTAATATTTGTATACAACTAATTTACTTACATATAAATGACCAAAAAAAGTAAATATCTAACATTAATTAATTAATTTAATTTAATTACAAAATTTTCTATTTAATTATTTAATTATTTATTTTATTTATTATTTGATTTGAAAACATATCTTGTATATCAAGATATTATTCTATACCATTAATAGCCACTATTAAGGTGGCTAATTAATTTTTGTAAATTGATTGATTATTTATTTTATTTAACTCTGAAATTTGTAATTAATGAACTAATTTATGTATTTATTTATTTATTTATTTCACCAATAAATACATTCCTCATTTGTATATACCTTCCTTTTTTATTATTTTCTTCTCTTTTTATTGGCTTCATGTTCCTTCATTATGTCTTTGAACAACCTTTGGTGGAGAGGAGCCCGATCTCCGAGAGAAATCTTATCGAAGAAGGGTGCCCAGCCTCCGAGCCGTCCGGTGACAGCAGTTCGACCCTCGTCGAGGCCATCATGGCGTATCCGATCTCAAGGTGAGATCCATTTTCTTTCCCGTCATTTTTCTTAGATAAATCTTAGATTTAATTTTTACTTTGATTTTGCGATTTAAATTTAGATCTAAAATACCAAAAAAATTGTCCACCCTGATTTGATCTGCCTCCGAACTTGATTTTTCATCTCACATCTCAACCTCTTCATTTCCATTCTATCTTACGCAACCACGCACCTCGAACCATGTTCGGTGGTAGGAGACACAGATGCTTTCCTCACTTTTCGTCGGATCCCCATTCACGTCCTCATTTATTTATAAAAAAATAAAATAAAAAATATATAATTGCTTTTATCTCTCACATTTGTTTTGTAGGAAAATTTAAAAAACAAAAAAATTAAAAAAAATTAATAAAAAAATATTTTTTTGTGATTACAGTTCCTGTTTTTTAAAAAAATAGAAAAACTTTTATTATGTCTGTTTACATATAAGAAAATAAAAAAATTAAAAAGGAAAAATTATCCTCAGGTTGGCCTCTACCATCGTCCGCGCAGCTCGCATCCCAACCGCCGATTACCCCCTAGCCACAGTGTGGAACCCCCTCCGTGGCGCGGCCGCCTCACGCGAGGCACCGGCCCATGCCCCAGCTGCACGAGGCCGACGCCTTGCCCACACGCAGTGCCTCCCTACCGCCACGAGGTCCACGCCGCAAGCGACCAATCTGACTGCGACGCCTCGATCTGCAACCTCCACCGATGCTCGTGCAAGGCGGCGTGCTCTAGCCCCTACGCGACCTGCATTGTGCCCGTGCTGTTAACACCGCCGCAGCCGCACAACGGCCTCCGCCTGTGGCGCCCTCCTTCAGTCGCGCTGCTCCACGGCGCTCGCTCCGGCCCGCTCCGCCCAGCCTTGCATCGGCGGCGTCGCCCTCAGCCCCTCTTGTTGAGAAGAAATGAAGGCCAGAATAAGAACCTTAGGGTGTTATTAAAAATTTTGGTGAAATTACAACCTCGCCCTTGGAAGTTTTCAAAATTTGCATAGAGCCCCCACCTCAGGAACTATACGTGCTTCGCACTAATCTTTGGGTAAATTTCTCTCTTCACCGGCAAGTTTATTATTTTCATATTTAGTGCAAAAACTCTAAATAATTGTGTCTAAGTCCCTATATTCCAGACTTGATTTTGCATGATTATTTGATGGAAATAATGTTTTTATTGATCTTAAAATTTAACAAAAATTTGTCTAGGCTCCTGCTTTGTCCTTGAGCATTGTATAAAATTTTCATTGCATTTTCTTGTTATTTAATATTTTCAAAAAATCAAAAACATTGTCTTTTTATCTGCCTGGATTTAAAAAAATCATGAAAATTCCGAAATTTGCCGAAACTTCCAAAAAAAGATGTTTTAGGTGTAGTTTACTGTCCTTTAATTTTTATCCAAATTTCATACAATGAACACTTATAAAACCCAAAAAAATATAAAAAACTAAAAATCTTATAAAATTTGTATAAAATTGTAGAAAATTTCATAAATTCTGATTTCAGTCTCTGTTTATTGATATTTAAGCATATTTTAGCGTAAAAATAAGTTCCAGGAGTTTTTGGCACTTAAAGTATTTTTATTTTGCAAAATATTCTTGGTTGTGTAGTGTTTACCTTTGTTTGCATTATTTGATTTTTGAAAAATCACAAGAACACCAGAAAAAAATTTAAAAAATATTTTAAAACCTGTAAAACCAAAAATACATTTTCTTTTAATTTTCTGGATATTTTTGAATATTTTGAAAAATATAAAAAGAGTGTGGTATGTGTATTTATATCCCTTGTGCATTTCGTTCTTAATTTGAAAATTTAAAAAATGAAAAATAAAAAACCACTACACATTATATCTTTGAAATTTGACTGCTAAGTTTTTAAATCGTGCTCCTTGTGTTTGACTATGATCGCTATACCAGGTAAATTGAATAGTAAAAACCACTTACATTCCATTGCTTGATTTTGTTTAAAGTGGCATACATATTTTTCTCGTTGACCGAATTGATTGGTGAGAACAACGACATTGCATATTTATTTACATCTCGACTACATCGATTTTTGCCTCATCAAACCCTCTCGCTAAACCCAAGAATCCTAACCCTTCATGGGCCAAGAAACAACTTCAAGGCACCCAAGCATCACCCTCAAGTCTTCCACACAATGATCAGATATAACTGATCTGAATCGGGGGAGGTAAGCGTGGCCATCCCACACACTGGCCGCCGAAACCTCCTTGTCCATGGTCAAAGCCAATAGCCTTGGGTAAAGGATACCGAGCACACCACTCTCACTCCAATCATCTTGCGAGATTCTAAAATCCCTACCGTCCCCAAGCACCGGCCTCAAGAATAGTTGGACCTCCTATGCCACCCCACAAAGTCCTCTCCAGAAGCACGACAGCTTCCTCCAAAGCACCTGAGGGCTTGGCAAGGAGCAGGTAAGGATTCGTACTTGGCCATATTAATCCCACGTCCCGACACCATACCGAAAATAACCAGAACCATAGACATACCCCTACAACTAGCATCCCCTCCTTCAGAGAACAAAATCGTTTCATCGTCATATTGGAGCAAAGGAATTGATATCTCATCTTGAGCATACCAAGCACAAAGACCACCCGCAACTGCACGGTCCATCATGATGGATAGCGTCTCAGAAACCAGAACGAAAAGGATCGGTACGAGAGGGCATCCCTGATGGACTCCTCACTGAGGCTGGAAAAAACCACCCTTTGGATGCACATTCACCAGCACAACACACGAGGAGGTGGTGACACACATCTTCATCCAAGAAATCCACTATTGGGAAACCCACACCTATAAGGGAGGCCTAAATTAATCTACAATTCACACAGTCATAGGCCTTGGAGAAATCCACCTTCCACATGACCTCCTTCGCCTCGCACCTGCGCCAATCCTAAACCACCTCAGACGCCAGGACCACACTATCCATAAGTTGTCTGCCCGAGAGAAAAGCACACTGGGACTGCGCCACCACATTGGAAAGAACCCCTCAATTTGTTTGCCATGAACTTAGCGATAATCAATTATATAGCATTCGATAGAGCTATTGGCCTAAAATCCTCCACCCTTGTGGTGACATCCTTTTTCAGCAGGAGAAAGATAAAAGATCGATTCAACCTTTCAAACCCAAAGTTTCCCTCCACAAATTCTGCCAAAACTGCCAACACCTCCTCAATAACCACGTTCAAAATTCCCGGTAGAAGCTCACAGGGAATCCATTTGGACTAGGGCACCCATCCTGATCAAGAGCGTACATAGTGTTATGGACCTCCACCTCTCCAAACGGTTTGAGAAGGTCCTCTTTATCTCGGTCGATTATGCAAGATACCCCCATACCCAGCCACCTCGCCTCATTGCTGATAGATCGTCTGCTCATAGTCTTGAAGTACTAAGAAACTGCCCTTGCGATCGCTGGCTAATCACGCACTTCCACACCCCCAACCTCTAGTGCATGAATCATGTTTCACCTTCTTCTACCATTAGGGATATTGTGGAAAAACCGAGTGTTGGGATCCCCCTTTTTGAGCCACTGATGTCAAGATCTTTGTTTCTACTATACCTCCTTCTTCCAATCCTCCTCTTCAACGATTCGAAGCACCAGCCTACGGGAGATTAGCTCCTCTCTTCCCATGTCTCTTCCATCCTCCAATGAGTCCAGCCTCACAATCTCCTCAAGTGCATGGTTCCTTCTCGTGGCACGATCCGCTCTATTTGTCCTCTTGAATTCTGACAGCGTGCGTCGCAAGGCATCCAACTTCAATGCTAATCTGACGGTGGCAGACCCATCGACGTGCAACCCAGTCCAGAAAGAGGCAACCATGTCCCGAAAATCATCCTCAAGCAACCGACGCCGCTCGAATCTAACGTATGAAGACGAAGCATCTCCACTATTCATATCAAGACACAAGGGCGAGTGATTAGACCTTGATCTAGGCAACGACTTGACCACTGCCAAGTTGAACCTCTCCATTTCCTCAATATATAAAAGATATCGATCAATCCGCGACCTTGATGATGAGCTCCTCCAAGTGTACCTGCAGTTTGTTGCGTCGAGAACCTCCAAGCAAAGAGCCTCCACAACCTTAGCAAACATCACCGATCTAGGGTCTTGTGCGCCTCTACCCCCAGGTCTATCATCCATATACAAGATGGTATATTCCTCACAATGAATTATATAACAATGGTTATTCGCTGACTTCTTCTTCTAATCGTTATCAATTTTAGCAACGATCAGTATGATTTTTAACGAATATGTTAACGGAGAAATCATCGTTATATAAACCTTTAAGGAATATGACATTCGTTGCTAATTATAAGTACAAAAAGATGATTTGACAATAAATAATATTCATTGTTATATCTTTAACATCGAAAGATTTGATAACAAATATCCAAATTATTTGTTGTCTTAAGTCCAATTTCTTACAGTGATATTATACATTTTCTCAAAAACACAGAAAATTTACCCCAACACAGATAAAAGTACTCTTCCCTCTTTATATTCCCCAACCAAAGTTACCAAACATTTCCGAAAATTATACTTTTATACATACTTCATTCCAAAATCGTCCATTGTTATTTAATATTCTGGATTTGTCTGAGAAGCATAGACAAAAACATCATTATCCATCAATCCCTAGATGATAAGGAGCCAATAATTGCAGCTACAGCACAAGCACCGTGATGAAGATGAACCCTTTTTTCAAGAAAAAAAGCTCCAATTATATAGAGCTGAATTATAAAAGCGCAACACGCATCATCCCCGTGTAAAATAATGCAGCGCCCACCACCTGAAACGGTGGACTCCTCCCCCACAGTTAGGAGAGCCCAACACTAAAACCACCAGCTTCTTTTCTCTTCTTTAATATAGATTTCGCCTATAAATGGAGCCCAGCTTTTCGTCGTCCTTCATTCAGACCACTTTCAACAAGTACCAACTTCACTCCACACTTCAATCAATCTCATCTTCACGTCCTCTCTCAATACCGTTTGCTGAAGTAAATGGCATCCTCGTCAGTAAATCGTGCTTACTTGGAACAAAGGCTGGCTGTGGCAAAGAGATGTTCCCATGGTCAGTCTCATCTTCCATAACATATCTTGATGATTTCTTTCTGGTAGATTACTGATTGATGATAGTCTGTTTTGTTTGTCACAGAAGGGGTAATTGCAGGAACAAAAGCAGCTGTGGTGGCCACTATTGCTTCTGCTGTCCCAACAGTATGTCATACTGATCATTCTAGTTGATATCTACTGTCCGTCTGACTGAGAACCTTTACTGTGATGTGTGCAGTTGGCCAGTGTGAGGATGCTTCCATGGGCAAGAGCCAATCTCAACCCAACTGCTCAAGCTCTCATCGTTTCCACAGGTTAGATTCTTGCTTTAATGGATATGTTTCCCAACAATTAATTAGAGGTGAGAAATGAAATTAATATAAATGCATATGCAAACAGCTGCGGGAATGGCTTACTTCATAGTAGCGGACAGGACGATATTGGCAACTGCAAGGAAGAACTCCTTTGGCCATCACCCCAACTCTGCCTGAAAAGAAAATCTCATCAACCATGTAAATACGGAGCTGCTGCTGCTTGTTATCTATAGAACGCATGCGGGATCTGCGAGCTAGACTATGTTGTTGTATCAATAATTGTAGATATGTGTGGATGTCGAAATCTCAAATAAGTCTACATGCGTGCTATCTGGGTTGGGGTTGGTGATTTAAAATTGCGTCAGACCATTCTAGTATTCGATGTTTATCTCGCTAGTTGATCTCCCAAGTTGAAGGTAATGGAAAACACTTGCATAAACCTTGCAACTTATGAATGACGTAGACGTGTAGGCTTCTTCTCACATGCTTGCCGAGGAAGGGACTGCGGTCCCCAGTGATTCTTTGAAAACAATAAAATTGGATTATAGTTATATTTTTTTCAAAATCTGTCAATAAAATAGTAATTAAATACATAACGACGATATTATTCGTTGCAAATATATTTTTATACTTGAATTTTAGTGAAGCATATAATATCCGTCACTATAGCATTAGCGACGATCTATATAGTTACGCCTATCCGTTTCAACTAATCATCGTTAAATTTGTAGTTCAAAATTTAGTAATAATTAATTAATTTTTTGAAAAATAATAACATAGAAGTGTTGCTATATGAACTGTCACTAATGATATAGAGATGGATATTATATATGTCGCTAATTTGAAGTATAAAAAAAATTCGCAACAAATAATTTTGTTGTTATCTATTTAATTATAGCTGATTTAGTAACGGATTTAGAAAAAACAGGTCACCGTAATCTAATTTTGTTGTAGTGTTTGGACAGTTCTAAGATATTTCGTATTTTAATCTAGAGACGAGATAACATGAGATCATTTACATGCACTTAAATTGTAGCTATATAAAAGTAGGTATAATTTTTTTGTATTTACGTTGATACCCTGTGACCAACAAGGCGACTTCTATGTTGAATTCCACGCATTATTTAGTTCCCGTCTTAGAAAACCTTAGTCTAAAGATGTGTTCAAATAGGGCACTAAAGAAATCGTGAATTCGATGTTTTACTTAGCAACTGCCTGGATCATCAATTAGATAATATCGCTCCTATATTCCACATTTAAATATCGAGATACGATGCTGATATTCGAACGTCTAAATATCGATGTACCTACTGTCATGTTTCAATGTTTAAACATCGAACTTGGGACTTAGGATGAAGTTTAAGTATTGGATAGTGGAGCAATTTATTATAACTTTTTTTCGAATCAATTGTCTTTTAGATGTCAAACCATGGATCGTATATTTATTAATTTCTAAACAAAGGATACAGTTTTAACACTCTCAGGGGCTCTGGTGAATCCAAAGGTGTGACGCCGCGCTACTTATTCTAGCTCTGGCCTCCAAGTACGCCTTGTTAAACTTAAGATCGATCCGAGTTCAAG
Organism: Ottelia alismoides; assembly: GCA_037367405.1. Lineage (NCBI taxonomy): Eukaryota > Viridiplantae > Streptophyta > Magnoliopsida > Alismatales > Hydrocharitaceae > Ottelia > Ottelia alismoides. The sequence continues at coordinate 241,165 of JAZKJV010010282.1, forward strand.
GGTAATGGAATACCTGATGCCATTGCTCAGTCCTTTGTTGTCGACGTAGATCAAATCTTGAAAGAGCCCCGGATCTTCCTCTCGAACGTATGCCTCTCAAGCTCTCTCTTGTCGATGGAAAACAATAGAGAAGAGAACATATGTCGATTGGGGACCCTTGGCCTTATTATATTTGGCTAGACAACCAAAACGGTTGCCCATTCACCTTCCTCTTTTGTCCATCATAAAGAGATATTATTCTCTAATTAATCGGCAATCAAGGTGCACTAATGGCAATTGTTAATGTCCATATCAATGGGATTTTCATATCCCAATAATCAATGGGATTTTCAAATCCAACAATCTCCCACTGGACATTGATAATGGCCATGTAATGTGCATACTGTATGAGCTCAGAATTATTGCCACCAATAAAGATATAACTGAACAATCTTGTCCATTGGTTATGATAACATGAGATCAAGGAGGTATTCATCGTATTGAGCACGATTAAACCCATCAATGGTCACCAATATTAACACAACCAAATGACATAGATCAATGCCAAATAAATGAATAAATTTGGATCTATATCCAAAGTTGCATAATGAATGGTCTATTTTCTTAATGGAGACCCTTTAGTGAGAGAACGTGGAATCAACATCAAATACTTTATTCTGCGCAGAAATTTATTGAACTTCAAATGTTTCAAAAACGTAAAGGGTTGAGCAAAACAATACAAACTCCCACTAGAAATGGATATCTTTATTTGATACAACACCCATACGAATCATATGTTCATGAAATATATTGGGTGTCACTGCTTTGGTTAGCGGATCCGCCACCATGGAATTTGTCCCAATATGCTCTATGGAAATTTGTCAACTTTGTACTCTCTCTTTCACAACCAAAAACTTTATGTCAATATGCTTTGACTTGGTTGAGCTTCTGTTGCTGTTGGAATAAAGCACCACTGAATTATTGTCACAAAATAACTGCAATGGTCTCTGGATGCTACATACAATACGCACCCCATTGACAAAATTCTTCAGCCATATTCCTTGATTCGATGCCTCATAACATGCTATGAATTCAACCGCCATAGTGGAGGATGCTACAATTGTTTGTTTAGCACTCCTCCATGATATGGCTCCTCCAGCCTTTAAGAATACATAGCCTGAAGTGGATCTTCTACTATCTTGGCATCCAGCAAAATCAGAGTCGGAATAACCAATGATCTCCAGTTTATCCGACCTTTGATATGTAAGTCTGTAGTCTTTTATTCTCTGGAGATATCTCATGACACGTTTGGCAGCCCTCCAATGATCCATTCCTGGATTCGCCATGTATCTGCCTAGCATGCCCACAATAAATGCCAGATCCGGACGTGTGCACACTTGTGCATACATAAGACTCCCAATTGCAGATGCATAAGGGATCTTACCCATTTCCTGAATTTCAAGGTTATTCTTAGGGCATTGATTGAGACTGAATTTGTCTCCTTTAGCAACTGGGGTATCAATTGGTTTGCAACGCTGCATGTCAAATCTTTGAAGCACCTTATGGATGTAGTTCTCTTGTGACAATCCAAGTACACCTTGAATTCGATCTCGGTGTATCTGGATTCCTAATACAAAAGAAGCATCTACAAGATCTTTCATTTCAAAATTATTTGAAAGAAATTTCTTTGTTTCATGCAACAAATTCAGATCATTACTAGCAAGCAGTATGTCATCCACATACAAAACCAAGAAAATGTGTTTACTCCCACAAAACTTATGATATACACAATCATCCACTGGATAAGTCTCAAAACCAAATGAGATAATTACCTGGTAGAATTTGTGATACCATTGACGGGATGCTTGCTTGAGTCCATAAATGGATTTCTTTAATTTACAAACCATATTCTTTGCATCTCCCTGAACAAAGTTTTCCAGTTGAACCATATAGATCACCTCCTCAACGTCTCCATTGAGAAAGGCGGTCTTAACATCCATCTGATGAAGCTCAAGATCAAAGTGCGCAACTAATGCCATGATAATTCTAAAGGAATCCTTACTAGAAACATGAGAAAATATTTCATTGTAATCAATTCCATTTCTTTGAGTAAATCCTTTAGCTACAAGACGTGCCTTAAACCTTTCAACATTACTATTTGAACCCCTTTTGGTTTTAAATATCCATTTACAACCAATAGGCTTCGCACCTTCTGGCAATGGTACAAGGTCCCAAACTTGATTGTCTTGCATCGATTTGTATTCCTCATTCATGGCTTCGATCCATTTTGCAGAGTTAGAACCTTTCATGGCCTGATGGAAGTTGATTGGATCATCTTCCCTAATTCCATCTTGTTCTTGAAGAAATACTATATAGTCGTCCGGAATAGCACTCCTTCGTTCTCTAATGGATCTCCTTAAATTGTGAGGTTGTTGATTTTGATCTTGTGTAGCAAAATCCTCTATGAGGGGTTGTTGAATATTGTCATATTGAGGTTCTTGATTTGTTTCTTGCCCAATGATTGGAATGCACTCTTGTGCATTTTCAATCACAACATCAGGAATCGTGATTGATTCCTCCTCAAAGACAATATCCCTAATATGCATCTTCCCCTCCAAATCAACATCCTCAAAAAAAGTTGCGGTTCCCATTTCAAATATTTTCTTAAGTGTGGGATCATAAAATTTGTAACCCCTTGATCGCTCCGAGTAACCAATAAAGTAGCTGCTCACCGTTTTGGAGTCCAATTTTTTCTCATTTGGCCTGTACGGCCTTGCCTCAGCTGGACATCCCCATACGCGTAAATGCTTTAGACTAGGTCTTTTACCAGTCCAGAGCTCATATGGTGTTTTTGCAACTGTCTTTGTTGGTACTCTATTCAAAATGTAAGCCGCTGTTTTTAATGCTTCTCCCCAGAGGGACTCTGGTAAGGAAGAATGACTGATCATACTCCTCACCATATCCTTAAGAGTCCTGTTACGTCTCTCAGCCACACCATTCATGCTAGGAGAACCTGGCATAGTATACTGAGGAACAATTCCACATTCTTCTAGGAATAAAGAAAAAGTACCAGGACGTTGTTCACCAGAACCATCATATCTGCCATAGTATTCACCACCACGATCAGATCTGAAGCACTTTATGTTTTTGTTGAGTTGGAGTCAACTTCGGCCTTGAATGATTTGAACATGTCTAGAGCTTGTGACTTTTCATGAATGAGATATAGGTAACCGTATCTTGAGTAGTCATCTATGAATGATATAAAATACTGTTGACCATTCCATGATACCGTAGGGAATGGAACACATATATCAGTATGTATCAATTCTAAGACACTAGAAGCTCTATTGGCACCTAATCTCCTTGATTTGGTTTGTTTTCCCTTAATGCAGTTGACACATATATCTAAATCTGTAAAATCTAATGAATCTAGGATGTTATCAGCTACAACTCGTTCAATTCTAGATTTGGATATGTGACCCAAACGCTTATGCCAAATTGATGCTGAGTTTTCTGAGGCGGATTTTCGCTTAGTGCCTCTCGATTCAACAACCATAGATTCATTATATGAGGCAATGGTATCAAGCAAATAAAGCTTATCACTAGAAACTAAGGAACCAGTACCAATCATAACGGAGTTAAAAGAAAGACTAAATTTTCCATTTCCAAAATTTAGAAAATAACCCAAATTGTCCAATGCAGAAACAGAAACCAAATTTCGTCTAAAAGATGGAACAACGAAAGTATTTTTTAACTCTAGATAATGACCAGTTCCTAATAAAAGCTTAAAAAATCCAACTGCCTCGACTTCTGCCTTCTTTCCGTCACCCACATAGATGTATCTTTCAACATCAGTTGGTCTTCGGTAGTTCAGGCAGCCCTACATTGAAACACTTATGTGAGTAGAGGCACCGGAATCTAACCACCAAGTGTTTCTTAGAACTGAAGCTAAATTAACTTCAGAACAAACCAAAGTATGGATTGTACCTTTCTTCACGTGCCATGCATGATATTTGGCACAATCTTTCTTGACATGTCCAGATTTCTTGTAGAAGAAGCAACTAATTGCATCCTTATTCTTCTTTATTGGACCTGTCACAGCAGCATTACTCATTTGTTTCCTTTTCTTGCCCTTATCCTTAGAGGCCATAGCCAAATGAGCACTCTCTGGCTTATCTTGCTTCAACCTGTCTTCCTCTTGAGCACAGTATGAAATGAGCTCATTAAGAGTCCACTTCTCCTTTTGGCAGTTATAACTGACCCTAAACTGACTATACTGTGTCGGAAGAGACAACAGAACCAAATGAACTAGCAAATCATCAGATATTGTTAGTTCTAATTTCTGTAATTTTGAAGCAATATGAGCCATTTCAAGAATGTACTCCCTCATGTTTCCCTTGCCGGTATACTTCATGGAAATCAAGCACTGTAAATAAGTGCTTGTTTCCGCCTTATCGTTTTTCGCAAAACGCTCTTCAATTTTAGCAAGGTATTCTGTAGCTGTAGTTATTTTTTCTTCAGCAATCCCTCTAAGGGTTTCCAGAATGCCGCGCTTTATGATCATGAGACACATGCGATTAGAGCGCTCCCACCTCTCATAGTTCTTCTTTTCATCAGAAGAACTATTTTCTGTAAGAGGAGCGGGAGTCTCTATCCGAAGTGCAAGGTCTAGATCCATGCATCCAAGCAGTATCATAATGCTCTCTTTCCATGCCTTGAAATTTGTGCCCTGAAGCACGGGAATGGAATTCAAAGTGGCAGAGATAGTAGATGCGGAAGTGGAAGGTATAAAATAAAGAACAAAAGAAAACAGAATTAATGTATGTTTCATAAACGTGAATTTGCAAATACAGCCATAAGAAAAGCAAGATACCAAGCACATCACTAACTATTAAGTCTTTGGACAATAATGTTAGTTGTAAGTGATACTCTTGTTGTAATGATCAATTGTCAACGATAAATCCTGTCAAGTAATAAGATCATCTTTGGATGTATCTCATTACTCACATGGAACTTTATAATCATTGCTCAATTATCATCACAGGTATGCAAAATACTTAAATAAATATTGTCCCTCCTTTGGGAAAGATAATATTTATAATGCACACAAAATCCGTCCAGATATTTTAATGATACAATTTTGACAGTAGAGGTCACTTTGGTGGCTTATCCGTTTCAATTGTATCAATAGAATATTGTAATTACATCTTATGGCTGATACGAAATCAAAATTTTAATGGTTTTTTTTATATATATATATATAAAAACGGATGCAATCAATAATAATAATAATATACCATGACAAGAATAATTGCCAAAATTAAAAAAGACTATAATTGATTCATGTATACGGATTTGCAAGGATGACCTTGAAAGATTGATCTTTATCAATCATGAACCAACTAAATTTTGTAATCAAAGGTATGATTTTAATCACACGTATGAAACAAATACTATAAAAGACAAGTTTTGTTTCTTTCTAATTCAAAACAAGGAAATCAGAATCCCAATCTCACACCATAATTTCATGTTTCTACCATTTAATTCCAACGTGTATCCTCATGGCGTAATGGCAAAAGCAACGGCAATTTGATAAGGGTAATAAAAAAAACATCTCTCTCCTTTTTTTTAATAGGAAAGGATCTTTATCAATTATGGACTAGTTAATTCTGTAATTGATGTCCGTTGATATTAAAGTTAACAAACAAGGTATTGATCAATTCCGTTAAACAATACCCAATCAATAACAGCGCACAAATCAAATGAATTAAATTAGGAATCAAAATTGTCAACGTCATAATAAAAAAAAGGAACACACACGTTGCCAATATTGATAATCCATCCAGATGAAAAACTTATGTGCTTAAAATGGCTATTATGAAATAACCGATTTTGTAAAAGGGAATCAACCATACATAAGGGTATTATTGTTGATATCTTCGTATTTTCACCAAAATGCTTTATTTTAATAAATTTTTTTTCACAAACATAATCATGGCTTCCAATAAAAATGGAACCACTGTGAAACAGATCTAGAAGTTTAATAAACAAAACTAATTTCGTATCCAGAATGCAAACTATTGGTTACCTTTATTAAAAGGTCTATACTTTAATTATGAACATGCAACAACTATGGATGCACACGAAAATCTCTTCCCCTTTCTCCTTTTTTTTAATTTAAAAAAAAGGTGATATCTAAACCAACAAGGCATTAATAAACGATTCCTCCGAAAAAGACATGGCAGCGAGATGGCATTTCAAGACAACGATTGTTAAAGAATCAATGTATATAACAAAATATACATGTAAAACCCTATAAATCGGAGTCGAGATGGCTCTGATAACACTTGTTAAACTTAAGATCGATCTGAGTTCAAGGGTAATGGAATACCTGATGCCAGTGCTCAGTCCTTTGTTGTCGACGTAGATCAAATCTTAAAAGAGCCCCGGATCTTCCTCTCGAACGTATGCCTCTCAAGCTCTCTCTTGTCGATGGAAAACAATAGAGAAGAGAACATATGTCGATTGGGGACCCTTGGCCTTATTATATTTGGCTAGACAACCAAAACGGTTGCCCATTCACCTTCCTCTTTTTTCCATCATAAAGAGATATTATTCTCTAATTAATCGGCAATCAAGGTGCACTAATGGCAATTGTTAATGTCCATATCAATTGGATTTTCATATCCCAATAATCAATGGGATTTTCAAATCCAACACGCCTCACTCTCTCCTCTCCTCCTTCCTCTCTTTTATCTTCCACTCTAAGAAATTTGACTTAAGACAACGAATACTTTTTATTCATTGTTATACCATCTGTAGTTAAATATATAACAATGAAATTTGCAACGAATACCCCAATTCTTTGTTATATTCCTAGTAATGAATCATATAACAATCGTTACTTGGTAACTTTTTTGTCTAATCATTGTAAAATTTAGTAATGATTGATGCAAATTTTAAGGAATCAGTAAATGGATAAGTCATTGCTATATGATCATTTTGCAATGAAGATGATATTTGTTGTTATTTCAAGAAGAAAAGTCAATTTTACAATGAATAATATTTGTTGGTATATATTTAACATCAAAAGATATTGTAAGAAATATTCCAATTATTCGTTGCCTTATTTCAATTTTCCTTTAGTGTCAACACCTTCCTCACTTCGGTTCTGATCCCATCCCCATTCCCATCACCACCATCCTTGCCCCCACATGGGTTGGAAGGGATACATGAAGCACATCCCCCTAAACAAAACAAACGCTATCCAACATACCCCAAATCCTGCATCCTTAGAAGCCTTAGTTCCCAACAAATACTTAGTCAATGCACTTGCTCAATCCTATCATTTCCCAAGAAAATAGAAAATAGCAAAGCTAAAAAACTAGAAAACCAAGACCTACTGTTAATCTTGCAAAGAAAAACATTAACCTTACAACCCTCAAGACTAGAACCTTGTCGAGAAACCGGCCATAGCCCCACCTCTGGATGCTGAAGAAGTCATCTCCCACTCATTTGGAAGCATCGATTCTTCAGTCGAGATTTCACTCCCTCCCTTAAATAACCCAATCGTCTGGAGATCCTCACCGATTGAGATTATACACAACTTATATGACTCGAAGGTCATCTTCTATTGGATAAGCTACAACCAATCCTCTATTGACCCCTCTCCCTCCAAGAGTAACAACACATCTCCGTCGACAAAATCCCCTGTTCGATTTTTGGGTACTCCCGAAAAAACGGGACGTCTGTCTCAGTTCGACAAAAAAAGAGAGAACGGATGGTCCATTCTCCCACATCTGGTTATGTACAAACTAACCACCCACCAAAACCTAATAATCTCTTCCCCTTGGTACACGCCTCCTGACACCTGTCATTCGTTATAGGATAATAAGCTTGTCTGGAATCCGCTCCCCATTCTAATGGGACCAAGTGGTGCATTCATAGAACTTTGGTATCCTTTGTACTTCTCTTCCGACAACCGTGCAAAAATCATCATCCATATCCTTTTATCTTCTCAAAAACCTAGACCAAGTGGTGCATTCACACCCCCTCACATCCCATCATAAATCATCGAACTTTGGCAACACCCCGAAGTTGTTCCATCTCCCCATGTATTCCACCCACTAGCCTCTCTCACCATAATCCTCAAAATGATTGACCCCATTGCGAAGGAACCACCATCTTGATTAAACCACTAAACATACCTTGTAACTCCCACCACATATAGCCTCGACCAGCTCGCCTACTTTAAGTGCCTTCAACTGGGGCATATCCAGAAGTTTTGACTCAACCCCATGGTCTACTTCAAGAGAGGAAACCCTTGCTATATTGCCAACCCCTACATATATCAGAAGCCTCACCCCATGTGTCACCTAACCCAGATCAAAATGCCACCACCCAACGAAAAATGCAAGCGTAGAAACCTCCCTTACCATGATTTACCAAACGTACACACCCAAGAACCTTGCTACCAACCCCTCTACCTCAGATTGATGTCCCTCTCCTCCCGCCTCCAGAGATACATGATTAAGAGGAATTTTGCGAGTGTCGTACAGTCTCACAAGGCAAGACCGCAATCGATACAATGACCGCTCACGAAACCCAGCTAAATCAACAATTTACCCACAATTAAGATTAAAGCAATGAATGTAAAACTTTGGATTTAAAATTTATTATAACTATATAATGGATGTGTATAGGTGCAAGTATATAGAGTGCTGAACACGGGGATTAAACAGGAGACTGGAGCAAATCTATGCACAAAATTGTGTGTTCTTCCTGTCTATTTTTTTGGGTTTCTGATTTCATATTTTTTACGGAATTTTAATTTTTTTATTTTTTATTTTATATGTTTTTAATTACTTTTTTGATTTTCTGATTTTTCCATTTCTTTTTTTCTTTTTAAATAAGATATATAAGTAAAATATAAGACTATATATACAATATAGGGTACTATATATAAATACTAATAAAAATGACCAAAATACAAAAAAAATGAAATGATTTTGGGTTTTAAATAATTTTTTACTATTTTGAGATTTTTAAGTAGTTTTGCTAATTTTTATGTACTTTGAAAGTCAAAAATATCCCAAATCAGGGAAGTAATAAATAAGCTGAATAAATTTGGAAATTAGAAATGGCAAATAATATCTAAAATTTTCCAAATAAATTTTAATTGATCAGTAAAAATATAAAGAAAATTATAAAATAGAAAATGATATTTTTGTAATTTTTAGGATTTAGATTTTTATAAAGGATTTTGGAGCTTTTTTATTTTTATGAGTTTTCTTTTTTATAGTTTTAGTGATTTTTGAACTAAAGTATCAAAATACTTAAATAAACGAAATATATTTTTTTGAGAAATTTTCAAAATGATTTTATATTTTTATGGTGTTTTTAAGTTAAACAAGGAATTTTTATGCTCTTTTTTATTTTTATAAAACAAGAAAAGTCCTAAAATTCAAAACTAAAAACATTCCATGAAGGATCAAAACATCATACACTTAATCCTATTTTTTGAGATTTTTTGGAGCATGGACACTATATTTAATAAATGTAACAAACATACAAAAAAGTCAAAGAACTGGTAGGGACATATATACAAATAAAAATAAACTTGAGGTGCTTCGTACAATTTTTCCAAAAGTTTATAACTAGAATTAAAAATTAACGGACTAAAAAAATACAAAAAGTCACAGGGATTTCCTGCAAAAATGCCACCTCATGTGGGACGTGAGGTGGCGTGGACTGGACTAAACTGCAAATAAAATAACTATGAGGGTCTATTTGCAAATATTATAGAATATTTAAATAACAAATGAAAGATTATATATTAATTGTTAATACAAAAACAAGGGGGTGAAATCTGCAAAATACCCCTCCTTTGCATGGGCGAACGGCTAGATGTGATCCACTAATCCACGTGTCATGCATCCAGTGGTCGACGACGATTCGCCTCGGATGGTTGGGATTAGATCCCACGAAGGAGATCAACAGCTCTGGGGCTCTACATCCAACGGTGGTTGTAATATCTGGGATAGGTCCTTGATCAGACGACGGAGGAGGCCCCTGGAAGAACAGGGACGAACACAAGCTTGGGCCTCCTCGATCGTCTAGATCTTGCGAAAGATGGCCTCTTCCCAGCTCCTGATGGCTTCAATAGAGTCCCGGTGTCCTCCCGCACTGATGGAAGGTCTCAAAAGGGTGCGAGAGGGTTTAACCACGTCCAACAGAGCACCTCGACCTGGGTGTCACGTCCTGCTTCGATGAGCCTCGACATGGCCTCCTTTATGGTTCTTTCCTAAAGAGGTTAGCTCACAAAAATGGGGCAAAGCTCGGGTGAGATCCATAATGGGAAATGGGTCAGAAATGTGCAGTGCAGTGGCTACTCTAACGAGGTAGTGGTGGTGGAGCACTGTGGGCCAGATCTAGTGAGGATCGGACGAGCTGGAGGTGCGTGGGGTGATCAAAAAATGTTGGGGAAGGAAGTGAAGGCAGAAGGTTTGGCGAAAAATGATGGAGTCTAAAGTAGACGAGTTCGTCGGAGCTAGCCTCTAGTGAACTATGAAGTGGCTTCGTTATGCGAAATCACGGGATCAAAACATAAAATGAATGCAGGAGATCAAACCTAAGGTTAATAGCTATCTAAAAATGCAAAGAAATGTACCTCGAGCAGCCAGAGCTGCAAGGTGAACCTCACGATGGCGAAGGTCACCGGAGATGGTTGGAACCGGCCTTCCACATCACTCCTCCATGCACAAAGGAGAAGGGCGAGCGAACTGTCACCTCGCTCGAGCCCTAGATCTCGGATTTGGGTGAAGAAGTGGGTAAAAGGAGATTCGAAATTGGGAGGAAGGAGAACATGTGGTTTTGTACAGGTGATTGGGTTGCTCCAAAGAACGAGGACCAATGAGCACAGTAATGATCCATGGATCAAGGAGACACACCTGCATGATGGAGGGCAGATTGAGGACAAAAAATAATGAAGGAATCAACCCAAAAGGATGAATAGATCTTTGGGAAAAAGTCGAGGAAAAGTGGGTCGAGGATATGTCTGATAAACCTAGGACCTCAGTCAGAGAGTTGACCGAGGTAAACTAAAGGTGAAACTGGGTTGGTCTATGTGGACCAATCAGGAAAAAGCAGACCCAATATTATTTGTAAATTGAATAATAAATAATACATGATTTTATTAATTTTAATACATAATATAATTTTTTGTTATTTTCTATAATATTTTAATATGATTTTTACTTATTTATTGAGGTTTATTACAAGTTACTTTCTAAGGTTACATTTATGTTTTGCATAATTTTTTATTTTTTATTTTTGTATTTTTATTTTATTTTATTATTTTATATAATTTTAACTTCTTTTTATAAAAATAAATTTATTTTTTTTATATTTTTCTGATATAATATGTACACTTAAATAAATCTAGTTGTATATTATATAGGTATATTTATAGGTATTTTACCGATGTATTTTGTATACTCTTTTTATTTTTGTGTTTTATAAATTGGTTTTATTCTATTTTAAATATGTATAAGTGTTATAAATAATATTTACAAAATTATAAATAAAATAAAATAATAAAGAATAAATAAAATGAATATTTTTATATAGGTAAACTATACAATAGGGGTCCAAAACCTAATTTCACACCTTAAATCCAAAAATATGAAACCACCTCATTAAATAGCTTATTAAAAGTTATATACAATTAAAGATGATTTTCATACATTTTGAGTTTTTATTTTGGAGATATGGGTCTGGGAATTTGGGATTTTGGCTATTGATTTAGAGTATAAAAAGTACACTGTGTATTATTTTTATATGAAATCAATTTTGTATTTTTCATCCTTATCTTATCCTACTTTATTCCTTGCCGACCCAGTCATCCAGTTTCCTAGGTCTCAGGGTTTAGGATCATAAAATACCTTTGGCATTTTATTTTTTTTATTTTCTTTATTCTAAAATTTTGACATTAAAAACTGTATTTTATATACAATAAATAGAATAAATAATGAATGTTAATTTGTACAAAATAATGTTATTTACATGCATTAGCTTGGGTTTTTAAGGCTAAAATGATATAATAAAGGTGATGAAATAGAGATTCATCACCCCCATACTTGCCTTTGTTAGTCCCTAGCAAACACTTATGCAATAAGTGCATAAAATAAAAATAAAGTAAAGAATAAGAAAGAAAGTGAATCGAATTTAATTTTCAAACTTGTCTTCACAAAATCAAAGTTTGGAGCTCAAGTCGGACCTTTGGATTTTATGTGTGGTAGGAACCTTATTCGGAATCGAATTTGAAACAAAGCTTTCAAGAATCCCAAACTCTACTCAAGTCTCCTCAATAGCCAGGTCAGAATACTTCAACTCATATGCAAACCCTTATAACTATGAATCTATCTTGGACAGTGTGTGAGATATGTAACTCTCCTCGACTGAAGTGGTAAAAGTCAGTCTTCTCCAACATGGTGACCCTAATTCCCCAATCCAACCACTCTTTCCTCAAGAAGCAGGGTATTCCCTTCTAAGTTCAAGTGACAACCAACTCAAGTAGAGGAGGTGGAGAGAAGAATGGACGATAGCCAGTGTAGCTACTATCCTAGGATGCTTGACCAGTGTAGCAAAGTCACCCGACTGCATGCTCACAAATGTATGACTTTGAATCTCAAGCTTGCTTATTGACTATACAAATATGTACACTTCGTAGGCATTTTATTTTCAATCAGGCCTGACCATTTTTTTTGGAATTTTTAATTTTTTAATACTATATACAACAACATTTACATAAGGACTTTTTCTTCTTGAGCCAGTAGGCTATCCCTCTTTTGAAGCTTTATTACAACCGACAACTTCTGTCTTTAGACCTCGTCGTCATTGGATCGGGTTGGGTTACAATGGCCGCAAAAGTATTACTTCCGATGTTTTCATTGGCTTGTGTCTCATGCCGGCAAATCCAACCCTCTACCACTTCAACTGAGGTGAGCAAAGTGTAAGGTGCATGTGTACAAGCTAGGTCATTATCATCGAGAGTCGTGTGTGTGCTCCGAAATACTCTACTTAGGTAGTCAAGACAACATTGAACAAAGTCTCGTGATCTCAGATAATTAAGTCAACCAGACCTGAAGTACCTCAATTCCAGTTCCTATAAGGTTCCGTGATTAGGTATATTTAAGGTCCAACCAAGCTCCAATTTTCAGATTTTACTTAGACTTATTCATCTATCAAACTCAATCTGAAAAATGCAAATGCTATGTACAATGCAGAAAACATTTTTGTGTGTATTTTCGAATTTTGAACTTTTTATGGATTTTTGAAAAAAGTTTTGCCAATTTTATGCAATTTTTTAAAAGATTTTGTAAATGTTTTTGGGATTTTAAATTCAGCAAATATTTTAGGGATTTTTGAAAAAAAGTTATTGGATGAGAAATAAATACAAATATTTACACGGGGATGCATCTTATACTAACAAGAGTTGGGTTTTTAAGAAATCACACAAGGTAAGTTAATTAATTTTCATAGATACATATACAGTTAATAAAGAATTTTTGTGTGTTGTATATATTCCTCAAACTTTTTTGAAAATGATTTTACAAATAATTTTGAAAACTATAGTTTAAAATAATTTTTATAAATAAATTTTACGAACATTCACAAAGATTTGAAAATCATTTTGCAAAGGTTTTTTTAAAAGTATATACATATTTTTCAAAATATTTTTGCAACAACTTTCAGTAACATTTGCAAATAGATTTTCAAATAATTTTATTTCACATAAAGAAAAGATTTACAAATAAAATATTTTTACAAAGATTTAAATTATTTAATAAAACATTTTCCAAATAGTTTTCAAAAGATTTTTTAAAAAGATTTTCAAACTATTTTTTGAACATTTTGCAAAAAGTATTTGTTACTTGATTTATTAATCAACATATACACAAATAATTTGAGGAATAATAACCATCTTTTATTAATTGATTTAATGAATTTTATGTATATATAAAGGTTTTTTACATTAATTTAGCCATACTTTTTAAAAATATGAAAGTACGAGTTATGGCTAAAGTATATACGAAGTATATATGAACCCCCTATACTTAGCTTGAGCTATGTCCTCATAGATCATAGAGAAAAAGAGAAGACATAACTTGTACATAGTATAGAAAAGTCTAAGAATAAACGAATGAAGTAATGAATGAATAAGAAGACGACCGTCCCTCCTATACTTAGGATCACTAATCCTAAGTATAACAGATTGTACACAATGCGGGGGAGGGTCGAGGGTGGAAATGAATAGATCACACTCAAATTGTCTCCCCCCTATACTTAGGGTAAGATATCCCTAAGTATAGACAAGAAGAGGAGATGTTGGATGGGCTCAAAGATTGAAAACTCGGGTGCACACCCCTTGTACTTAGGATAAAGTATTTCCTAAGTATAGCATATTGTCAAAAAGGGACGATGTCATTTTGGTAGAAAAAGAAAATTGAAAACAGAAAGAAGAAAAGAAGAAAATATAGAACAAATAGAAGAAAGGATCGAAGAGAAAATACGTGAAAAGAATGCACACATCACTCCCCCTATACTTAGGGTAAAAGAGCCCTAAGTATATGCAACAACAAGTGTGATGAAACATAACAAAGGAAGGATACTCGGCTCGTACACCCCTCCGTACTTAGGACAAAGTACATCCTAAGCAAGGCAAACATATGGAATGGGTTGGATGAGAAAAATGAGAGATGCAAGGAGGTAAACGATAGCGGATATATAAAGAGGTGAATTTAAAAATGAAGGTTGTACAAAAATCAAGAAGGTAGAAAGCGGACCTTCTTGCGGGATCGCTGAGGAATGGATCTAACAAGGTGAAGGTCGATATCGGGATCCTCAGTCGACACAATCCGATCAGGATTGACCTGGTAAAGATCCTCAGCAATCTTAAAGTGAGAAGGCACAGACGGGTCGATGGAAGAAGTGTGGATAGGTTTGACCTGGGGTGCCTCGCATATATCAAAGTGAAAAAGCCCGAACTCATCAATGGAAGTAGTCGGGTCCAGTACAACTCGATGAGTCTCTAAGTCATCACCGAAAGGTCAGAATTCATTGGTGAAAGCAGTAAGATCAAATTCGGCCTCTGAAGTCTCTCCTAAATCTGCCCTCTGCTCAAATGTGTCTATTGTGTATTTCATGTGGATGTCATCAACACAACGCCAATCACATGAAGAGGGAAATCCAAGGTCTATGATTTCCGAGTTTTCCTACTTATGGAGGAATTCTCGAGTCTCATCATCATCCATAAAGCAAACCTCCCTAATATCAGTAGATAGATAATAGTCCTTGGGGTCATCTAAAACAAGTGTAGTTACATCAGGTGCAGGTCTCCGGTCGGCGGTAGGTGTAGTGATGACCACAATGCTCTCGTCATCTAGACGGAAGCGAATCTCTCCTGATCTGTAATAAATAACGACTCTTGCAAAGGTAAGAAAGGGTCGTCCCATGATGATCGGAGAGTTCTCCCAAGTGGAGGAGGTCTCCATGAATAATACAATAAAATCAATAGTATAGCTCATGCCCTGAATCCAAATGACAATGTTCTCTAAAATACCCTTCGACCTCTCTATTGATCCATCAGCAAATTGAACGATCATCCTGATCTTCCTAAGAGGCCCTAAGTGAAGTGACTATACAAATGAGAAGGGTATTATGCTAATTGAAACACCTCCATCAAGGAGAGTCTGATCACATGAATAGTCAGAGATTGTGCATCTAATGAATAGTGTAGCAGCGTCCCCTTTCCTAGAAGAAGGGCGGTGGTTGATGGCGTGGGTAGTGGTCATGGTCAAGATATGACGCTCAGATCTGCTCCTTCACTTTTTCTTCTTGGGTAAAGGAGCAGATAAATGGTCATGGCGTGGTATAAGTAGGGCATCAATGATCTCATGAATAGCAACCACCACATCGGGTTGAGTCAACATTTTTTGAATTGTTGGAGCTCCTCCATACAAGGGGGATGAGATCGGAATAAACATCTTCACAAGTATGACTAAGAGTAGTCTATATAGTGTCATCCTTGGATTCAAAGGTGGGACATGGGTGAGAAATGTGTGAGCAAATGGTCTAGCAAGGATGCCCTCTCCTCAAGAATGGCTTGACTATATGTCACCAGAAATCCTTTTTTAGTTTTAAAATTTTCTCATTTTTTTGTATTTTAGGTGATTGCAAGCTCTCATTGGTGTCCTCAAATGATACCATATCATCAAATGGTGAAGCGTCATTGTGGCTCTTGTTGATACTAAGGAGGTCATCTACCCTCTTCTTCATGTGCTCCATCATTTGGGTCAAGGTCTTAAGTGTGGACAACATAAAAGGTGACTCCCAAAGCTCAATCTCGAGTGGGTGAGGTGATGGTAAATGTGATGGTGATGGTGGGTCAATGCCCGAGTCCTGAAACAGTGGGTTAGGTGGATATGTACAAAAAGAATAATCAGGAGAAAGATCCTCCTAATAACATGGAAGTGGATCAAAATAAAAATCTGCTTCCTGAAACAAAGGATTAGCCAGATATGTAGAAAAGTTAGGAGCAAAGTCCTCCCAGAAAAATGGAGGTGGACCGGATGGAGGGCGAGGAATTTGTAGAGCCTGGATAAAAAGCGCTCCAGTCAACCATCTCCAAAACAAAAGGAAGTGATCGGGAGAACACGAGGGTCAAGTCAATAAATGTGAGAAAAAGGTGCAAATATGCAGAGAAATCAAGCATTCACAAAAACAATCACAAACAAATATACACAATACAAATCCCTCAATTCCCCTACTCAACATTGTGATGATCGTAAAAGATCGATCTTTTTATCTTGTCAATTTTTAAAGTTAGGTGAAAAATGTACAATCAATTAGGTTGGATTAGGATTTGGGCACTACTCCCTAGTGTGTACGTAGGAAAATAAAAAGTGAATACAATAACGGGGGTTACTCTCGCCAAGACAAAGTTTTTTCTTTTTAATTTATTTTAGGGTGAGTAATATTAGCAGTCCCAATTTTATTTGTGATTAATCTACATTTCATCACATTTATTCTTTCATTTTGGCCTTTAAACCCTACTTGAATACATGTATATATCATTAATTTATACAAGATACTCAATGAAATATTGTACATTTATTGTATTTATCGCCAAAATAAAAGAATAGAGGAAAGAAAAGAAAAAGAGCGAAGTGTCAACACACTGAAGTGACCCTGACCCCGAGACTCAGCCATCATGATGACTTAGTCTACAGGGAATAAAGTATGGGGAGATAGGGCGTCTAATTGTAAAGAAAATATAGAACAAATCACTCTACAAAATAAGTCAATAATTACTTTTTGGGACCTATTTTATTATTTATTATTTACACCTCAAATAATGAAACTTTGTACATGAAAATTATAGGTAAAAATATATAGAAAATACAAAATTTATTTCACACAAAAATAATATACAGTGTACATTTTATACACAAAATAAAATACCAAAATCCTAACTTCCGAAACCCATATATCTTAAATAAAAAATCAAAATATATCAAAATCACTTTTAATTGTATTTAACTTTTAATAAGCTATTTAATGACGATGGTTTCATATTTTTTGGAGTTAAGGTGTGTAAGTTAGATTTTGGATCCTTATTGTATAATAGACCCGACTAAAATACTCATTTTATTAATTCTTTATTATTTGTATAATTTTATATTCTTAGAATTTAGTAAATATTATTTATAGTATATGTACATATTAACACTAACTTAAGAAAAAATATCAAAAAATTATATTTATATGTATAAAAATAAGTTATAAATATATAAAATAAGAAAATAAAATAATAAAAGTTAAATTACAAAACAAAAATAAAATTAACTGAAACATAGGTAAATATACCAAAATATTTATACCCTAAAAAGTAACTTCTAAATAAACACCTCTAAAAATAAATAAAATACACATAAAATACTAAGAAAAATTAGAAACATTTTTTTTATAACCTAAAAATAATAAAATCGAATATTGTTTATTATTCACTTTCCAAGGCATTTCTTCCTTGGAATTTCCTGGTTGGTCCACGTTGACCAACCAGACAAGTTCTTTTGTTGACCACAGGTCAACTGTCCGGCCTCCCTTCTGACGCCTGTCAGAAGTCATGCGGGCCGCCCCTTCACCAATTTCTCCACGCCTCCTCCTTTACTCATTGCCCTCGAAACCATCACCAACATGTAGCCCCTTCATCCCACACTTCGCCCATCACCGAATCCTCACCAACCTCCCACAATCTCATGCAAAATTGCCTCGAAATTCACCAAAAGCTCGCCTATAAATAACCCGCTTCGCCCATTTTTTATATTTAATCGTGCCTTGGCTGTTCTTATCACCTAAAAACTATTCATGCATCTTCAGCTCGGTGATAAGGAGCTTTGGGTGTAGGTTTGCAGCGAGGACAACGGTCTAGGGACACATCCAGCTACTTGCGGCGAACCTCCAGGGCATGGTTTAGCTCCTAAGCCCCAGGCTCTGTTGAGCCCATTTCCGACATTCCTAGGTAACTTCATAGTCTAATCTTCATCTTGCATCGTTAATTTATAGTTTAATCGAGCTAGTATAGATCAAACTAAAAAACCCCAATTCGAGGAGCTCAACCTCCAGGTTAAAATTGTCGTTATCTAACCGTCAACTCCCCCTGATTTTCACATCGTCTCAGTCCCCTTCGCCTTCTCCATCGATTAACCACTTCATCCAACCCAGATCCATCATGGATCTGGGATCCGAGCTCCCTTCGTTGCTTCACGTCGGAGCTCCCCCATCCATTCCATTCCCCCTGTCATTTTGGACAAACCCTGGGTCTAGGAGATAAACCTCGTATCCGTGCTTTTTTTGGTGCTAATTTATGAGACAATCGATGCTTCTGGGTCTTCATTGACCTCATAGAGCAGCTCCAGAAAGTTCAACCTCGTCGGAGAGTCTAGTGCTTTTTCGCCTTTCCTGGACCCTACAGCTGCACGCGGAGGACAACCAGCTACCTATTGTGTGACAGAGGAGGTGGTCGTGGATCTGGTGGGTCGCCGGGGTGGAGGAACCGCAGGTAGCTGCGATGCTGAAGGTACGGCCAGTGACGGTGGAGGGCTCGCCCAGGCGATGGTGGAGGAGCGTGGAGTCGACTATGGGTCGCCAGGGCAGAGGAGCCGCAGGTGGTTGCGGTGCTTCAGGCGGTGATGGAGGAGCGCGGGATGGAGGTCGCAGATTGGGTGGGTTGTTGGCCTACCGACGCGACCGCCGTTGGTGGCGAAGGATGGGAGGTCTGCGCGGCTCGCACAGAGGATGGCTGAGCCGCTGGATGTGGTGGCCGGCAGCTACTGCCGATAGTTTTTTCTAATTTTTTTTAAATGTAAACTGCAAACAGAAACATAAGCTTTATATATATATATATTAATTTCTCCTACAAAACAAATGTTAGAAACATGTTTTTTAATTTTTTTAATTTTATCCTGCACAACAAATGTTAAAAGAAAACATATAATATTTTTTTATTATTTTCTTAAATTCTTTTTTTAGACCAAACAGGATGCGTGAACGAATACGGATCTTGCGATATGGAAGATGAACCTGGATCTCCGATCACCGTGCATGATCGCAGTTGATAGATTATGTGAGGTAGAATGTGAAATGTAGGGATCGGAAAATGAGATGAAAATCAGATTCGGATCGGACGTCAAATGTGAGTACAGATGAAAATAGTGGTGAAAATTACGGATCTTGATCTACGAGCATGAAAGTAAAAATTATGTTATGATTGCTCTAGACGAAATATGCAGAAAAAAATAGATCTAACCTGAGGGAGGCGAGCGTCGTAATGTCCTCAACGACAACCGATCTGCAGTCACTGGACGGCTCGGGGGCTGGGCTCTTCTATCAAGCGACGGGTTTTCGGGATTGAGGCTCCTTCTCCACCAAAGATTGATCAAAGAATAATGAAGGAAAGGAAAATCGTTAAAAAGAATAAATCCCAAAAAAGAAACTATGTACAAAAAAGGAAGGTAATTAGTGGTTATTTAAATAAATAAAATTAAATAATTAATTAAAAATGAAATTCGGAATTAAATAAAATCATCAAAATAATCAATTTACAAAAATTAATTAGCCACCTTAATGGTGGTTATTTAAGGCATAAAATTAAATCTTATATACAAGGTAGGTTTTCAAATCAAATAAATGAATAAATTAAATAAATAAATCCAAAATTCATATATATATTAATTTAATAAATTAATGTTAGATATAAATTTTTTTGGAGATTTTTATGTAAGGAAATTAGTATATACATATAGTACAATATACACATATACAAATAAGGACAATATTTTTAAATGATTTTTAAAATTTTTTTAATTTTTTAATTTTAGTTTTTATTTTTAATAATGAAGAGAATATTTACAATTATGTACATTATGTAAAAAAAGTAAATATGAATAAATATATATAATAAGTAAGTGGTAAATTATACAAATCACCCCAGAAAATCGACTTTTAGAAAGTAACTCCGAAAATTATGAAACCACAACCATTCGAAAGATAATTTAATTTAAAGTACAATGGGAGTGAGTTTGATTCAATTTGATTTCATATGGAACTGGAATTCGTTTTTCAATCATTGCTTTACGGCTTTTTTCTGAGTGTGGTTATTTATAATATGTATAATATTTTACTTTGCGATTATTTTTAATATTTACAATACATTTTTATTTACACTTTTGTTTAGTAAAATATTTAATTTGAGGTCAATTTATATATAAATAAAACCATGTAAGTTTTGTACAAGTTTACAAGGAAAAATATTTATAAATTAATTTTGGATTTTTGAATTAAAGACCCTATCTTCCCCTACTTTATTCCTAGCCGATCAGGTCAAGTCTTAACCTTCTCTCGGGGTTCGGGTCAGTCTGCATTTATTTTATAAATACATCATTTTTCTTTTATTTTTCTTTTCTTCTTTATTTTTTTATTTCTATAATAAAGAGTGTTAAAAATGCATATTTAACAAATGCATGCAAAATGCTAATTTCATGAAATTAGTGGTTATTTACAGGTATTTAACTAAGAAAATAAAGCTAGAATAAAAGAATAAAGGCAATGAATCGTGGATTCATCACAATAGGACATAACACTATCTCAAAACTAAAGTTAATGGGTATATTTATAAATATTTATTATTATGATATGTAGTATATCAATGGAATGAATTCTAAGTATTTAGCTAAAACTTTATAATAGTAATCAAAATAATGCGTGATGATATGATAAAAACTTGGTAAGGGAATTATATAATTTTACCTTATATTATTCTTTCTAATTAGACTACGAGAAAATTGATCTAAGGCAATGAATAATTTACTAATCAAAGCCATAGATTCAGTAGTTAAATATATAACAATGAATATTATTTGTCGCATACTTCTTTAAATTTGCAACAAATACTTCTATTTGTTTTTTAAAAGAAAAATGGTCATCACCATATAGGTGCATGTGTAATAACTTCACCATTTAACATTTCAAAGTATTACATGCCTAAATTAAGCCTGATGTAATTATAAAACATTTACACATTCCACCCCTCAACAAATGATTTTGCATGGAACACCACATTCTCGCCATACGCATGCTTGTGCCTAAAGACCGACCCATTTCTGGAAGTCCAGATTTCCCAGATCATCACTATCACCTCTGACCTTCCTCTTTCAGAGCCCGTCAACCTGATTATGTGCTCCCAAGATTCAACGACTCCCTCAACAAGTCTCTCAGGTTCCCCCAACAATGTCGAGGCCACAAGCGATCACCCACAACTGAAGAATAGATGGTCCGCATCCTTGACCACTGATGAATCCACGATTCATCGCCTTTATTCTTTTATTTTAGTTTTATTTCCTTAGTCAAATACCTATAAATATCCATTAATTTTATGAAATTAGCATTTTGCATGCATTTGTTACATATACAATTTTAACACTCTTTATGTTCAAAATAAAAGAATAAAGAAGAAAAGAAAAAGAAAAGAAAAGAAAAGAAAATAAAGAACGTATTTATGAAATAAATGTAGACTAACCCCAACCCCGAGAGAAGTTCAAGACTTGACCTGATCGACCAGGAATAAAGTAGGGAGAGATTGGGTCTTTCATTCAAAAATCCAAAAATAATTTGTAAAATTTTCCCTATATATTTGTATAAAACTTACATTATTTTATTTGTTTATAAATTTACCTTAAATGAAATATTTTTCTAAACAAAAGTTGTAAATAAAAATATTTTGTAAATAAAAAAAATAAATGCAAAGTAAAACCATGTACATATTAAAAGTATCCACACTCAGAAAAAGTCGTACAATGATAATTGAAAGACCAATTCCGACTTCATATGAACTCAAATTGAATCAAACTCATGTACATTGTACTCTAAATTAAATTATCTTTAAAGTGGTTTTGGTTTCATAACTTTTGGAGTCACAGTTGAAAAGTCGGTTTTGTAGGTGGTTTGTGCAGTTTCACCACTTACTTATTGTATATATACTTGTTAATATTTTTTTATATATAATGTACATAATTGTAAATATTCTCTTCATTATTAAAAATAAAAATAATAAATAATAAAATTAAAAAAAAATTCAAAAATAACTTCCTTATTTGTATATGTGTATATTGTAATATATGTATATATTACTTGTATACAACTAATTTCTTTACATAAAAATCACCAAAAAAGTAATATCTAACATTAATTAATCAAATTAATATAATTACAAAATTTTGATTTAGTTATTTAATTTATTCATTTATTTGATTTGAAAACCAACCATGTATATAAGATTTGATTTTTTACCTTAAATAACCTCCATTAAGGTGACTAATTAATTTTTGTAAATTAAATATTTTACTTATTTTATTTAATTAAAAATTTCATTTTTAATTAATTAAATTAAATTAACCAAAATACATTCTTTATTTGTACATATTTTTCTTTTTGATTTTTCTTCTTCTTTTTATTGAGCTCCTCCTCCTTCATATTTCCCTTGATCAATCTTTGGTGGAGAGGAGTAGAAGGGTGCCAGCCTTTGAGTCGTCCGATGAAAGTGAGTCGGTCCTTGTCGAGGCCATCACGGCGTATCCGACTCCAAGGTGAGATCCAATTTATATTCCATCATCATTTTAGATTTAATTTTTTGCTTCGATGTCATTGTTAAATTTTAGATCTTAAATTCCTAGAAAATTTCTACCACGATTTGATCCACCCCCGAATCCGATTCTCATCTCATCTTCTATATCCACACACGTTCTCATTCTATCTCACACAAACTATCAACTCCGACCACGCATGGTGGTCAGAGATCCGGTTCCAATCTCTCATTTCCCTCGGAACCGAACCCATACATGTTTCTCGCCTTTATTTGTTTTAATAAAAGGGACCGTGCCGTCACTCTTGAGGTCATTCTTGATCCTGCAATAAAATCAAAGAAAATATTATTTTTCCTTTTTTTTTCTTTTTTCTCTAACAATTTTGTTGCAGGAATAAAAACAAAAAATTATTATATCTATATTTTTCTGTAACATCTGTTTTGCAGGATAAAAAAATTAAAGGAAAGACTATATCCATTTTTTCTCTTCTTTCATTTGCTGCAGGTTTAAAAAAAATTGCAGTTCTGTTTCTTCAAAAAAAACAAAAAAACAAAAAATAGCAGCAGGCCCGCTGCCCTCCGACCGCCACCGGTCGCACGAGCGCATGCTGCCGCAGACCCCAGCCTGCACCGCCCGGCCCGCCACCGCCACGACGGTCCTCCTCCGCTCCCCCGCCCCTGCCAGCGACCGGTCTCCGCTTCCCAGAATTGTCGCCACCTTCCTGTCGAAGCCGCCCGCTCCGCCTCCAGCGGCTGCGCCACCCCGATACCCGACCGACGTTGACCGCGCCGACCACCTGGATCCCCTCACCCACCATCCCTCCGCACCGCGATCACCCCGAATGCAGGTGTGCACCATCAGCGCTTCTCTCCCTTCGTCGCCAACCAGATCCCACCGACATCAGCCCTCTGCCGCTGGAGCCCCCAAGGCAGTGCGGCCACCATCTCCTTATAGCGGTCAAGCTCTGCTGTAGCACCCATCAAAGCCCGTTGTTGCCGCCCTTGTGGGATAGAAGAAAGAGGGGGGGAAGCCCGTTGCCTCCTTTGGTTTGGAACGAAGAGATAGAAAGAAAGGGGAAGGGAGAAGTCAGCCCCAATCCTAGCCTTTAAAAAAATTCTTTGGAAAAATTGTAGAAAAGCCCTCAATAGTCTTACGATTTGCAAAGAAGCCCCTGCTCTTCAGCCTGTCACGTGCGTCGTACGCACCATCTGGGTAAATTGCAATAGTTCCCCGTATTTTATTATTTATTGCTTTTTCATGTAAAAAATTTGAGTGATTACGTTTAAGTCCCCATTTCCTAGACATTATTTTGCAGCCTTTTTCTTATCGAAATAAATGCTATATGTGATCTGAAAATTCTACAAATTTGTATATATTTCTGTTGTGTCCCCTTCACTGTATAAAAATTTCATCGTATTCTATTTTTATTTGATATTTAAAAAAACAGTTTCATTTTCTCTGCCCGAAATTTGAAAAATAATAAAAATTTAAATATTATCTAAAAAATTCCAAAAAAAATAGATTAGGTGTTTTTTATTGTCTTTTATTTTCTTTCCAAATTTCAGGCATTAAGTATTTTCAAAACCCACAAAATTTGAAAATTACTAAAAAGCTTATAAAAATAATAGAAAATTGTAGAAAAATCCAAAACTAGTGATGCAAGTTCATGTGTGTAGATATTTGTCTATAGTTTATCATAAAAATCATTTCCATGAGTTTTGGTAATTAAAATATTTTTAAGTTACAAATTGCTCCAGGATGTGCACTATTTTCTTTTTTATCACTGTTCAATTTTTAAAAAAAAACAATAACATTTGAAAAACTTGAAAAAAATATCAAAAATATTTTAAACCTATAAAACACAAAAATATTTTTTCTGCAATTTTTTGAACATTGCTGAATATTTTGAAAATGTAAAAAGAGTGTGTTGGTGTGTGTATTTTTATTCCCTTGTGCATATTATTCCTCATTTGAAAAAAAATTGAAAAATTAAAAATCAGTAAAAATTCATTTTATTTTACTTTGAAATTTGACTGCTTTGTTTTTTTCAATCATGATACTTGTGTTTGACCCTGGTCGCTATACCAGGTAAATTATATAGTAAAAACCACTTGCATTACTTTTCATTGATTGGTTTTCTTTAAAGTGGTTTTATACAATTTTCTCATTGGGTTAACCGATTAATTGGGGTCGCAACGACCATTGATATATTTGCATACTTAACCCTAATTGATTGGTCCCTTATCGGAATGGTGCCATTGCAAGGGAGCACAGCTTTGTAGTCATTTTTCAGTTTTATTTTATTTGTCTACTTATTATAACTGTTTTTTGACCATCGTCTGCTCTGATTTTTGTGCGAGGAACTGCTTGGAGCATGACTCGGTTTCTTTTTGGAGGACTTGTGCAGGAGGAGGAGTAGAAGAAGAGCAGGAGGCAGTTGTTCTATTTTATAGAACATTTTGAGATTTTTGTAATAATTAGACTTTGGACTGTTTGGATCGCTTGGATATCTCGGGGTCTATTTCATCAAGTGTCGGTGCACTTGGGGGATCCCAACTAGTTTATGTGCTTGAGCCCCTAGTTGTAGGTTTTATTATCTTGTTTGAGCCAGGTAATTTATTAGGCCCAAAGCCCTAAACTAGAATTTCTGCACCTATAGAGTAGAGCATAATTTGTACTTAGTCAAACTAATTGGTTCTTTCCTGCTAATAGGCGTTATTGCTAGGATGTTTCACGTGTATCATATAGGTTAGTTTAATTTCCTGTATTTAAATTCTGCACGAATCACTTACATGTAGAGTGCTGGTGACAAGGTACACATCTCTTCAACCTTACATGCATCATTGGATTTCATTGCGTATTGACTTTTTCGATTCCCCCCATGATTTTACTCACATAATTCAAACAGGAAATTGGACATTCATTAGGCGTTGTTTGTTTTTGAAGAAAAAATGAAAAAAGAGAAAACCAAAAATTAAAAATTGGGACTACTAATTGAACTTGACTCATAAAAATCAATCATAATTGATTTATACCATTATTTTGGGGAGAGTAACCCCCTCCTTGATTGATTTATCTGTAGCGAGAGAGCGATCCGCACATTAGGATAGAGCCATACTTGATCTTTCTTCAGACTACTGGTCTTGGGGTTAGTCGTTCTCCAGTAAGGATCTCTCCGGTAGTCAATAAAGCAGCCCACGACGTCCTTAGTAGATTGAATTGATCGGGTAGTCGGTAAAAGGTCCGTAATTTATACTGGATGGGAAAGATCTAACTTTGGGATTGGGCCTGTCTCCTGGGAGCATCGGGTTCCCAATAGCTCGCTCTAATCAATCTGATAAATCGATTTATCACCTAATCTCTAA
Source organism: Ottelia alismoides (assembly GCA_037367405.1). Taxonomy (NCBI): domain Eukaryota; kingdom Viridiplantae; phylum Streptophyta; class Magnoliopsida; order Alismatales; family Hydrocharitaceae; genus Ottelia; species Ottelia alismoides. Next base: position 267,710 of record JAZKJV010010282.1, read on the forward strand.
AAATTGACAAGATAATTGACTGCATCTTCACGATCTTAACATTGCATTGAGTAGGTGAATTGAGGATTTGCATTGTGTTTGTTTGTGATTGGTATGAGTTGATTACGATCATCTTCTCTAGATCATTAGCAGTCACCTTCTGTCTCCCTCCTTACCTTCACTCTGTCTCTGCTATCCGACCCTCCCTCCCTTCATTTCCCTCTCTTCATCATTCTGATGACGCGAAAATCGATACGGTTAAGAGATAAATAATATCAAAAAGGTGTCGTTGTTCTCAATCGTACGATTTGGTCAACGGAAAAATGATAAATTTAAACCACCTAATAAAATAGATGAATCAAGCAAATGAATGTGTAAGCGATCTTTCGCTATTCTTTTTACCTGGTATAGCGACCAGGGTCGAACACAAGGAGCACGTTTGAAAAATTCTATAGTCAGATTTCAGAAAATGATTTTTAGTGATTTTTTTGATTTTTATTTTTTTTATATTTTTCGAATAAACACAAATGAATCAAAGCACACACACAAACTCTTTTTGGTATTTTGTAAATTTTTTTTTGAAATTTTATAAATGAAAAATAAACAAAAGTTGGACAGAAAATAAAACACGACAAAATACAGCTACAGGAATTTTTGTGGGATTTTTAGGCAATTTTTATATTTTTATGAATTATCGAAAGGTATGCAAGCAAAAAGACACAAAATCACTATTTTTGATTTTATTAAAAATATCAAATCAACTTTAAATGCTATGAAAATTTTATATCATGTTCACACGCATAGCATGAGCTTACATAAATTTTTACAAAATTTTTAAAGCACAATAAACATTTATTCCATCAAAGAGATCATGTAGGATAATCGTTTGAAACACATGGACCAGATTGCAAATAAGTTAAAGTTCTTGCTTCAAATATAACAATAAATATTTTGCAGGTGAAATTCACAAATTACCTAGTGGGAGCATGCCTTGCATGTGCAGTTCTGGAGTGGGGGGCACTTTCGGAACATTCAAAATCTTCCTAGACAGATATGTAATTTGCCCATTTCTTTATTTCAAAATATAGCCCTAGGGCATCCTTCGTTCTCAAATGGGAAGTGGAAAGAAGGGAGGCAAGCCGCTGCCACCAGGAGTCGAGGGAGATGGCGGACGGAGAGGATGGCGCGGCGGCACCGTACAACGCAGCGCGGGAGCGCTGGAAGATCTGGAAGGCGGAGCCGCTGCATGGCTGGAGGTTGACGGGCTCGGGTGGCCTTCGGGCGAGGGCGCGCGGCGGAGGTCTGCCCTTAAAGCTGGGGCGCGCGCGGGCCGCGCAATGGGAGGCGGTCTGCGGCGGTCGCGCGCCGCTGGGGAGAGCCTGGGCACGAGGGGGCTCGGCGGAGGGAGCAAAGAAGGGTCGCGGTCGTGCCTGGAGCGGAGGAGGCGTTTGCAGGTCCGCTGGAGCGGGAGGTGGCGCCTGCGGTGGCGCGGGGCGCTGGAGGACGGGGCTGCGGTGGCCACGCGCTGGCGGTGCGGACGGCGCGTGGCTGGGGAACCTGGATGGCGGACGGCTCAACCGCCACAGCTGAGAAGGGCGGCCAGAGGGGGTGGCGCCGCGGAAGCACAGGTGGTGGACCTGGGGGGTGCAGTCCCGCCCAGGCGTTGGATGCGGGAGGATCGGCTCGGGGGGCGCGCCACCCTCACACGCGTGGAGGAGCGGATCGCGGCGAGGCGGCCGGAGGGCGATGGAGATGGTGCGGGCACCGGCGGCGGGGGCCGAAGGACCGGCTGGTGGAGGGCTGGCGGAGGTTGAGGGTGCGGCTTTGGGGGGAGCGACCTGCTACAATTTTTTATTTTTTTTATTTTTTTTTCTTTTTTTATATACTGTAATCAGAAGTTATAAAAGAAATTCTTTTTTTTTGTTTTTTTAACAGCAGCAATTGTAACTAAGAGAGAAATGATTTTTTTTAATCTTTTTTTATTTTTTTATCCTACAAAACAGATGGTTAGAGATAAAAACTACTCTGCATTTTATTATTATTTTTATTTATGCACAAATATAGGAACCGTGAATGGGGATGGATCTCGGCGATGCGAAAGAGAGATCCGACACTCCGACCACCGTGCGTGATCGGAGGTGAGAGATTGTGCGAGATAGAGAGTGAAAATGGTGAGATCAGATGATGAGATGGTAAATTGATTTCGAGGGCGGATCAAAGTGTGGTGGAAAATTTGGTGATTTGTAAAGATCTAACAACTAATAAACTAGGAGCAAAATTTAGGACTACGATTACCTACGAAAAAGAACAGGAAATAAAGTTGGGATCGCACCTTGAGATTGGAAATGCTATTGTGGCCTCGACGACGACCGAACGCTGTCACCGGACGGCTCGGAGGCTAAGCACCCTTCTTCGACGAGTAGCTTCTCGGAGGTCGGGCTCCTCTCTCCAAAGATTGATCAAATGTGAATGAGGGAGGAGGAGCCCATTAAAAAGAGGCAAAAAATCAAAAAAGGAAAATATTTACAAAAAAGGAATGTGTTTATTGGATGGATTAATAAAATAACTAAATTAATAAATTAATTAAATAATTAATTATGAAATTCGAAATTAATAAATTAAATAAATTAATAAATTAATTAGAAATTAATTGGCCACCTTAATGGTGGCCATTAAAGGTACGAAATCAAATCATATATATATGGTAGCTTATTAAGTCACATAAATCAAATAAAATCAAATGATTAAATACAAAATTCGGAATTAATTTAAATTAATTAATTAATGTTAGGTAATTAAAAATTTTTGGTGGATTTTATAAATGGAAGTTAGTGGCATACATATATTATATACATAAGATATAATGTACATAGGTGCAAATAAGGAAATAATTTTTATACAAGATTTTTTTTATTTTATTTTTTTTAATTTTTATTTTTATTGAAAACAATATTTATAATATATACATTAAGTAAAAATAAATATTAATAATTATATACACAGATATATGGGTAAACTGCACAATACACCCCAGAAAACCGACCTTTTAACCGTAACTCCAAAAAATACAAAACCACAACCATTTGAAAGATAATTTAATTTATAGTACGATGGAAGTGAGTTTGGTTCGATTTGAGCTCGTATGGAGCCGGAATTGATGTTTCAATTATCGCATTACGGCTTTTTCTGGGTGTAATTATTTACAATATATACATTTTTTTATTTTACAAATATTTTTAATATTTACAATACAATTTTATTTACAACTTTTATTTACAAAAATAATTGATTTGAGGTCAAATTATATATAAATAAAATAATATAAGTTTTGTACATATATACATGAAAAATATGTACAAGATATTTTTGGATTTTCTGACAGACAACCTTATCTCCCCCTACTTTATTCCTGGTCGATCAGGTCAAGTCTTGACCATCTCTCGAGGTTTGGGTCAGTCTGTATTTAGTTCATAAATACCTCTTTTTCTTTTTCTTTTCTTCTTTATTCTTTTATTTATATACAAAAAGTGTTAAAAATGCATAATTAACAAATGCATGCAAAATGGTAATTTTATGAAATTAGTGGGTATTTACAGGTATTTGACTAAGGAAATAATGCTAAAATAAAAGAATAAAGGCGATGAATCGTGGATTCATCATTCCCCTATACTTTACCTTTGCTAGTCCCTTAGCAAACACTTATTTGGAAAATAAGTGAAAATAAAAATAAAGAAAAGAAAAAGGAAAGAAGTTAGAACGATGTTGACTTTCAAACTTATCTTCATAAAAATGTAGTCTGGAGCTCTGTCGGACCTTTGGATTATTAATGTGTCGGAACCTTAATGGGACATGGATTTAAAACCTAACAGCCTCTAAGTTCCATAAGACTCCTATTCAGGTCTCCTCAACAGTCAGATCAGAACAAGTCTACAGACACAAACTCTTATGACTATGAATTCTTACTTGTACGTGTAAGTGAAATTTAGCTCTTCATCTCAAAAGTAGCAAAGATTCAGCCTCTCTCAACAAGGTAACTCAATAACCCGGTCTGGCAACTCTTTCCTCGAGGAGCGGGGATATTCCCTTCTAAGTTCAAGTACAACCAGCTCAAGAAGAGGGGATGGAGAAGAGAATGGATGGTAACCAGTGTAGTTACCTATCCTTGGATGCATGACCAGTGTAGCCATGTCACCCGCTGCAAGCTCATAAATATATGACTTTGAAGTTCTTATTCTTTTTTTTACAGGCATTTTATTTTTCTTTCAGGCCTGTTCACTTTTGGAGATTTTGCCTTTTCTTTTTTGAAATATATACAAGGTGCAGCATGTACATAAGGAGTTTTTCCTCTTGAGCCAGTAGACTATCCCTCTTTTGAAGCATTATTGCAACCCCACAGCTCCTGTCTTTAGACCTCAACATCACCAGACTAGGTTGAGACGCACTTCCCTCCCTAGAGGAGGACGAGAGGTTCCGCCTAGATGTACTACCCTCGTATGCTACCCCAAGCCAAAAGATTCTGCTCCCTCACTACCTCATGCATGAAGAGCTACGTGTAAAATGCAGTGTCTAAGGTAAGCCACGGTCTGAAAGAATCATGTGTGTGTTGTTAAATGTTCTACTTAGACTCATCATGATGACATGTGAACATAGTCTTATGGACTCAAAGAATTAAGTCTAGGACCTGAAAAGTCTTAACTCCAAATCTTATAAGGTTCCTCTGAAATTAAGTGGATTAAGGCCCAACTAAGCTCCGTTCTTCAAATTTATTCCAGACTTAGTTTAATAGCCAAAATCATCCTGAAAAATGCTCATGCAAATGCAAGAAAATATGTATATGCAAGGAAAAGAAAACAAAATCTTTTTGTGTAACAATTTTCAAAATTTTGAAATTTTTATGGATCTTTGAAAAATTATGCACATGAAAAAAGTTTTTTTTAATGCAAATAGTTAGTAATATATACAAATATATACAAGATTCTTTTTTTTAAATAAGGGTTAGAGAAGATACATATTTACACAAGAGTGAGATGATTATTTCACAAGAATAAGATGAGAGGATTTACAACTTGAGTAATTTATACAAGTATATACAGAGTTGTGTTTTTTTTACAAGTTTTAATATTTTTTTTTAAATTTTTTTTGAGTATTTACACAGTGTTTTAGCCACATATAAAAAATATATGAAAGTACGAGTTATGGCTAAAGTATATATACAATATATACGACACCCCCTACACTTAGCTCGAACTATGTCCTCATAGTGATCAAAGAGCTGAAAAGAAAGACATAACTCGTGCTGCGTATAGAAAAGTGAAAAGAATAGTATACTACAACGACGAATGAAAGAATGAAATCAATAGAAGTCGGTGATCCCCCTATACTTAGGATCAAGTAATCCTAAGTATAGCAGACTGTACACAAAGGGAAAACCGAGGAGATGAATATACAGAGTCTACCTCCACTATACTTAGGGTAAAATATCCCTAAGTATAGGCAGCAAAACAGAGGTAAAAAAAATCAAAAGAATTATCACAAGTCAGACACCCCCCTATACTTAGGGTAAAGTACACCCTAAGTATGGAATGATCATGAGATGGAGATGGGGTGCAAGACAAAAATAATGTATGATATGGACAGATGGTCTATACAGATGTGAGAAATCAATGTTGAGGTGCCTCTCAACAAGCGCTAGAGTTTACGCCCCTAGCTGGGCGCAAATGTTAGGATAACGCCATGTTGAGGTTCAGGACGGCATCTGTCAGGCGAATACCGTACTGTTGTTGCAGTCTCGGTGGGAGAACAACAACGGAGTTAGGAGGGTCAAGAGAATAAATTATAACACCCAGGTAATCAATCAGGCGGGTGTCTTCTACCGAATTAAGATATAGGCAGATGAAGTCGGGCTCCGGTAGCACAAAAGAAATCGTCGGCTCAAGATCTGTATGGAGTGAAAGGGTAGAGCCGAAGAAGTCGAACGTGGAGAAGGAAGGATCGGTCAGTGAATCCTCCACGTCAATCACCGTCTCAAATAGATATGGAAGGTCATGATCAGGAGACTCGCTATAAAGGCTGATATCCGATGAATGGAATGTAGTCAAATAAGTGAAATCATCGAATACCTCAAAGATCGGGTCATCCTCGCGAGGGTCGTCGAGGAGAGAAACATCAAACTCATTATCAGAAATATCAAAATACTCGGTCTCGTGATCCGACAGATCGGATGCAGTCTCAGAAAGTGAAACCGAGTACACATGGTCCATGGCATCCTCCCGCAGATAACCCTCGGGGAGTAATGCTGAATCATCAGGAAATTGGGGATCAATGCTGTCAAATGTCATGTCCTCCAAAAATGTATCGACCTCATCAAATGGAAGGACACATGGCTCAAGTACGGGACTATCAAGTTCTGTAAAATCCAAAATCGGTCCCTCATCAAACTCTCTCTGCTGAGATGAATCCAAGTATATCTCTGAATCTGAGAAGATCTCCTGAAGGTAAGATACTGAATCAACTGCGTAAAGATACTGAAAAGATTCAGAGGATGGCTGAGATGTGGGTTCCACCTCTATCTCTTGGGATCCTAACAGATCTAGAATCGAAGAATCATCAATGTGGAGGTGCGGGACTGGCTCAAACTCTGATTGTAAATCCAATGGGTCCTCAACCAATTTCCGGCTCTCGGAACTCACAAAAATAGGCAACACATCCATCAATTGAGAAGTAGTAGCATCCATATCCTCTGATCTGTGTGTGCTATCAAGATCAGCATGGTGTGTCACACACTCAACAGTTGTCATCTCTCCGTCATGCGTTGTCCCAAATAAATCATCTGGTGTATATGCAAGATCAGAAAGTGTATCCAAGATGGTCTCAACAAAATCCAAGTCGGGACAATGGTGTGAACCACTACACGAGGTAATGACATATGATATCTGCTCTGCGGTCCTCCCCCTCATGGCGATATGGATAAGGTCAGTCATCGAAAATCCATGATCTGGAAATCGCCTCAAAAGTTCTCGTAACCTCAACCATGAATCTCTCAACGACTTTTGGGGGTTAACAGAAAATTCACGAATACATGACCGCATCATCTCTGCTCTACACTGGGGGTAAAATTTCTTCAAAAATAATGATCGTAAATCTCCCCATGTAGCAATCTTACTTCCCAATCGTCTATGCCAACACTTGGCTCTACTCTGAAGTGTAAATGGGAAGGTACTCAGCATCATGTCCTCAGAAGTGATATCCAAATATGATCGTGATACACAAAAATCCTCAAATTCATCAATATGCAAATAAGGTTCCTCGTGCATTTCCCCAAAAAACTTAGGCAGTAGATCAATTAACTCTAAATCCAGAACAAAGGGTCTCAAGGTAGAAGCGGACTGGACTTCATGATCTGTGTACTCATCCAATGTCCTAGGATACAAGTCATCTAAAGCTCGCAACTGCCCCATTCGATTGCCTATGGGATGCGCTCTCATCTCAGTAATGTGAACACCCATGTCTCGTGTTTGGTCAATCTGGTCTCTATGGGTGTCACTCACAGCACGTCCCAAATGGGAGGGTGGGTAGGGAGAAGATGAGAAGTCATATGGGGTTTCGACCTCTTGAGAGAGTGAACGTGAGTGATGGGCGTGAAATGAAGAAGCCGCAAAATTCGGCTGGAATGGAAAGTGGCCCATCGCGATGAGAGGAAACTGAAGGGAGGGATGGAGGGATAGAAGGGTGTGAAAGAAAGAAAAGGCAGGAATGAAGAGAGAGATAGAAGGGAGGGAGGAAAGGTGACTGCTAATGATCCAGGAAGATGATCGTAACCAACTCACACCATAGACATACAAAACACAAATCAAACCCCCAGTTCACCAACTCAACACAAAGTGAAGACCTTGAGATTTGGTCTTTTATCTTTTCAATTTTAGAGTTAGGTGATAAGACAAAGTTGTACAAACACTTAGGAGGCTTGAATAGGATTTGGGCACTACTCCTTAGTGTGCACGTGAGCAATTAAAAACGCAGACAATGAGGGGATTGCTCTCCCAATATAATGATACGAATCAATTACGTTTGATTTTAATGGTCAAGTTCAATTAGCAATCCCAATTTTTTAATTTTTGATTTTTGTATTTTTTTGATATTTTCAATAACAACGCCTAACGAATCTTTTGATTTCCTCTTTGAATGATTTGAGTCCAAGAAACAGGGGGAGGAAGTCGGAAATGACAATGCACGGTCAAAAACTATGATGCATGCAGAGATAGAAAATGCGTACCTTACTCCAGCACTCTACATGCAATATGATCCGCGCAGAAATTTAAATACAGAAATTTAAACTACCTAAATGATGCAACGGTGAAAACCGAGTCCTAGATGAGCAAGTTCTACTCGCAGAACCGTCTAATCGGTCACCGACCTCCAAGCCAAAGGGTCCGGTCTTGGCCCACCCCTCCTCTGCCCGACAAATCGGGGGTAGGAGAAAGCGCTTTACAGGGTGGACTGCGACACGTAGGCTACGAAGGAGATGAGTCGATTATTTTTATTAATTGATTAATAGTAGGTCCAATTAAGCGCACTATAGGAACATGCAGATAATTAAGTGTGGGGACCCTACTAATTACGGTATAAGCAAGAGAAAATCCTAAGGCTAGGGCTCGAAAATCACGTGATCAAATAAAATAAAATAAAATAAAATGCGAGAAAACAAACCAGCGAAAAACAACGGTGAGGTCCCCCCAAGTGCACCGGCACTTGGCGAAACAGACCCGAGAAAATAGTCCAAGTTCACAAGTCCAAAGTCTAAGTTATTACAAAAATATTGTTCTCTCTCTCTCTCTCTAAAATAAAAAATTTCTTCTCCTCTCTCTCTTCCTCCTGCGCGGGTCCTCTAAAAAGAAACTCCAAGTCGTCCAAGCAGTACCTCGCACAAAAATCCAAGAGAAAATGTCAGAAAACAATTATAATATAGAGAGACAAAAATAGAAAAATGAAAAATGACTACAAAGCCGTGCTCCCCGGCAACGGCGCCATTCTGATGACGCGAAAATCGATACGGTTAAGAGAGGATAAATAATATCAAAAATGTGTCGTTGTTCTCAACCGCACGATTTGGTCAACGGAAAAATGATAAATTTAAACCACTTAATAAAATAGATGAATCAAGCAAATGAATGTGTAAGCGATCTTTCGCTATTCTTTTTACCTGGTATAGCGACCAGGGTCGATCACAAGGAGCACGTTTGAAAAACTCTATAGTCAGATTTCAGAAAATGACTTTTAGTGATTTTTTTTATTTTTATTTTTTTTTATATTTTTCGAATAAACACAAATGAATCAAAGCACACACACAAACTCTTTTTGGTATTTTGTAATTTTTTTTTTGAAATTTTATAAATGAAAATGGACAAAAGTTGGACAGAAAATAAAACACGACAAAATACAGCTACATGAATTTTTGTGGGATTTTTAGGCAATTTTTATATTTTTATGAATTATCGAAAGGTATGCAAGCAAAAAGACACAAAATCACTATTTTTGATTTTTTTTAAAAATATCAAATCAACTTTAAATGCTATGAAAATTTTATATCATGTTCACACGCATAGCAGGAGCTTACATAATTTTTTACAAAATTTTTAAAGCACAATAAACATTTATTCCATCAAAGAGATCATGTAGGATAATCGTTTGAAACACATGGACCAGATTGCAAATAAGTTAAAGTTCTTGCTTCAAATATAACAATAAATATTCTACAGGTGAAATTCACAAATTACCTAGTGGGAGCATGCCTTGCATGTGCAGTTCTGGAGTGGGGGGCACTTTCAGAAAATTCAAAATCTTCCTGGGCAGATATGTAATTTGCCCATTTCTTTATTTCAAAATATAGCCCTAGGGCATCCTTCGTTCTCAAATGGGAAGTGGCAAGAAGGGAGGCAAGCCGCCGCCACCAGGAGCCGAGGGAGATGGCGGACGGAGAGGATGGCGCGGTGGCACCGTACAATGCAGCGCGGGGGCGCTGGAAGATCTGGAAGGCGGAGCCGCTGCACGGCTGGAGGTTGACGGGCTCGGGTGGCCTTCGGGCGAGGGCGCGCGGCGGAGGTCTGCCGCTTAAAGCTGGGGCGCGCGCGGGCCGCGCAATGGGAGGCGGTCTGCGGCGGTCGCGCGCCGCAGGGGAGAGCCTGGGCACGAGGGGGCTCGGCGGAGGGAGCGGAGAAGGGCCGCGGTCGCGCCTGGAGCGGAGGAGGCGTTTGCAGGTCCGCTGGAGCGGGAGGTGGTGCCCGCGGTGGCGCGGGGCGCTGGAGGACGGGGCTGCGGTGGCCACGCGCTGGCGGTGCGGACGGCGCGTGACTGGGGAACCTGGATGGCGGACGGCTCAACCGCCACAGCTGAGAAGGGCGGCCAGAGTGGGTGGCACCGCGGAAGCACAGGTGGCGGACCTGGGGGGTGCAGTCCCGCCCAGGCGTTGGATGCGGGAGGATCGGCTCAGGGGGGCGCGCCGCCCTCACACGCGTGGAGGAGCGGATCACGGCGAGGCGGCCGGAGGGCGATGGAGATGGCGCGGGCACCGACGGCGGGGGCCGAAGGACCGGCTGGTGGAGGGCCGGCGGAGGTTGAGGGTGCGTCTTTGGGGGGAGCGACCTGCTACAATTTTTTTATTTTATTTTTATTTTTTTTATTTTTTTATATACTTTAATCAGAAGTTATAAAAGAAATTCTTTTTTTTTGTTTTTTTTAACAGCAGCAATTGTAACTAAGAGAGAAATGATTTTTTTTATCTTTTTTATTTTTTTTATCCTGCAAAACAGATGGTTAGAGATAAAAACTACTCTGCATTTTATTATTATTTTTATTTATGCACAAATATAGGAACCGTGAATGGGGATGGATCTCGGCGATGCGAAAGAGAGATCCGACACTCCGACCACCGTGCGTGATCGGAGGTGAGAGATTGTGCGAGATAGAGAGTGAAAATGGTGAGATCAGATGATGAGATGGTAAATTGATTTCGAGGGCGGATCAAAGTGTGGTGGAAAATTTGGTGATTTGTAAAGATCTAACAACTAATAAACTAGGAGCAAAATTTAGGACTACGATTACCTACGAAAAAGAACAGGAAATAATGTTGGGATCGCACCTTGAGATTGGAAATGCTATTGTGGCCTCGACGACGACCGAACGCTGTCACCGGACGGCTCGGAGGCTAAGCACCCTTCTTCGACGAGTAGCTTCTCGGAGGTCGGGCTCCTCTCTCCAAAGATTGATCAAATGTGAATGAGGGAGGAGGAGCCCATTAAAAAGAGGCAAAAAATCAAAAAAGGAAAATATTTACAAAAAAGAAATGTGTTTATTGGATGGATTAATAAAATAATTAAATTAATAAATTAATTAAATAATTAATTATGAAATTCGAAATTAATAAATTAAATAAATTAATAAATTAATTAGAAATTAATTGGCCACCTTAATGGTGGCCATTAAAGGTACGAAATCAAATCATATATATATGGTAGCTTATTAAGTCACATAAATCAAATAAAATCAAATGATTAAATACAAAATTCGGAATTAATTTAAATTAATTAATTAATGTTAGGAAATTAAAAATTTTTGGTGGATTTTATAAATGGAAGTTAGTGGCATACATATATTATATACATAAGATATAATGTACATAGTTGCAAATAAGGAAATAATTTTTATACAAGATTTTTTTTATTTTTTTTTCAATTTTTATTTTTATTGAAAACAATATTTATAATATATACATTAAGTAAAAATAAATATTAATAATTATATACACAGATATATGGGTAAACTGCACAATACACCCCAGAAAACCGACCTTTTAACCGTAACTCCAAAAAATACAAAACCACAGCCATTTGAAAGATAATTTAATTTATAGTACGATGGAAGTGAGTTTGGTTCGATTTGAGCTCGTATGGAGCCGGAATTGATGTTTCAATTATCGCATTACGGCTTTTTCTGGGTGTAATTATTTACAATATATACATTTTTTTATTTTACAAATATTTTTAATATTTACAATACAATTTTATTTACAACTTTTATTTACAAAAATAATTGATTTGAGGTCAAATTATATATAAATAAAATAATATAAGTTTTGTACAAATATACATGAAAAATATGTACAAGATATTTTTGGATTTTCTGACAGACAACCTTATCTCCCCCTACTTTATTCCTGGTCGATCAGGTCAAGTCTTGACCATCTCTCGAGGTTTGGGTTAGTCTGTATTTATTTCATAAATACCTCCTTTTCTTTTTCTTTTCTTCTTTATTCTTTTATTTATATACAAAAAGTGTTAAAAATGCATAATTAACAAATGCATGCAAAATGGTAATTTTATGAAATTAGTGGGTATTTACAGGTATTTGACTAAGGAAATAATGCTAAAATAAAAGAATAAAGGCGATGAATCGTGGATTCATCATTCCCCTATACTTTACCTTTGCTAGTCCCTTAGCAAACACTTATTTGGAAAATAAGTGAAAATAAAAATAAAGAAAAGAAAAAGGAAAGAAGTTAGAACGATGTTGACTTTCAAACTTATCTTCATAAAAATGTAGTCTCGAGCTCTGTCGGACATTTGGATTATTAATGTGTCGGAACCTTAATGGGACATGGATTTAAAACCTAACAGCCTCTAAGTTCCATAAGACTCCTATTCAGGTCTCCTCAACAGTCAGATCAGAACAAGTCTACAGACACAAACTCTTATGACTATGAATTCTTACTTGTACGTGTAAGTGAAATTTAGCTCTTCATCTCAAAAGTAGCAAAGATTCAGCCTCTCTCAACAAGGTAACTCAATAACCCGGTCTGGCAACTCTTTCCTCGAGGAGCGGGGATATTCCCTTCTAAGTTCAAGTACAACCAGCTCAAGAAGAGGGGATGGAGAATAGAATGGATGGTAACCAGTGTAGTTACCTATCCTTGGATGCATGACCAGTGTAGCCATGTCACCCGCTGCAAGCTCATAAATATATGACTTTGAAGCTCTTATTCTTTTTTTTACAGGCATTTTATTTTTCTTTCAGGCCTGTTCACTTTTGGAGATTTTGCCTTTTCTTTTTTGAAATATATACAAGGTGCAGCATGTACATAAGGAGTTTTTCCTCTTGAGTCAGTAGACTATCCCTCTTTTGAAGCATTATTGCAACCCCACAGCGCCTGTCTTTAGACCTCAACATCACCAGACTAGGTCGAGACGCACTTCCCTCCCTGGAGGAGGACGAGAGGTTCCGCCTAGATGTACTACCCTCGTATGCTACCCCAAGCCAAAAGATTCTGCTCCCTCACTACCTCATCCATGAAGAGCTACGTGTAAAGTGCAGTGTCTAAGGTAAGCCACGGTCTGAAAGAATCATGTGTGTGTTGTTAAATGTTCTACTTAGACTCATCAAGATGACATGTGAACATAGTCTTATGGACTCAAAGAATTAAGTCTAGGACCTGAAAAGTCTTAACTCCAAATCTTATAAGGGTCCTCTGAAATTAAGTGGATTAAGGCCCAACTAAGCTCCATTCTTCAAATTTATTCCCGACTTAGTTTAATAGTCAAAATCATCCTGAAAAATGCTCATGCAAATGCAAGAAAATATGTACATGCAAGGAAAAGAAAACAAAATCTTTTTGTGAAACAATTTTCAAAATTTTGAAATTTTTATGGATCTTTGAAAAATTATGCACATGAAAAAAGTTTTTTTTTAATGCAAATAGTTAGTAATATATACAAATATATACAAGATTCTTTTTTTTAAATAAGGGTTAGAGAAGATACATATTTACACAAGAGTGAGATGATTATTTCACAAGAATAAGATGAGAGGATTTACAACTTGAGTAATTTATACAAGTATATACAGAGTTGTGTTTTTTTTACAAGTTTTAATAATTTTTTTTTAAATTTTTTTGAGTATTTACACAGTGTTTTAGCCACATATAAAAAATATATGAAAGTACGAGTTATGGCTAAAGTATATATAGAATATATACGACACCCCCTATACTTAGCTCGAACTATGTCCTCATAGTGATCAAAGAGCTGAAAAGAAAGACATAACTCGTGCTGCGTATAGAAAAGTGAAAAGAATAGTATACTACAACGACGAATGAAAGAATGAAATCAATAGAAGTCGGTGATCCCCCTATACTTAGGATCAAGTAATCCTAAGTATAGCAGACTGTACACAAAGGGAAAACCGAGGAGATGAATATACAGAGTCTACCTCCCTATACTTAGGGTAAAATATCCCTAAGTATAGGCATCAAAACAAAGGTAAAAAAAATCAAAAGAATTATCACAAGTCAGACACCCCCCTATACTTAGGGTAAAGTACACCCTAAGTATGGAATGATCATGAGATGGAGATGGGGTGCAAGACAGAAATAATGTATGATATGGACAGATGGTCTATACAGATGTGAGAAATCAATGTTGAGGTGCCTCTCAACAAGCGCTAGAGTTTACGCCCCTAGCTGGGCGCAAATGTTAGGATAACGCCATGTTGAGGTTCAGGACGGCATCTATCAGGCGAATACCATACTGTTGTTGCAGTCTCGGTGGGAGAACAACAACGGAGTTAGGAGGGTCAAGAGAATAAATTATAACACCCAGGTAATCAATCAGGCGGGTGTCTTCTACCGAATTAAGATATATGCAGATGAAGTCGGGCTCCGGTAGCACAAATGAAATCGTCGGCTCAAGATCTGTATGGAGTGAAAGGGTAGAGCCGAAGAAGTCGAACGTGGAGAAGGAAGGATCGGTCAGTGAATCCTCCACGTCAATCACCGTCTCAAATAGATATGGAAGGTCATGATCAGGAGACTCGCTATAAAGGCTGATATCCGATGAATGGAATGTAGTCAAATAAGTGAAATCATCGAATACCTCAAAGATCGGGTCATCCTCGCGAGGGTCGTCGAGGAGAGAAACATCAAACTCATTATCAGAAATATCAAAATACCCGGTCTCGTGATCCGACAGATCGGATGCAGTCTCAGAAAGTGAAACCGAGTACACATGGTCCATGGCATCCTCCCGCAGATAACCCTCGGGGAGTAATGCTGAATCATCAGGAAATTGGGGATCAATGCTGTCAAATGTCATGTCCTCCAAAAATGTATCGACCTCATCAAATGGAAGGACACATGGCTCAAGTACGGGACTATCAAGTTCTGTAAAATCCAAAATCGGTCCCTCATCAAACTCTCTCTGCTGAGATGAATCCAAGTATATCTCTGAATCTGAGAAGATCTCCTGAAGGTAAGATACTGAATCAACTGTGTAAAGATACTGAAAAGATTCAAAGGATGGCTGAGATGTGGGTTCCACCTCTATCTCTTGGGATCCTAACAGATCTAGAATCGAAGAATCATCAATGTGGAGGTGCGGGACTGGCTCAAACTCTGATTGTAAATCCAATGGGTCCTCAACCAATTTCCGGCTCTCGGAACTCACAAAAATAGGCAACACATCCATCAATTGAGAAGTAGTAGCATCCATATCCTCTGATCTGTGTGTGCTATCAAGATCAGCATGGTGTGTCACACACTCAACAGTTGTCATCTCTCCGTCATGCGTTGTCCCAAATAAATCATCTGGTGTATATGCAAGATCAGAAAGTGTATCCAAGATGGTCTCAACAAAATCCAAGTCGGGACAATGGCGTGAACCACTACACGAGGTAATGACATATGATATCTGCTCTGCGGTCCTCCCCCTCATGGCGATATGGATAAGGTCAGTCATCGAAAATCCATGATCTGGAAATCACCTCAAAAGTTCTCGTAACCTCAACCATGAATCTCTCAACGACTTTTGGGGGTTAACAGAAAATTCACGAATACATGACCGCATCATCTCTGTTCTACACTGGGGGTAAAATTTCTTCAAAAATAATGATCGTAAATCTCCCCATGTAGCAATCTTCCTTCCCAATCGTCTATGCCAACTCTTGGCTCTACTCTGAAGTGTAAATGGGAAGATAATCAGCATCATGTCCTCAGAAGTGATATCCAAATATGATCGTGATACACAAAAATCCTCAAATTCATCAATATGCAAATAAGGTTCCTCGTGCATTTCCCCAAAAAACTTAGGCAGTAGATCAATTAACTCTAAATCTAGAACAAAGGGTCTCAAGGTAGAAGCGGACTGGACTTCATGATCTGTGTACTCATCCAATGTCCTAGGATACAAGTCATCTAAAGCTCGCAACTGCCCCATTCGATTGCCTATGGGATGCGCTCTCATCTCAGTAATGTGAACACCCATGTCTCGTGTTTGGTCAATCTGGTCTCTATGGGTGTCACTCACAGCACGTCCCAAATGGGAGGGTGGGTAGGGAGAAGATGAGAAGTCAGATGGGGTTTCGACCTCTTGAGAGAGTGAACGTGAGTGATGGGCGTGAAATGAAGAAGCCGCAAAATTCAGCTGGAATGGAAAGTGGCCCATCGCGATGAGAGGAAACTGAAGGGAGGGATGGAGGGATAGAAGGGTGTGAAAGAAAGAAAAGGCAGGAATGAAGAGAGAGATAGAAGGGAGGGAGGAAAGGTGACTGCTAATGATCCAGGAAGATGATCGTAACCGACTCACACCATAGACATACAAAACACAAATCAAACCCCCAGTTCACCAACTCAACACAAAGTGAAGACCTTGAGATTTGGTCTTTTATCTTTTCAATTTTAGAGTTAGGTGATAAGACAAAGTTGTACAAACACTTAGGAGGCTTGATTAGGATTTGGGCACTACTCCTTAGTGTGCACGTGAGCAATTAAAAACGCAGACAATGAGGGGATTGCTCTCCCAATACAATGATACGAATCAATTACGTTTGATTTTAATGGTCAAGTTCAATTAGCAATCCCAATTTTTTAATTTTTGATTTTGTATTTTTTTGATATTTTCAATAACAACGCCTAACGAATCTTTTGATTTCCTCTTTGAATGATTTGAGTCCGAGAAACAGGGGGAGGAAGTCGGAAATGACAATGCACGGTCAAAAACTATGATGCATGCAGAGATAGAAAATGCGTACCTTACTCCAGCACTCTACATGCAATATGATCCGCGCAGAAATTTAAATACAGAAATTTAAACTACCTAAATGATGCAACGGTGAAAACCGAGTCCTAGATGAGCAAGTTCTACTCACAGAACCGTCTAATCGGTCACCGACCTCCAAGCCAAAGGGTCCGGTCTTGGCCCACCCCTCCTCTGCCCGATAAATCGGGGGTAGGAGAAAGCGCTTTACAGGGTGGACTGCGGCACGTAGGCTACGAAGGAGATGAGTCGATTATTTTTATTAATTGATTATTAGTAGGTCCAATTAAGCGCACTATAGGAACATGCAGATAATTAAGTGTGGGGACCCTACTAATTACGGTACAAGCAAGAGAAAATCCTAAGGCTAGGGGCTCGAAAATCACGTGAATCAAATAAAATAAAATAAAAAAAATACGAGAAAACAAAACCAGCGAAAAACAACGGTGAGGTCCCCCAAGTGCACCGGCACTTGGCAAAACAGACCCCGAGAAAATAGTCCAAGTTCACAAGTCCAAAGTCTAAGTTATTACAAAAATATTGTTCTCTCTCTCTCTCTAAAATAAAAAATTTCTTCTCCTCTCTCTCTTCCTCCTGCGCTGGTCCTCTAAAAAGAAACTCCAAGTCGTCCAAGCAGTACCTCGCACAAAAATCCAAGAGAGAATGTCAGAGAACAATTATAATATAGAGAGACAAAAATAGAAAAATGAAAAATGACTACAAAGTCGTGCTCCCCGGCAACGGCGCCATTCTGATGATGCGAAAATCGATACGGTTAAGAGAGGATAAATAATATCAAAAATGTGTCGTTGTTCTCAACCGCATGATTCGGTCAACGGAAAAATGATAAATTTAAACCACTTAATAAAATAGATGAATCAAGCAAATGAATGTGTAAGCGATCTTTCGCTATTCTTTTTACCTGGTATAGCGACCAGGGTCGAACCCAAGGAGCACGTTTGAAAAACTCTATAGTCAGATTTCAGAAAATGATTTTTAGGGATTTTTTTTATTTTTATTTTTTTTTATATTTTTCGAATAAACACAAATGAATCAAAGCACACACACAAACTCTTTTTGGTATTTTGTAACTTTTTTGAAATTTTATAAATGAAAAATGGACAAAAGTTGGACAGAAAATAAAACACGACAAAATACAGCTACAGGAATTTTTGTGGGATTTTTAGGCAATTTTTATATTTTTATTAATTATCGAAAGGTATGCAAGCAAAAAGACACAAAATCACTATTTTTGATTTTTTTAAAAATATCAAATCAACTTTAAATGCTATGAAAATTTTATATCATGTTCACACGCATAGCAGGAGCTTACATAAATTTTTACAAAATTTTTAAAGCACAATAAACATTTATTCCATCAAAGAGATCATGCAGGATAATCGTTTGAAACACATGGACCAGATTGCAAATAAGTTAAAGTTCTTGCTTCAAATATAATAATAAATATTCTGCAGGTGAAATTCACAAATTACCTAGTGGGAGCATGCCTTGCATGTGCAGTTCTGGAGTGGGGGGCACTTTCGGAAAATTCAAAATCTTCCTGGACAGATATGTAATTTGCCCATTTCTTTATTTCAAAATATAGCCCTAGGGCATCCTTCGTTCTCAAATGGGAAGTGGCAAGAAGGGAGGCAAGCCGCCGCCACCAGGAGCCGAGGGAGATGGCGGACGAAGAGGATGGCACGGCGGCGCCGTACAACGCGGCACGGGGGCGCTGGAAGATCTGGAAGGCGGAGCCGCTGCACGGCTGGAGGTTGACGGGCTCGAGTGGCCTTCGGGCGAGGGCGCGCGGCGGAGGTCTGCCGCTTAAAGCAGGGGCGCGCGCGGGCCGCGCAATGGGAGGCGGTCTGCGGCGGTCGCGCACCGTTGGGGAGAACCTGGGCACGAGGGGGCTCGGCGGAGGGAGCGGAGAAGGGTCGCGGTCGCGCCTGGAGCGGAGGAGGCGTTTGCAGGTCCGCTGGAGCGGGAGGTGGCGCCCGCGGTGGCGCGGGGCACTGGAGGACGGGGCTGCGGTGGCCACGCGCTGGCGGTGCGGACGGCGCGTGGCTGGGGAACCTGGATGGCGGACGGCTCAACCGCCACAGCTGAGAAGGGCGGCCAGAGGGGGTGGCGCCGCGGAAGCACAGGTGGCGGACCTGGGGGGTGCAGTCCCGCCCAGGCGTTGGATGCGGGAGGATCGGCTCAGGGGGGCGCGCCGCCCTCACACGCGTGCAGGAGTGGATCGCGGCGAGGCGGCCGGAGGGCGATGGAGATGGCGCGGGCACCGGCGGCGGGGGCCGAAGGACCGGCTGGTGGAGGGCCGGCGAAGGTTGAGGGTGTGGCTTTGGGGGGAGCGACCTGCTACAATTTTTTTATTTTTTTTCTTTTTTTTCTTTTTTTTATATACTGTAATCAGAAGTTATAAAAGAAATTCTTTTTTTTTAACAGCAGCAATTGTAACTAAGAGAGAAATGATTTTTTTATCTTTTTTTATTTTTTTATCCTGCAAAACAGATGGTTAGAGATAAAAACTACTCTGCATTTTATTATTATTTTTATTTATGCACAAATATAGGAACCGTGAATGGGGATGGATCTCGGCGATGCGAAAGAGAGATCCGACACTCCGACCACCGTGCGTGATCGGAGGTGAGAGATTGTGCGAGATAGAGAGTGAAAATGGTGAGATCAGATGATGAGATGGTAAATTGATTTCGAGGGCGGATCAAAGTGTGGTGGAAAATTTGGTGATTTGTAAAGATCTAACAACTAATAAACTAGGAGCAAAATTTAGGACTACGATTACCTACGAAAAAGAACAGGAAATAAAGTTGGGATCGCACCTTGAGATTGGAAATGCTATTGTGGCCTCGACGACGACCGAACGCTGTCACCAGACGGCTCGGAGGCTAAGCACCCTTCTTCGACGAGTAGCTTCTCGGAGGTCGGGCTCCTCTCTCCAAAGATTGATCAAATGTGAATGAGGGAGGAGGAGCCCATTAAAAAGAGGCAAAAAATCAAAAAAGGAAAATATTTACAAAAAAGGAATGTGTTTATTGGATGGATTAATAAAAGAATTAAATTAATAAATTAATTATTTAATTAATTATGAAATTCGAAATTAATAAATTAAATAAATTAATAAATTAATTAGAAATTAATTGACCACCTTAATGGTGGCCGTTAAAGGTACGAAATCAAATCATATATATATGTTAGCTTATTAAGTCACATAAATCAAATAAAATCAAATGATTAAATACAAAATTCGGAATTAATTTAAATTAATTAATTAATGTTAGGTAATTAAAAATTTTTGGTGGATTTTATAAATGGAAGTTAGTGGCATACATATATTATATACATAAGATATAATGTACATAGGTGCAAATAAGGAAATAATTTTTATACAAGATTTTTTTTTATTTTTTTTAATTTTTATTTTTATTGAAAACAATATTTATAATATATACATTAAGTAAAAATAAATATTAATAATTATATACACAGATATATGGGTAAACTGCACAATACACCCCAGAAAACCGACCTTTTAACCGTAACTCCAAAAAATACAAAACCACAGCCATTTGAAAGATAATTTAATTCATAGTACGATGGAAGTGAGTTTGGTTCGATTTGAGCTCGTATGGAGCCGGAATTGATATTTCAATTATCGCATTACGGCTTTTTCTGGGTGTAATTATTTACAATATATACATTTTTTTATTTTACAAATATTTTTAATATTTACAATACAATTTTATTTACAACTTTTATTTACAAAAATAATTGATTTGAGGTCAAATTATATATAAATAAAATAATATAAGTTTTGTACAAATATACATGAAAAATATGTACAAGATATTTTTGGATTTTCTGACAGACAACCTTATCTCCCCCTACTTTATTCCTGGTCGATCAGGTCAAGTCTTGACCTTCTCTCGGGGTTTGGGTCAGTCTGTATTTATTTCATAAATACCTCCTTTTCTTTTTCTTTTCTTCTTTATTCTTTTATTTATATACAAAAAGTGTTAAAAATGCATAATTAACAAATGCATGCAAAATGGTAATTTTATGAAATTAGTGGGTATTTACAGGTATTTGACTAAGGAAATAATGCTAAAATAAAAGAATAAAGACGATGAATCGTGGATTCATCAATGGGACATACTCCATTTCAGCCGGATTTTGTGGCTGCTTCATTTCATTCCCATCATTACCACCCACTCTCTTGGGAGGTTGGAACTCCGACCCACATCCCATCTTCTCCCTACCCACCTTCTTATTCTGGGCATGATGTCCTAAGAGAAGAGACCCGAAGAGTTCAGATTGACCTCAGATACGAGACACGGGTGATCACCTTGCTGAAATGAGAGCACATTCCATAGAAGATCACATGGAGCAGTTACGAGTTTTAGGCGACTTATATCCTGGGATGATGGATGAGTACCCAGATCAGGAAGCGCAGTCTGCTTCTACATTGAGTCTCTTCATTCTGGATGTAGAGTTCACTAATCTGCTGCCGAAGTTTTCAGGTGGAGTGCATGAGGAGCCATATATTCATATATATGAATTTAAGGATTTTTGTGGATCACGAGCATACCTATATATCACTTCTGAGGAGTTGATGCTGATGACCTTCCCTTTCTCACTTCAGAGTAGAGATTTGAGATGGCACAGAGAGTTGGGGAGGAAGATTGCTACATGGGGTGACCTTCGGATGTTATTTTTGCAGAGATTTTACCCCCATCGTAGAGCATAGTTGATGCGGTCTTGTATTCGAGATTTTTTAGTTGACCCTCTGGAGCCATTGAGAGATTCATGGATAAGATTTGTTGACCTATTGAGGAGATTTCCAGATCACAGAATCTCTAGGTCTGACCTTGTTCAGATCTCCATGAGGAGGATGACCGCAGAGCAAATTGCTTTAGTCATTACCTCGTGTGGTGGTTCACACCATAGTCCCGGCATGGATTTATTTGAGACCATCTTGAGAGCACTTTCAGACATTCCATATTCATCAGATGATTTATTTGGGACAACACATGAGGGAGATATCACACCAATTGAGTGTGTGGCAATTCATGCCGATTTAGACAACACACACCATTCAAAGGACGTGGATTCTACTACATTTCTTATGATGGATGTGTTGGCCACCACTGTGAGTTCCCAAAGCTGGACATTGGTCGAGTTCCCGTTGGTTTTACACATAGAGTTTGAACCAGTCTCTCATTTTCACATTGAAGATTCTTGGATTCTAGATCTTCTAGAATCCCAAGAAATGGAGGAGGATCCCACATTGTTTCAACCGTCCTTTCAGTCATTTTAGTGTCCATGTCCAGCTGATCAGTTTTCATTCTTCAGAAGATCCTCTCAGATTCAAATACACATTTGGATCCATCTCAGCAAAGAGAGCTTTATAAGGGATACCATTTTGATTTGACAAACCTAGATAGTCCCATCTTTGAGCCGTGTGTCCTCCCATTTGATGAGGTCGATACATTTTTGGAGGACCTGATGATCGATAGCATTGCTGCAGTTCGAGGATCAAATCTTGAGATGTTTACTGCTTCTTTGTTGTTGACTAGCAACACGCCATGCCTCGAGGCTGTTCAGATGCCGTTTACAGCTGATGAGTTACTTTGGTGCAAGAACTTGGTGTTTGACAACAACGTATATCCCTAATCACATTCTGATTCCCCATCTTTTACCGACGAGCCTGCATCACTCACCGAGGGTTATCTGCGGGAGGATGCATTATGTCCCTTGTACTCGGTTTCGCTGCCTGGACGTGCTTTCGATCTGTTGGAACATGAGACCGAGCCGTCGGTTAGTTCTGATTTTCCTGAGTCTGAGTTTTCTCTCCTCATCAACCCTCACGAGGATGAGCCGATCTTTGAGGTATTCGATGATTTTACTGATTTCTCTACATTACATACATCGGGTATCGGCCTTTTTAATAAGTATCTTGTTATTGATTTTCCTTATCTATTCGAGACTGTGGTTGACGTGGAGGATTTCTTGATTTCCGTACAGATCCTTCCTTATCCACGTTCAATTTCTTCAGCTCCATCGATTCACTCCTTTCATACCTTGAGCCGATGATTTCTTTTGTGCTACCAGAGCCTGATTTCATTCTCTCATATCTTTACCCGATAGTAGACACCCGCCTGATTGTTTACTTGGGTGTTATAGTTTATACTGTTGACCTCGTCGTTGTTCCCCTATCGAGACTACGACAACAATACGGTATTCGCCTCATAGATGCCATCCTGAACCTCGATACTGCATTATCCTAGCCTTTGCGCCCAGCTAGGGGAGTAACCTTTAACGCTTGTTGAGAGGCACCTCAACATTGTTTGCTTGTCAAGATCCATTCTGTCAATATCATTCATTCTTTCTGCCTAACACCCCATCTCCATCTTATGATTATGATATACATAGGGTGTACTTTACCCTAAGTATAGGGGGTGTCAGAATTGTGATTATATATTTGATTTTATTACCTCTATTTTGCTACCTATACTTAGGGATATTTTACCCTAAGTATAGGGGAGGTAGTATCTGTACATCTTATTCCTCGGTTTTCCCTTGTGTACAATCTTCTATACTTAGGATTACTTGATCCTAAGTATAGGGGGATCACCGACATCTGTTGATTTTATTCTTTTATCCGTCATTGTAGTATAGTATTCTTTTCACTTCCCAATACTCGGCACGAGTTATGTCTTCCTTTGTATCCCTTTGATCACTACGAGGACATAGTTCGAGCTAAGTATCAGGGGGTGTCGTATATATTGTATATATACTTTAGCCATAACTCGTACTTTCGTGTTTTTAATATGGCTCAAATACTGTATAAATACTTGTAAAATAAAGTAAAACCAATTAATAAAAATATGCAGATATTTCCTCAAAGTTCTTTTTGTATATACTGATTAATAAGTCAGGTTAAAATATTTTGAAAAATATTTTAAAAGTAGTTTGAAAACCTATTTGATTTTTTTGAAAACTATTTGAAAAATGTTTGAAAAATATTTTCAACCTTTGTAAAATTTTGGCATGTAAATTTTTCTCTTTGTGTGAAATAAAATTATTTTGTAAAACTATCTGCAAATGTTTTGAAAATGGTTGAAAAGTTATTTTGAAAAAAATCTATATATTGTTTGAAAAATGTTTGAAAAATAGTTTTCAAATGTTTGTAAATGTTTGTAAAAATTGTTTGAAAAAAATATTTTGGACTACAGTTTTCAAAATTATTTGTAAAATTATATTCAAATAAGTTTGAGGAATATATGCATCACACACAAAAAAATGAATAAAAAATATTGTATATACTTGTATATAGTATTAACCCTTTTTCCTAAAAAAATCCCTAAAAAAACTATAAAACCCAGAAGTTTATAAAAATTTGCATAAAGAATCTCTTTTATATGTGCATCATTTTTCAAAAATCCATAAAAAAATCAAAATTAGAAAATTATTTCACAAAAAGATTTTACTTTCTTGCATTGTACATATTTTCTTGCATTTGCATGTGCTTTTATTAGGATAATATTGATATTTAAACTAAGTAGAATAAAATTGAAGAATCGATCTTAGTTGGACCTTAATCTACTTAATTTCATAGGAACCTTATAAGAACTGGAGTTAAGACTTTTCAGGTCCTAGTGACAATTCTTTCAGTCCATAAGAATATTTTCACATGTCATATTGATTAGCTCTAAGTAGAATATTTAACAGTACATGCACGATTCTTTCAGACCGTGGCTTATCTTGGACAAGCACTCTACAGGTAGCTCTTCATGGAGGAGGTAGTGATGGGGCAGAATCTTTTAGCTTGGGGTAGCACACGGGAGTAGTACATCTACGCGAAACCTCTCGTCCTCCTCTTGGGAGGGAAGTGCGTCTCAACCTAGTATGGCGATGTTGAGGTCTAAAGACAGGATGCTGTGGGGTTGCAATAATGCTTAAAAAGAGGGATAATCTACTGGCTTAAGAGGAAAAACTCCTTATGTACATGCTGCATCTTGTATATATTTTCAAAATAAAAAAGAGAAAAAAATACAGAGTCTCCAAAAGTGGACATGCCTTATTGAAAAGTAAAATGCCTGCCAGAGTGTATATACAAGTGAAAAAAGAGAGCTTCAAAGTCATTTTTTTGTAAGCTTGCATTGGATGACTTGGCTACACTAGTCATGCATCCAAGGATAGGTAGCTACACTACTTACCATCCATTATCTTCTCCATCCCCTCTTCTTGAGCTGGTTGTACTTGAACTTAGACGGGAATATCCCCGTTCCTTGAGGAAAGAGTTTCTAGACGGGGGACTAGAGTTACCTTATTGAGAGAGGTCATTTCTTTGCTACTTTTGAGATGAGGAGCTATATTTCACTTACACCGTACAAGTAAAGATTCGTAGTCATAAGAATTTGTGTATGTAGACTTGTTCTGACCTTTCTGTTAAAGAGACCTGAATAGGAGTCTTGTGGAACTTAGAAGCTATTAGGTTTTAAATCCATTTTCCATTAAGGTCCTGCAACACTAATAATCCAAAGGTCCGATAGAGCTCCGTACTACAATTTTACGAAGATGAGTTTAAATGTCAACATTGTTCTAACTTCTTTCCTTTTTCTTTTCTTTATTTTTGTTTTCACTTATATTCCAAATAAGTGTTTTCTAAGGGACTAACACAGGTAAAGTATAAGGTAATGATGAATCCATGATTCATCTTCTTTATTCTTTTATTTTAGCTTTATTTCCTTAGTCGAATACCTGTAAATATCCACTAATTTCATGAAATTCGCATTTTGCATGCATTTGTTAAATATACATTTTTAACACTCTTTATATTCAAAATAAAAGAATAAACAAGAAAAGAAAAAGAAAAGAAAATAAAGGATGTATTTATTAAATAAATGCAGACTAACCCGAACCCCGAGAGAAGGTCTAGACTTGACCTGATCGACCAGGAATAAAGTAGGGAGAGATAGTGTCTTTAATTCAAAAATCCAAAAATAATTTGTAAAATTTTCCTTGCATATTAGTATAAAACTTATATTTTATTTTATATAAATTGACCTCAAACAAAATATTTTTCTAAACAAAAATTGTAAATAAAAATGTTTTGTAAATAATAAAAATAATTACAAAGTAAAATCTTATACAGATTAAAAGTATCCACACTTAGAAAAGACCGTAAAATGATAATTGAAAGACCAATTCCGGGTCCATACAAATTGAAATTGAATCAAACTCACTTCCATTATACTCTAAATTAAATTATCTTTAAAATATCTATGGTATCATAACTTTTGGAGTCACAGTTGAAAAGTCGATTTTGTGGGGGTGGTTTGTGCAGTTTCACCACTTACTTATTGTATATATACTTGTTCATATTTATTTTTATACATAATGTACATAATTATAAATATTCTCTTCGTTATTAAAAATAAAAAATAAAAATAATAAAATAATAAAATTAAGACAAATTATTCAAAAATAATTTCCTTATTTGTATATGTGTATATTGTACTATATGTATATATTACTTGTATACAACTAATTTTCTTACATAAAAATCACCAAAAAATTATATCTAACATTAATTAATTAAATTAATATAATTACGAAAATTGGATTTATTAATTTAATTTATTCATTTAATTGATTTAAAACCCTACCATTTATATAAGATTTGTTTTTTTACCTTAAATAACCATCACTAAGGTGGCTAATTAATTTTTGTAAATTAATTATTTTAGTTTTTTATTTAATTCCGAATTTTTACTTAATTAATTAATTTAGTTAATTAATTAAAAGACATTCCTTATTTGTTTATATTTTCCTTTTTGATTTTTCTTCTTCTTTTTATTAAGCTCCTCCTCCTTCATTTTTCCCTTGATCAATATTTGGTGGAGAGGAGCCCAATTTCCAAGACCTACTTGTCGTAGAAGGGTGTCAGTCCTTGTCAAGGCCATCACAGGGTATCTGACCCTAATGTGAGATTCAATTTATTTTTCTTCGTCAATTTAGATTTAATTTTTTTGCTTCGATGTCATTGTTACATTTTAGATCTTAAATTCCTAAAAATTTTCTACCACGATTTGATCTGTCCCCGAATCCGATTCTCATCTCATCTTCTTGATCCACACACGTTCTCATTCTATCTCGCACAACCTACCAACTTCGACCACACACGGTGGTCGGAGATCCAGTTCCAATCTCTCATTTCCCTCGGAACCGAACCCATATACTTTTCTCGCTTTTATTTGTTTTAATAAAAGGGACCCAGCCTTCGTGCTCGAGGTCATTCTTGATCCTGCAATAAAATCAAAGAAAATAATATTTTTTCCTTTCTTTCTTTTTCCTCTAACAATTTTGTTGCAGGAATAAAAAACAAAAAAATATTATATCTATATTTTTCTTTAACATCTATTTTGTAGGATAAAAAATTAAAGAAAAAATATATCCATTTTTTTCTCTTCTTACATTTGCTGCAGGTCTAAAAAAATTATAGTTCTATTTCTGAAAAAAATTAAAAAAATAAAAAAATAGCAGCAGGCTCACTGTTCTCCGACCACTACCCACCGCGCGAGCGCACGTCGCCGCAGACCCTAGCTCGTGTCGCCCGGTGCGCCACCCGCACGGCGGTCCTCCTCCGCTCCACTGCACACGCCAGCGACCAGTTTCCTCTTCCCAGCACCGTCGCCATCTTCCCGTCGAAGCTGCCCGCTCCGCCTCCAGCAGCTGAGCTACCCCAATACCCGACCGACGTCGACTGCGCCGACCACCTGGATCCCCTCACCCGCCGTCCCTCTACACTACAATCACCGCCGACTGCAGGCGCGCGCCATCAGCGCCCATCTCCCTTCGCCACCAACCAGATCCCGCCGACATCAACCCTCTACCGATGGAGCCCCCAAGGCAGTGTGATCGCCATCTTCTTGTAGCGGCCAAGCTCTGTCCCAAAACCCATAAAAGCCCGCCGTCTCTACCCTTTTTGGAGAGAAGAAAGAGGGGTGGTGGCCCATTGCCTCCTTTGGTTGGGAACAAAGCGAAAGAAAGAAAAGGGGAAGGGTGAGGTCAGCCCCAAAACTAGCCCTTAAAAAAATTCTTTGGAAAAATGCAGAAAAGCCCTAGACAGTTTTAATATTTGCAAAGAAGCCCCTGCTCTTCATCCTGTCACGTGCGCCGCACACACCATCTGGGTAAATTATGATAGTTCCCCGCATTTTATTATTTGTTTCTTTCTCATGTAAAACCTTGAGTAATTACTTTTAAGTCCCTATTTCCCAGACATTATTTTACAGCTTTTTTCTTATCGAAATAAATGTTATTTGTGATCCGAAAATTCTACAAAATTTTGCATATATTTCTGTTGTATTCCTCTTCACTGTATAAAAATTTCATCATAAAAAACAGTGTCATTTTCTCTGCCCAAAATTTGAAAAATCATAAAAATCAAATATTATCTGAAAAATTCCTAAAAAATAGATTAGATGTATTTCATTGTCTTGTATTATCTATCCAAATTTCGTGCTTTAATCATTTTCAAAACAAAAAAATTGAAAATTACTAAAGCACTTATAAAAATATAAAAATCCAAAAATAGTGATTTAAGTTCCTATGTGTAGATATTTGTCTATAGTTTATCAAAAAAATAACAACTAGGAGTTTTGGGTATTTAAATATTTTTAAATTGCAAATTACTCCAGGATATACACTGTTTACTTTTTTTCCACTACTCAATTTTTAGAAAAATACAAAAACTTATGGAAAACTTGGAAAATATACCAAAAAAACTTTAAAACCTATAAAATACAAAAATATATTTTTCTGCAAATTTCTGAACATTGCTAAATATTTTGAAAAATACAAAAAGAGTGTGGTGTGTGTATTTTTATTCCCTTGTGCATTTGTTCCTTATTTGAAATAAAAAAAAATTAAAAATTAAAAAACCACTAAAAATTCATTTTAATTTACTTTTAAACTTGACTACTTAGTTTTTTTCAGTGCTCCTAATGTTCGACCCTGATCGTTATACCAGTAAATTAAATAGCGAAAAGCGCTTACATTACTTTTCATTGATTGATTTTCTTTAAAGTGGTTTTATACAATTTTCACGTTGAGTTGGCCGATTAATTAGGGTCGCAATGACCATTGATATATTTGCATACTTAACCATAGTTGATCGGTCGCTCATCAACCACCTCCTAACATCTTCACACATAGTATCTACAGCCGTCATAAACTGCGCAAAGCATTCACGCATCAAGACTCTTCCCCTCCTGAAGATCGACATGAACACCTTTACCCGAGTAGGGATTTTCCATTTCTAGATCTTGCAGCAATCACTCTCACATCCCCCTAGGGAGAGAGCTCCTGTCCCCCCTCTACTGCTTTATATGCCTTCCGAACGGAGAAAGAACCCTCTCGCTAAACCCAGGAATCTCAACCCTCTGTGGGCCAAGAAACAACTTCAATGCACCCAAGCATCGCCCTCAAGCCTTCTACACGATGATCAGATAGAACAGATTTGAATAGGGGTGGTAAGCGTGGCCATCCCACACACTAGCCACCGAAACCTCCTTGTCAATGGTCAAAGCCCATAGCCTTGCGTAAAGGATACCGAGCACACCACTCTCGCTCCAATCATATTGCCAGATTCTAAAATCCCTACCGTCCCAAAGCACCGGCCTCAAGAATGGTTGGACCTCCTATGCCACCCCATAAAGTCCTCTCCAAAAGCACGACAACTTCCTCCCAAGCACCTGAGGCCTTGGCAAGGAGCAGGTAAGGTTTCAGACTTGGTCCTATTAATCCCAAGTCCTGACACCATACCGAAAATATCCAGAACCATAGACACACCCTTACAACTAGCATCCCCTCCTCAGAGAACAAAATCGTGTCATCGGCATATTGGAACAAAGGAATCCCTTATAGGTGTGGGTTTCCACCTATTAGGAAACCCACACCTATAAGGGAGGCCCAAGTTTAACTTCAATCCACACAGTCATAGGCCTTGGAAAAATTCACCTTCCACATGACCCCCTTGATGAATCCACGTTTCATCATCTTTATTCTATCATTTTGGCCTTAAAAACCCTAGTAAATGCGTGTAAATAGGCTTAATATAGGCATTTTAGCATTCATGCATATGTGTGTAAATATTGTATAAAATGCGGTTTTTAGTGCCAAAATTATAGAATAAAGAAAAGAAAAGAAAAAGAATAAAATATTATAAATATTTTATGACCCGAACCCCGAGACCTAGGCATCTCGATGACTCGGTCGACAAGGAATAAAGTAGGGGGAGATAAGGGCCGAAAATACCAATAAAATCCCTTTTATTAATTCATTCTTTATTCATTTTGGGACCTATTTTTGGTTCCACTTTTTATACATCAAATAAAGAAACTTTATACATGAAAATTGTAGCTAAGTTAATAAAGAAAAATACAAAATTGATTTTACAGAAAAATAATACACAGATAAAAAGTTATGGTCTAAATAAAAATCCAGAATCCCAAATTCCCAGACCCGTATCTCACAAATGGAAACTCCAAATGCAGCATACTCACCTTTAATTGTATATAGAAGAAAATAAGCTAATTAATGGCGGTGGTTTCGCATTTGGCGGAGCTACGGTTTGAAAGTTGAGTTTTGGACCCACATTGTATACTTGGACATATTAAAATATTCAATTTATTAGTTATTTATTATTTTTATAATTTTATATTTTTATAATGTTGTAAATATTACTTATAATAATTATGTGTATTAAAATCAGAATAAAAATGCAAAGAAAAATAAAATAAAAATGATCATATATAGAATACATAGGTACACTACCTATATCCATACCTATACATTATACCTTTATATTTTATTTAATATACAGAACATTTCATAAAAATAAAATAAAAATATATTTGTGTATATAAAAGTATTTTATAATTTATAAAACCATAAATAAAAATAATAATATTAAAAATACCTAAATAAAAATAGAATACTTAAATATATAGATATATATACTATAAAGGGCATAATGCAAACTTGTAAAAATACGTCTCATAAAAAAATAAAAATCACCATAATATAATTCATAAAATAATAAACATTTTTTTTATAATTAAAAATCTATAAAATCGTTTGCTATTTTAATTTGATTTTAGAAATTTTTTTCTCCAGGTTTTTCCTGGTTGGTCCACGTGGACCAACCAGGGGGCTAGGAGAGTTGACCTCGGTCAACTCTCTGCCCAACACCTGGGCTGTTGTCAGAGATGATTTTTTCTCGATTTTGAGGATTTTTGCAGGCCACGTCTTTCATCTTTTGGCCACATGGTCTTCGTGACTTTCCATCCTCGAAGAATGGTGATACACGCCCAATGCTAACATCGGTCTTTGGATCGCTGTGGCGCTCGATATGCCTCGTTGAAGGTGCCCCCTTGGCCATTGTTTCAAAACCCCCCCAAAAGCTTCCACTTTTTTTTGAACCCTCTTCTACCCAAGTTTGACCTCGCTGTGGAGCTCTGGATCGACTCCCGTGACAGGGGAGCCTCCAGCTCCTTCGCACGAGGCCAGGCGAAGGCCGGAGCGGCGCTCCACCACCCATCTCCGGCCGTGGCCTTGAGGTATCTTCCTCTTGGCGTTCAAAGCCGATCGAGGTCGTTTCCCTCTGTTTTTCGTTCATTTCTTTTGTAGTTTAAGTAGTTGTTAGTCCTAGGAATAATTTAGTGCTTTTAGTCTGTGGTTTAATCAATAGCTTTTCCCGCTCTTCGCACCCGAACACCTCGTCGGAGCTCTTGGGCTCCGGTGACCATCGTCACTCCATGCCCCACCGTTTTCTCACCAATAAAGGCCAAGTCCTCTGCCATTCGCGCTGTCGTTCTTTATCCGTCTTCGCAGGACTTGAAGGAGGCGTCTGAGCCTCAAGGACCACCAAGGATCAGCCCCCAGGTCGCCCAAGGCTTCATCGAGCGCCGGAGGCCATTCGTTGGTCCTCGGCCCCATCTACGGCACCTAGGAGCACCACCACCGCTGCAGGAGCTTATCGAGGTCATCGGGGAGGAGCCAGGTGCACGAGAGCTCGAGCTTCGACGAATCCAAACTCGCCAAGCTCGAGTTCTTCGCGTGTTCGTCCGGAGCCATCCGTAGCCATCGGATCCGCCCCAATTGCCCAGGAGGAGCAGCCACCGTCTGATCGTGCGCGTCCAGAGCCGTCCATCACTTAAAGATAATCTAATCTGGACCGTCGCTGATGAAGGGGTATCGCGCGATCGGCGCGCGACACGTGGCATAAGTGGAACAGATCGAACCGTCCGCCAGCACCCTTGCTTGGGCATTTTGCAAGTATTTCCCAGGCGTTTTTGTATTTAAGTTTAACGCACAAACATTCCTCTGCTCTTTTATACTCTGTGTAAATATTGCATCTTAGCCCCGTGGTTTTCGATAATTGCTTGTATACCCCTGCCAGGTGCGCGTGCAAGTCATGTGCACCCTGGGGTTTTTGCACAAGTAGACTTGCAGCTTTGGCTATTAACTTTTACTCCAGAGACTTCTTGTTTAAGTTCAAACTTTTTGTGAAAATTGTGATCAGGCCCCTGGACCTTTGTTTAATTGCAAATACCCTTGCCATGGTGTAGTTTCTTGTTGTTGATTGTATTTATTTCGTACATCATATTAACTCCAAAAATTACCCAAAAATAGGTTAAGCATTCTGTTGTAGTGTAGTTTAACATCATATTTTTATTTTTCATAATTATTGCATTTTTATATTTATTAAAAATCAAAAATAGTCATTTTCAGCACTGTTTGCATTAGAAAATCACTAAAAAAATATAAAAACACTCCATAAAAATCCCAAAAAAATATATATTGTCTACTTTATTTTTTTCTAACTCCAGACCAGAAATCGTTAAAAAATATAAAAGAAAACTCCAAAAAATCACCAAACTTCAAAAACCTTTAGAAAAATATTAAAAATTCTACAAAAACCCTAAAAATATAATCTTGGTGTCTAAATTTTCCTTATTTTTATCTATTATTAAAAATTAATGTGGAGAATTTTTATTACTGTTTGCTATTTTATTTCTCCATTTTAGTTTCAGCCTTGCATTTTATTCCCTGTTTTGCTTTATTTTGCTAATTAAAAATACCAAAAACATTCTAAAAATTACCCAAAAATCACAAAAACAGTAAAAAAGTATAAAAAGACCAAAAATACTTTATTTGCTAATTTTTGAACATTTTTATCTATTTTTATAAATATCTCTTTCTCTCTTTTATTATATTGCCTTTATTTTCCAATATTGAAAAAGAAAATAAAAAAATATAAAATATAAAAAGAAAATATAAAAATCAATAAATTAAAAATCAAATTACAAAAACATAAAATTAAAAATTAAATAAAAAATATAATATTAAAAACCCACAAAAAAATAGCATCATAGACTCTTGATCACATACACACACATTTTGTGTCTTCGTACCCCGTTCTACCTGTCTGCTCCCTGTGTTAGACCTCTACAATACTTGCACCTATACACATCTTTGTTGTAGAGTTATAATAAATTTTAACTCCGCACATTTACTTTCATTGCTTGATATATTTGTCGTGGGTTAATTGTTGTTTTAATCCGAATTTCGTGTGGTTGATTCAGCGACTGAGTTCCCGCCTTGTGTGGAACTTAATGATGAGCGACCTGAAGGCTAGGATATAGGTGCTAAAGTGGTCGTTGCGACCCACGTGATCAAGTCGGCTCAATCAAGAAAAATGAACCACTCAGAAAAGATAAAATCGATCAAAATACGAAACAGCGGTCCTGCTATTGGATTAACCTGGCATAGCACCCAGGGTCGAACTCAAGGAGCACAGGTTGGCCGAGAGGCCTACGAAGTAGTAAAAAGAAAGAAAATAAAAGAACAAAATATTTTTAGTGGTTTTTAATCTGTTTTATATTTTTTTTAGATTTTTAAGTGATTGAGAAATTAAGAAAAAACAAAGAAAGGCACACTTCAACAAATTATTTAAAGCACTAAAAATCAAAACAAAAATTCAAACAAAAATGTTTTTATGTGTTTTATATTTTTTTATGTTTTTGGTGAATTTTTGAGATTTTTCTGATGATTATTTGATTTTCTAAAAAATCAAAAGGTGACTGAAATAGAGGGTATTGTCCAGCCGAGCCAAAAAGCCCTAGATAAAATATCTAAGAGTCTCAAAATGGCCTGGAGGTAATTTTCCTGTAAATAAGATGAAACAAGGAAAATTTAGGTACCAATTTTAATATTTTTGGATTTTTAATTTATATTCTAAAATTTTTATAGGTTTTTGAGTGTTTTTAAGTTTTTAGTGATTTCAGTAATGAAAAATAGCCAAAATTGGCTGGAAAATCAAACTAAGCAAAATAGACAGTAGCTAATTTTTATAGAATTTTTAAATGAGTTTTAATATTTTTTTTGTGATTTTTCAAGCTAGACAGTGACAAAAATAGAGGTTTTTGATTTTTTAAAATATCAAACGAAATCAAAAATGTCCTCAAAAATCCACGAAAATTTTACACCATGGCAGGAGCCATGTATCCAATTTTCGTTGGATTTGGAGGTGTTTTGATATTTTAATCAAAAATAAAGAAGGGGCACTGTGCACAGGGACCAAAGTGCAAATACCCAAAGTTTTGGGGGGTCTGGTGCAAAATACCCAGCAAAACACGCGCCACGCGCGTGCCTGGGGCACTCAGGGACCCAAATGTAATAAAAACAAGTCCCGAGGACGTATTGGTAACACGTACCAAAAGTCCAGGGGACTATCTGCAAATTACCCAAAATATAACGCACATGTGGAAATAAATCACGCATAGGGGTATAAATGCAAATAAGTAAAAGTTTTCATTCATTCAATAACATCAGAACTACAGGGGTCTCTACTGCAAATAAACCAAAATATCACGTGTCGATGCACGTGTCCACAACTAGCAGGGGTATAAATGCAAATAACAGAAAGCACATGGTCCAATATACAAATAGCCCTAAAACTAAACAACTGACTTTAATATTTACAGGACTAAAACTAAATAAAAACAAAGACAGGGCCTAAGGGTAAATTACCCTTTATTAAGCGGATGGGCTGGATGCGCGCCACGTGGATGATCGGAAGGTGCTGATGGTGGGCGCTCCAGATGACGCCTCCTCAGATCGGACGATGCAGATTGCTCGGAGATGGACGGCTCGGATCGAAACTGGAGCGAGGGGGGACGATCGACGGGCAACTGGAGGTCCTGGATGAACAGGCGGCCGGCGAACTTCGCCGGCCAAATGAAGGCGCTCCCGGCCTCCTCTGCTGCGCCTGAGGATCGGAGAAGCTCCAGCGTGGTGGTGCGCAGCTACTGATGCCCTCCGATGGCCCAGCCGAGCTCGGGAGAGCTTCGGTGAGGGTGGCGGAGGTGAGGCTCCTGGTATGAACGTCGAAAGGCCTCAGATGGCCTTGGTTTGACCTACAAAGCAACCCAGAAGACTCGCGGGTCGAGGGCAAAGTGCCTCGACCCGGTTAGGCGAAATGGGGGTGACTAATGCGTCGGGATGGCGAGCTCCGGCGAAGGTGGTGGACGGAGGAGCTCGGTTCCCAGCTCCTGTGCGAGCTGGGTTGAGTGGATGGGTGAAGAAGGTGCGTCGGGAGGAGGCGAGTGTGTTGGTCGATTCCGATGATCGATAGGGGTAACGGAGTGGTTGGAATCAACGATATACGACGGCGGCGCGAATTGGGCGAAAATGGAAATCAAAGGAAACGGGAAGCCTAAGGGGATACCTGGGTGGTCGGAGAGACTGGGGAGGAGCTGCTGATGGTCCTGGTCGTCGCCTCGAGGATCGTCTCACTCCGAGGCTCGAAGCTCACGCTGGTGGCGGAGCTACGGCGGCTGGGCTCGCCGGATCGATGGCGAAGCTCCCTCTCCTCGCTTCGACAGGCTCAGACGCGAGCTGTCACCTCACGCACTCTCTGGAGCTCAGTGGAGAACGAAGAAAATGGCCAAAGATGGAGCAAATGGGTGGCGGAGCTACAGCTTTATACGGCTAGGGGTCCGGCTAGGAGAGGTCTGGGCGTGCTTGTCGGAGCACGGATCCCCATAACCCACCCGGGCGTGGATCATGGTCGATCAATCTCGGATTAGGACCCGGGGTTAGGTGGAATGATGATCGGGTCGAGCGGGCAAAAATTGGAGAAATCGGGTCCACGACCCAGATCCGCGGGAGGTGGTCCTGGGGGGGGGGGTAGTTGACCGGGCGGTCAACATCCACAGGACCCAATGGAAATCGGCCACGTGGCTAAATCTTGAAGCTCAAAATTAAGGTAGCAAATGGCTGAATTTGCAAAAACTTAAAACATGAAATATTTTTATTTTATTTTTTTTCTATTTTTTAGTGATTTTTAATTAATTTTTGGAAATAAAAATAAGCTATATACATAGTATGTACTATATAGGTATATGTACACAATTAGGGTTTTTGATTTTTGATTTTTAAATTATTATTTTTGTGCAATTTTATCCCTATTTTATATTTTATTTATTTATAAAATAAAATAAGGAATAAAAAGGTATTTTTATTTTATTTTTATTATTTATGTACATAGGTAAAATAAATAAATAAATAAATATATATATATATCTATATACATGGTATTTGTACAATGTGTTTTTGTCTTTTTAATTTTTGCTATTTTTATTTTGTTTTTGTTTTAATTGTTCTTATTTTATTTATTTACAATATATAATAGAGACTATTCACAAAAATTTTGGAAATTAAATTTATTTATTTATAAGGTTAAATAAATATATTGGAGTGGTTTATGTACATGGTGAAAGGAGTATTTTTGTTCTTTTTGATTTTTATCTTTTTCTTTTGTTTTTATACTTCTAAATATATATACAAGTATTTACAAGTATATTTTTGGTGAGGAAAATATCTTTATTTTATTTACATAAATATTTACACAAGAGCCCCTATCTCCCTTTACTTTGGCTCTTATGCGGTCAGGCCCATGCTGAGCCCTCCCTTGGGTTAGGTTGCTCAATATTTATTCTAAATATTTCCCTCTTTTTCTTTTTATCTTTATTCTTTTATTTTTGCACAAAAACATGCTAATTATAGGTTTTTACACAATGCATGCTTTTGGTAATTATTCCTATTTACACATATCTACATGCATTTGCAAAGGTTTTTGTAGCTAAAATATAAGAATAAAGAGTGATGAATGGGTATTCATCACCCCCTATACTTAACTTTGCTAGTCCCTTAGCAAACACTTATTTGAAAAAGAAGTGAAAAAGAAAGAAAGAAAAAGAAAAAGAGGATGTACATTAATCAAGGTTGATTATTAAACTTGCCTTCATTAAATTGGGGTATGGAGCTCGATCAGATCTTTGGATTATTAATGTGTCGGAACCTTATTTAGACTTAAGCTTAAAACTCAACAGCCTCTAAGTTCCACTAATCTATAACCAAGACTCCTCAATGCTCCAGATCAGAACAAGTCATCAATCACAAACCCTGAAGACCATGAATCTTTTCTTGTCCTGTGAAAGTGAGGTCTAAGCTCTCCACCTCAGAAGTGGCGACTTGACAACCCTCCCCAACAAGGTAACTCTATGACCTCAATCTGGCCACTCTTTCCTCGAGGAGCGGGGTATTCCCTTCTAAGTTCAAGTACAACCGGCTCAAGAAGAGGAGGAAGAAGAAGAGAATGGGTCAAGGCCAGTGTAGCCAAGTACCCTTGGGAGCTTGACCAGTGTAGCCAAGTCTCCCTGCTGCAAGCTACAACAGGTGGAACATGAAACCAAGCATTGCTTATTGCACTCTATATACATACTCCGGTGGGATTATCATTTTCTATCAGACCCACCACTTTTTTGGAGTTATTTTCTTTTTGCACATTTTTTTTTCAAGTGCATCTGTACAACATATACATGTGCAACATATATACAAGGAGTTTTTCCTCTTTGAGCCAGTAGACTATCCCTCTTTTGAAGCTTTATTGCAACCCACAACTCTCGTCGTTAGACTTCATGGTAACCAGACCAAGTTGAGACGCACTTCCTTCACTAAAAGAAGAAGAGAGGTTCCGCCTAGAAGTACTGCCCTCATATGCTACCCCAAGTCAAGGAAGACTGCCTCCTCACCACCTCATCCGTAGAGAGCTCGGTGCATAGTGCTGGTGTCCAAGTAAAGCCATAATCTATATGAGTCATGTGTTGTTGTTAAGTGCTCTACTTAGGCTCATTGAGATGACATGTGATCATAGCCTAGTGGACTCAAAGAATTGAGTCACCATGGACCTGAAAAGCCTTAAACCTAATCCCTATAAGGTTCCTCTTAGAAATTAGGTGGATTAAGATCTTAATCACGCTCCATTTCTCAATTTGATTCCAGGCTAGTTTAAATGTCAACTATCATCCAGAAAAACTATATACATATGTACAAAAGATGCTTATTTACACAAATTTTATAATCATGCAAAATTTTTGAAAAATGTTTGAAGTCATGAATGGATGATGCATGAAGTGCAAGTTTTGCAAAAAGATATTTACACACATTCACACAGGATTTTTGCAAACTTTTGATTTTCAAAACATTTTGGAAAAATTTTGTACTATATACATAATTTTTATACAAAAAAAATATTTACACAAGCTTTACACAAAAGATTTTTGAAATCATTTTTACAAAAATAATTTGTACACTAGCTATTTATATGCAAATAAAAGAAGTTTATGTACATGAGAATTTTTAATTTTTGTGATTTTTAGCCATTTTATTTATTAACACACTCACACAAAGTACGAGTTATGGCTAAAGTATATATGAAATATATACACACCCCCCTATACTTAGCTCGAACGATGTCCTCAGAGTCAAGAGCGATGAAGAAGACATAACTCGTACCAGGTATAGGGAAGTGAAAAGAAAGTCTATATACAAAGAAGAAGAAGAAAATAGAAAAGTCAAACGGGTCTCGGGTCTTCCCCCTATACTTAGGATCAAATAATCCTAAGTATAGCAGGTTGTATACTAAGGGAAAACCGAGTGGAGAATGTATAGGGTCTACCCCCCCTATACTTAGGGTGAAATATCCCTAAGTATCGGCAGCAAAACAGGGGTAGACAGAAACAAAAGAAATACTCAAAAGGTCTCACATTCCCCCTATACTTAGGGTAAAGTGCACCCTAAGTATAGCATAATCACAAGATGAAGAAAGGGATGTGGGACTAAAGAATGTAGCGATATGGACATCTGGATCTATACAAGGCAGAAGATCAGTGAAACTCAGGCGTGAGATGCATTAGATGTGAATCAAAGACCACATCTCACGCAAAATGAATAGGGGCAAGATCAGCGACCTGCGGCTCATGATCTAGAAATGGCTTGAGCCGCTGGCCGTTCACTCGAAAGGTACTCTCAGAAGACAACTCAGATATATCAATGCTACCGTTGTCGTGTACCTTCCTGACCAAGTAGGGTCCCTTCCATTTGCTCTGTAGCTTCCTTGGAAATAATCGTAGCCTCGCATCAAACAGCCATACTCTCTGTCCAATCTCAAAATGCTTGTGGCTGATATGAGAATCATGCCACTCCTTCACTTTCTCCTTATAATGTAGGCTGTTTGAGAATGCTGTATCTCTAAGCTCCTCCAGGGCAGCTAACTCTGCCCTCCTCTGGTCTGTCATACCATCTGGATCCATCAGAATATCTGTAACATCCCAAAGTGACTTGTGCCTCAGCTCAACAGGTAAATGGCACGGCTTGCCATATACGAGGCGAAAGGGAGATGTGCCCAAAGGTGTCTTAAAAGACGTCCTATATGCCCACAAGACCGAGTCCAATAGCTGTGACCAATCCTTTCGGTCAGGGCGGACGACTTTCTGCAGTATAGTCTTGATCTCCCTGTTCGACACCTCGGCTAGACCATTCGTCTGTGGATGGTAAGGTGTAGCAACACGATGGTCTATACCGAACTCGCTAGCAAGGGCCATCACCTGGTTGTTGATGAAGTGAGATCCCCCATCAGATATCAAAACTCGTGGAACCCCGAACCGTGTGATGATGTGCTTCCTCAGAAATCTGCAAACTGTCCTCACATCAGCGGCTCGGGCGGGGATAGCCTCCACCCAATGACTAACATAATCAACGGCCAACAGAATGTACTCGAATCCCTGACTCTTAGGGAATGGACCCATGAAATCGATGCCCCATGCGTCAAAAACCTCACAGAAGTGAATGGGCTGCATCGGCATCATATCACGCTGTCCACAAGTGCCCATCCTCTGACAGTCAGTACACCTCTTCACGAACTCATCTGAGTCCTTGAAGAGGGTAGGCCACCACAAGCCGGATTGGAGCACTTTCTGTGCCGTTCTCCTCCCAGAATGATGTCCTCCTGCCTAAGGCTTGTGGCAGTAAGTGAGGACGCTATGGTGTTCCTCCTGAGGAATACACCGACGCCAGACGCTATCCCCTCCTTCGTGGTAAAGGATGGGATCCTCCCAATGGTAGGACTTGGCCTTCGCAAGGAAGGTCTCAAGTCTCTGCCTGGGCCAATCTTGTGGGACTTTCCCAGCAACGAGAAAGTTCGCAATATCGGCATACCATGGGAGCGAGGCGATAGCAAGGATCGCCTCATCTGGGAAGGTATCTCGAATGGGGTCAATCTGCTCAGTCTCCTCAGGCTGCTCTAATCGGGAGAGATGATCCGCCACCACATTCTTGACTCCAGGCTTATCTTTGATCTCAATGTCGAACTCCTGGAGTAGAAGGATCCATCTAGTCAATCTGGCCTTGGCATCCTTCTTTGCCATGAGGTATCTGATGGCGGTGTGATCTGTGTACAAAGTCACTCTAGATCCGATGATATACGATCCGAACTTGTCCAGGGCAAACACTACGGCTAGCATCTCCTTTTCTGTGACCGTGTAATTCCGCTGGGCGGAATCCAATGTGCGGCTAGCGTAGTGGATAGCAAAGGGAACTCCATCCCTCCTCTGTCCCAGCACTGCCCCTACGGCAAAATCGGAGGTATCTGTCATGATCTCGAATGGGAGAGACCAATCTGGCGGCTGGAGGACAGGAGCCTCAATCACACACTGCTGGAGAGTCGGGAAGGACGAAAGACACTTGTCATCGACAAGGAACTCGATGTCTTTCGTCAAGAGGTCAGTCAACGGCCGGGCAATCCTGCTGAAATCCTGAATAAATCTCCTATAAAATCCAATGTGCGCCAGGAATGACCGTAGCTGCCTCAAATTGGACGGCGGTGCGAGTTTCCTAATGACATCAACCTTGGCCGGATCCACCTCCATGCCCCTGTTGAAGATGATGTGGCCAAGCACTGTCCCTTGAGTCACCATGAAGTGACTCATCTCCCAAGATAGCACCAAATGGTACTCAATACATCGCTGGAGTACTCGGTCTAGGCAATCAAGACAGGAGTCGAATCCATCGCCGTAGACCGAGAAATCGTCCATGAAGACCTCTAAACACTCCCCTACCATGTCCGAAAAGATCGACAGCATGCACCTCTGAAAAGTCGCAGGGGCATTGCATAGCCCAAATGGCATGCGTCGAAAAGCATATGTGCCGAAGGGACAGGTAAAGGTGGTCTTCTCCTGATCCTCAGGAGCGATGGCCACCTGGTTGTAGCCCAAGTACCCATCCAGGAAGCAATAATGGCTCTTCCCTGCTAGTCTCTCAATGATCTGGTCAATAAAAGGCAGGGGGAAATGGTCCTTCTTGGTGGCCTGGTTGAGTCTCCTGTAGTCAACACAGACCCTCCAAGAGGTGGGCACTCGTGTGGCAATCTCCTCTCCCGACTCACTGATCACAGTCGTGATGCCCGTCTTCTTGGGCACCACATGCAAGGGGCTGATCCACTTGGAGTCGGAAATGGGATAAATAAAATCTGCACTCCACCATTTTGATATTTCCTTCATCACAACCTCTCTCAGGTAGGGGTTCAGTCGCCGCTGGAACTCACGCGACGGCTTCACCCCCTCCTCGAGATAGATATGGTGGGAGCACACTGATGGACTAATCCCATGGAGATCTTCTACGCTCCATCCGATTGCCTTGCAGTTCTTTTCAAGAACCCCCATCAAACGGGATTCCTGCTCTCCAGTCAGATCGGCGGAGATGATGGCTAGGTACATCTCTGGCTCGCCCGCAAGGAACCGATACTTCAGCGAAGTA
Source organism: Ottelia alismoides (assembly GCA_037367405.1). Taxonomy (NCBI): domain Eukaryota; kingdom Viridiplantae; phylum Streptophyta; class Magnoliopsida; order Alismatales; family Hydrocharitaceae; genus Ottelia; species Ottelia alismoides. Next base: position 310,012 of record JAZKJV010010282.1, read on the forward strand.
GGGAGCGGCTTCAGCTCTGGAAGGCTGGGTGCTGGCAAATCTAGCTGCGGAAGGAAATGAGTGAATGCTGCTAAGTCTGCCAAATCTGCCTGGGAGAAAGAAAGCGAACTCTCGCAAACTGGATATGGAGAAGGCTGCTCAACTGTGCTATCTCTGATCTGCTCTGCATCTGCCTCCTCCTCATCTGTCGGCTCAAGTGGACTCAAGTCTGGCATCTGATCATCACAATCTGCCCAATCAGACTCTGAATCCGAGGGATCTGTATCAACCGCGGTGGCATCAGTACCACCGTAACACAAGGTGGCCTCAGCACCACCATCACTGATAGTCGTGTCGCGATCAAGGACCGGCTCTGCTGCCTCTGTGGTATCCTGAACCAGGGCTGTGCTCTCCAGACTCTCCTCTGCCATCATCTCGGCATCAGCTGTATCTGAAAATGAGAGGATGGCCTGTACTGCAGGCTCTGCCCATGCTGCCTCGTCGTCTGTGATCACAAAATCACAGTCCTGGTGGATGTCTGGCTCTGCATCTGTCAGCTGCTCTGAATCAGTGCTGGCCTCTGAGCGTGCTCTCTCTCTAGCTCTGTAGTCTTCGACCGTCTCGATTTGTATACTCTCGCCCTCGACGCGAAAGTATACCTTCCCGCTATCATGATCAGTCACCGCCTTGGCTGTGGCTAAGAACGGACGACCGAGGATGATGGGGGTATCGGTCACTGAATCAGGGATCTCCATGTCCAACACTACGGAGTCCACGGGGAATTGCAGGCCCTGAATCGTGATGATAACGTCTCGCAACAACCCCTTCGGCCTCTTGACAGATCGATCAGCGAACTGAAGGACTGTCCTGCTCTGTCTAAGAGTGCCCAACTCGAAGCGGTCGAGAAGGGCTGCCAGAAGAAGGTTGATCGACGATCCGCTATCTAATAAGGTACGGTCGAACCTCTGCTCACTAATCTGGCATCTGACATACGGTGCCCCTGAATCTGGCCTCTTGTCTGGCAGACGGTTCTGGATCGCAAAACACGTGGCTTTCGTCAGCACATGAATCTCTGAAGTGTGGTTCCTCCTCCTCCTCCTGACTGTGGTCCTATCTCTCAAAGATCGCTGAAGAAGGGGGATGTGTTGCAAAGCCTCCTGGAGGGTCAGCTGGATGTGAAATCTGTCAATCATACTCTGGCTGAATTCCTCCTGCTCTCTCTTTTTTGGATCATTTTCTTTTTTCTTCCTCTTCCCCATCTGAAGGGCTCTAGGGAAGGGGATCACAGGGTCCTTCGCAGATGAAGGACTAGGAAAAGGCCTAGACGGCTCGACGGCCGGATCCACACATACATCACTCACCACAGTGGGACCAGAAGAAACTAAACCTTTTCCTTTATTCAAAATAGAGTTCTGAGATATAGTAACATGAGGAAAGACAACATCTCTATCAAAACGAACACTGGTGGCCTCAGTACCACCTCTGGCTGGCTCTGCTGCTGGACGTCTCGCGGCCTCAGTACCGCGGGCTGGCTCGGCTATGCTGGTGGCGTCAGTACCGCCTCCTCGAACTGGTGAAGCGGCGACCTCAGTACCGCCGGTGGAATCAGCATCCTTGATGGCATCAGTCCATTGTCTCCAGCACTCTACATGCAAGTGATCCGCGCAGAATTGAAAGACTGAAAATAAACTACCTATATGATGCAACGGGAAAGCCGAGTCCTAGACGAGCAATTTCTATCGCAAGAACCGTCTAACCGGTCACCGACCTCCAAGCCAAAGGGTCCGGTCTTGGCCCGTCCCTCCTCTGTCCGACAAATCGGGGGTAGGAGAAAGTGCTTTACAGGACGGGCTGCGGCACGTAGGCTACGAAGGAGATGAGTCGGTTATTTTTATTAATGATTTTTAGCAGGTCCAATTAACGTACTATAGGAACAGGCAAGCAGTTAGGTGTGGGGATCCTACTAATTACGGCACAAGAAGTATAAATTCCTAAGTCTAGGGGCTCGAGCAAAAACCGCGTAAACACCGGAAAAGGCAGTAAGAAAATAAAAGAAAACCAAAACCGCGTAAAAAGCCGCGAAAATCCTAAGGGTCCCCCGAGCACACCAGTGCTCGGCGAAACAGACCCGCTAAGTCAAAAGTGTCCAAGTCCTGAGAGTCCCTGTATTATTACAATAATAATGAAATAAAAATGAAAATCCTCTCCCACTCAACTCTCTCTCACTCTCTCCTGCGGCTCCGCAAAGAAAGGAGCCGCCTCCGAATCCCGCGGTTGCGTCGGCTTCTCGAGATCAGCCGCCTCGGTCCTCGGGCCCTCGCAAGAAAAAGCAGAGTGGTCAGAACCAGATAATCAAATAATAATAAAAAGGAAAAATAAATAGAAATAAAAATGAGGGTATATATGCAAAAATACAAAATAAAATAAACACTCAAAATAATAAAAACAAAGATAAAAGAAAAAGAAAATAAAACAAAATAAAACAAAAATGAAAATATAAACAAAAGCCGCGAGCTCTGAATAAGCCGCGAAAAGCCGTGAAAACAAAAACAAAGCAGAAAAAAAAACTACTAAGCCGTGCTCCCCGGCAACGGCACCCTTCTGATGAGCGACCTGAAGGCTAGGGTATAGGTGCTAAAGTGGTCGTTGCGACCCACGCGATCAAGTCGGCTCAATCAAGAAAAATGAACCACTCAGAAAAGATAAAATCGATCAAAATACGAAACAGCGGTCCTGCTATTGGATTAACCTGGCATAGCACCTAGGGTCGAACTCAAGGAGCACGGGTTGGCCGAGAAGCCTACGAAGTAGTAAAAAGAAAGAAAATAAAAGAACAAAATATTTTTAGTGGTTTTTAATTTGCTTTATATTTTTTTTGGATTTTTAAGTGATTGAGAAATTAAGAAAAAACAAAGAAAGGCACACTTCAACAAATTATTTAAAGCACTAAAAATAAAACAAAAATTCAAACAAAAATGTTTTTATGTGTTTTATATTTTTTTATGTTTTTGGTGAATTTTTGAGATTTTTCTGATGATTATTTGATTTTCTAAAAATCAAAAGGTGACTGAAATAGAGGGTACTGTCCAGCCGAGCCAAAAATCCCTAGAGAAAATATCTAAGAGCCTCAAAATGACCTGGAGGTAATTTTCCTGTAAAGAAGATGAAACAAGGAAAATTTAGGTACCAATTTTATTATTTTTGGATTTTTAATTTATTTACTAAATTTTTTTTAGGTTTTTGAGTGCTTTTAAGTTTTTAGTGATTTTCAGTAATGAAAAATAGCCAAAATTGGCTGGAAATTCAAACTAAGCAAAATATACAGTAGCTAATTTTTATAGAATTTTTAAATGAGTTTTAATATTTTTTGTGATTTTTCAAGCTAGACAGTGACAAAAATAGAGGTTTTTGATTTTTTTTAAATATCAAACGAAATCAAAAATGTCTTCAAAAATCCACGAAAATTTTACACCATGGCAGGAGCCATGTGTCCAATTTTCGTTGGATTTGGAGGTGTTTTGATATTTTAATCAAAAATAAAGAAGGGGCACTGTGCACAGGGACCAAAGTGCAAATACCCAAAGTTCTGGGGGGTCTAATGCAAAATACCCAGCAAAACACACGCCACGCACGTGCCCTGGGCACTCAGGGACCCAAATGTAATAAAAACAAGTCCCGAGGATGTATTGGTAACACGTACCAAAAGTCCAGGGGACTATTTGCAAATTACCCAAAATATAACGCACATGTGGAAATAAATCACGCACAGGGGTATAAATGCAAATAAGTAAAAGTTTTCATTCATTCAATAACATCAGAACTACAGGGGTCTCTACTGCAAATAAACCAAAATATCACGTGTCGATGCACGTGTCCACAACTGGCAGGGGTATAAATGCAAATAACAGAAAGTACAGGGTCCAATATGCAAATAGCCCTAAAACTAAACAACTGACTTTAATATTTACAGGACTAAAACTAAATAAAAATAAAGACAGGGCCTAAGGGTAAATTACCCTTTATTAAGCGGATGGGCTGGATGCGCGCCACGTGGATGATCGGAAGGTGCTGATGGTGGGCGCTCCAGATGACGCCTCCTCAGATCGGACGATGCAGACTGCTCCGGAGATGGACGGCTCGGATCGAAACTGGAGCGAGGGGGGACGATCGACGGCAACTGGAGGTCCTGAATGAACAGGCGGCCGGCGAACTTCGCCGGCCAAATGAAGGCGCTCCCGGCCTCCTCTGCTGCGCCTGAGGATCGGAGAAGCTCCGTCATGGTGGTGCGCAGCTACTGATGCCCTCCGATGGCCCAGCCGAGCTCGGGAGAGCTCCGGCGAGGGTGGCGGAGGTGAGGCTCCTGGTCTGAACGTCGAAAGGCCTCAGATGGCCTTGGTTTGACCTGCAAAGCAACCCAGAAGACTCACGGGTCGAGGGCAAAGTGCCTCGACCCGGTTAGGCAAAATGGGGGTGACTGATGCGTCGGGATGGCGAGCTCCGGCGAAGGTGGTGGACGGAGGAGCTCGGTTCCCAGCTCCTGTGCGAGCTGGGTTGAGTGGATGGGTGAAGAAGGTGCGCGGGAGGAGGCGAGTGTGTTGGTCGATTCCGATGATCGATAGGGGTAACAGAGTGGTCGGAATCAACGATATACGACGGCGGCGCGAATTGGGCAAAAATGGAAATCAAAGGAAACGGGAAGCCTAAGGGGATACCTAGGTGGTCGGAGAGACTGGGGAGGAGCTGCTGATGCTCCTGGTCGTCCCCTCGAGGATCGTCTCGCTCCGAGGCTCGAAGCTCACGCTGGTGGCGGAGCTACGGCGGCTGGGCTCGCCGGATCGATGGCGAAGCTCCCTCTCCTCGCTTCGACAGGCTCAGACGCGAGCTGTCACCTCATGCACTCTCTGGAGCTCACTGGAGAACGAAGCAAATGGCCAAAGATGGAGCAAATGGGTGGCGGATCTACAGCTTTATACGGCTAGGGGTCCGGTTAGGAGAGGTCCGGGCGTGCTTGTCGGAGCACGGATCCCCATAACCCACTCCAGGTGTGGATCATGGTCGATCAATCTCGGATTAGGACCCGGGGTTAGGTGGAATGATGATCGGGTCGAGCGGGCGAAAATTGGAGAAATCGGGTCCACGACCCAGATCCGCAGGAGGTGGTCCTGGGGGGGGGGGGAGGTAGTTGACCGGGCGGTCAACATCCCCAGGACCCAATGGAAATCGGCCACGTGGCTAAATCTTGAAGCTCAAAATTAAGATAGTAAATGGCCGAATTTGCAAAAACTTAAAACATGAAATATTTTTATTTTATTTTATTTCTATTTTTTAGTGATTTTTAATTAATTTTTGGAAATAAAAATAAGCTATATACATAGTATGTACTATATAGGTATATGTACACAATTAGGGTTTTTGATTTTTGATTTTTAAATTATTATTTTTGTGCAATTTTATCCCTATTTTATATTTTATTTATTTATAAAATAAAATAAGGAATAAAAAGGTTTTTTTATTTTATTTTTATTATTTATGTACATAGGTAAAATATATATATATATCTATATACATGGTATTTGTACAATGTGTTTTTGTATTTTTAATTTTTGCTATTTTTATTTTGTTTTTGTTTTAATTGTTCTTATTTTATTTATTTACAATATATAATAGAGACTATTCACAAAAATTTTGGAAATTAAATTTATTTATTTATAAGGTTAAATAAATATATTGGAGTGGTTTATGTACATGGTGAAAGGAGTATTTTTGTTCTTTTTTATTTTTATCTTTTTCTTTTGTTTTTATACTTCTAAATATATATACAAGTATTTACAAGTATATTTTTGGTGAGGAAAATATCTTTATTTTATTTACATAAATATTTACACAAGAGCCCCTATCTCCCTCTACTTTGGCTCTTATGCGGTCAGGCCCATGCTGAGCCCTCCCTTGGGTTAGGTTGCTCAATATTTATTCTAAATATTTCCCTCTTTTTCTTTTTAATCTTTATTCTTTTATTTTTGCACAAAAACATGCTAATTATAGGTTTTTACACAATGCATGTTTTTGGTAATTATTCCTATTTACACATATCTACATGCATTTGCAAAGGTTTTTGTAGCTAAAATATAAGAATAAAGAGTGATGAATGGGTATTCATCACTTAAGATCACCGATTTTTGGGTTAAACAAATGGCGCCGTTGCCGGGGAGCAACAGCGCGTAGTTCTCATTTTTGTTGTGTTGTGACTAGTTGTCTATCTTTGCGGCTTTTATTTCCGCTTGTTTTATTTTCCTCATTTTTGATATATCTTTGGAGCTGTCTAATCCCTCTTCTTTGTTGACTCTGTGCGAGGTACCGCGGACCGAGGGAGGCGCTTTACTCGAGGCACCGAAGCACCCACGTGAAGCCGGCTTAGCCATCCTAGCACCAAGGAGACGAGAAGAGAATTTTTGAAGACCAAGTTCTATTTTATCTGCATTTTCTTTTCTTGCATTTAGTTGTGTAATTTGTGAGAGAGAGACTCCTTTATTGTAATAAAACAGGTACCCCCGGACCTTTGACTTTCGAGCCTAATTTCCAAGTGATTGTTCACTTGGGGGCTCGACGCGGCTTTTTTTACGGTTTTCATCGCATTTTTTTTATTTTGTTTTTCGATTTTATTTCTTTTGTGTGATTGAGCCCTTAGCTTTTAGGATTGCTTGCGATAGACTAAGGCCAAACACTTAATATTTTGCATGCACCTATAGTCTCGTTTGGACTTAGTCAAATTTTAAACAGTTGATTATCACATTCAATCCGTCGTGCCGCGAGCTCTCCCCGCAAAGCGCTTTCTCCTAAACTCAAGTGTGTTGAGCAGAGGAGGGTGAGCCTAGACCGGACTCTAGGGTTGAGGATTGGTGGTCAACTTGTGGTTCTTCCCGCTAATAGCAAGTTCTGAAACTTAGGGCGATTTCATCGGCTTTGCATTTGCATATAGATAGGTTTCAATTCTGCTGAGCATCCTTGCATGTAGAGTGCTGGAGGCAAGGTGAGCATTTACGCTTTAGCATTCATCATCGTTTTTGCCGCTTGCATTGATTTTCCGACTCTCCCTCTGATTTTGACCAACCTAGGTGCTCAAAGGAATTGACTCCCCGATAGGATCGTGCATTTTTATTAAAAATCCAAAAAAAGTGATAATCAATAAAATTGGGACTGCTAATATTACTTGACCCTAAAACCAATCAAAAAGAAAATCTTGTATTAGGGTGAGTAATCCCCTCATTGTCTTCGTTTTACTTGCTCGCGCACACACTAAGGATAGTGCCCAAATCCCATATTCAGCTCCCTAAGTTTGTGTGCAAATTTTTGACTTCTCACCTAACTCTAAAATAGACAAGATAAAAAGACCGCATTTGTGGTCTTCATCGAGTTGAGTAGGTGAATTGAGGGGTTTGTATTATTTGCATTTTTGCTTGTGATTGTTTTGTGTGTGTCCTAGATCATCCCTGCACATTTGCGCCTTCTTTTCTACTCTCTTGACTTGATCGTCGTGCTCTCCTGATCATTTTCTTTTGTTTCGAGATGGCCGACTGGAGCGTATTTTATCCGGACTTTGCGGATCCCTCGTTCACTCCAGCCGGTCCACCTCCTTTTTTCCAGGAGGACTTTGCTCCTGACTTTTGTACATATCCGCCTCAGCCACAGTATCAGACCTCGGATTTCTACCCACACCCACCTCCACTCCCGTATTATCCACCTTCACATCCACCCGAGGCCGAGCTGTTGGAGTCACCTTTCATGGAGTCCACCCTTGAGCACTTGACCCAAATGATGGATCATATGAGACAGAGGATTGACCACCTCACTAGTACCAATAAGAGCGACTATGATATACCACCATTTGATGATATGGGTTCACTCGAGGATTTCCATGAGAGCTTACAATCACCAAAAATACAAAAAAAATGAGAAAATTTCAAAAACACAAAAAGAGATTGGGAGATTTTTGGTCGAGTCTGACTATAAGGAGAGCGCTCACTTGCCAGATCCTTTGTCCACACATTCATTCACACCTTGTCCCACCTTTGACCCTGAGGATGTCGCTGTACAGACTGCTCTTGGCATGCCTCGTGTATATGATGGTTCCGACCTTCTCCCTTGTATGGAGGAGGTCCAAAAATTCAAAAAAATATTATCTGAACCCGAAGTGGTGGCTACTATTCATGAGATTATCTGTGCCCCACTTCAGCAGGCCATGACCCATATGTCTGCTCCTCTTCCCAAGAAGAGAAAGCGGAGGAGCAGATCTGAGCGTCATATCTTGACCATGGACACTACCCATGCCATCTCACATCGTCCCATTCCTTGGAAAAAGAACACTGCCACACCATTCATTAGTTGCACCATCTCTGACCACACATGTGATCACACTCTCCTAGACGGTGGTGCATCGATCAGTATCATACCCTTCTCGCTGGTACAGTCTCTTCACTTAGGGCCTCTCAAGAAGACCAGGATGATCGTACAGTTTGCTGATGGATCAATAAAGAGGCCGAAGGGTATCCTTGAAAACGCCATCATTTCGATTCAGGGCACGAGCTACATTGTTGATTTTGTCGTATTGCCCATGGAGACCTCCACAGGGGAGCATTCTCCAATCATCCTGGGACGACCATTCCCCGCCTCTGCGAGAGTCGTTATTGACTACGGATCAGGAGATATTCGCTTCCGTCCTGCTGACGAGGGTGAAGCAGTGATCACCGCACCCACTGCTGACCAGAGACCCGCACCTGATGTGACTTCACCTATCTTGGCTGACCCCGAGGACTATGATCTATATGAGGATATCAGAGAGACCTTCTTCATGACCGATGATGAGACCCGAGAATTCCTCTCCAAGGAGGAAAGCTCGGAAAGCATATACCTTGGTGTTGCTGCTTCCTGTGATTGGCGATGTGTTGATGACATCCGTGGGATTTACACGATCGATACCATTGAACGGAGGGCAGATTTAGAGACTATACATGATGGACATGCTCTGACTACTTCCACTGATGAGTCCGCTCCTGTCCATGTAGATATTGATGAGACTAAGGCCAAATTTGATTTAGTTGCTTTTCTTCAGAAATTCGGGCCTTTTGATGAGAAAGATGATCCAGTTGAAATTATAGAGGACGACCAGAGTTCGACTACTTCCACCGATGAGTTCGTGCCTTTTGGTTTTGACCTGGATGACTCCTCGCAGGACGACTCTGAGTACACTACTTCTGATGATGATGAGTTCGTCCCATTCCACTTTGATATCAGCGAGACTCCCAAGGCCGGACCTAGCCGCACTTCTTTCACTACACCGTCTGTGCCTTCACACCCTAGGGACCCTGAGGACCTTCACTCTGTCGACCCTGATCGGCTTCCGTCCACTATGGACCCCGATGTCAACCTGCATCACACCAGATCCATTCCGCAGCGGTCCCGCAAGAAGGTTTGCTTTCAACCTTCTTGATCATGTGTACATCCATCTCTGTTGTATATTCACTTTTGTGTGCCTCTGTTCTCTCTAACGTTTTGCTCGTCCACCCATTCTCGTGTTTGCCTTACTTAGGACGTACTTTGTCCTAAGTATAGGGGGGTGGACGAACCGAGTGTTCTTTCATCGTTTCTTGTCATCACTCCTGTTGTTGCCTATACTTAGGGCTTCTTTCACCCTAAGTATAGGGGGAGTGGTGTGTACATTCTCACGATCTTTCCTTCCATCTTCAGATCTCTTTTCTTCTTTTCTTCTTTTCATTTTCTATCTTCTTCATCTACCGAAAAGGTGACACCCTTTTTGTCAGTTTTCCATACTTGGGACATACTCTGTCCTAAGTATAGGGGGGTGTGCACCTCGAGTATTTCCATTCTTTGATCGTCTCCATTGTCTCCTCTTCTTGTCTATACTTAGGGATATCTTACCCTAAGTATAGGGGGAGACAATCTGAGTATGATCTGTTCATTCCCACCCTTGACCCTCCCTGCTTTGTGTACAGTCTGCTATACTTAGGATTATTTGATCCTAAGTATAGGGGGGACGGTCAACTTCTCATTCGTTTGATTCATCCATTTATTTATTCTTTAGACTTGTCTATACTTAGTACGAGTTATGTCTTCTCTTTTCTCTCCGATCTATGAGGACATAGCTCAAGCTAAGTATAGGGGGGTCGTATATACTATGTATATACTTTAGCCATAACTCGTACTTTCGTATTTTCTTAATAAAGATGGCTAATAATTCTTTAAAATTCATTAAAAATCCTTAATAAAAAGATGTGGTTATTCCTCAAATTCTTTTTGTATTTACTGATTAATAAATCAGGTGAAAATGTTTTTTGCAAAATGTTTGAAAAATAGTTTGAAAATCTTTGTGAACATCTATTGAAAACTATTTTGAAAATATTTTGTTACATGTTTTCAACCTGTATAAAATGTGTGGATTGTAAAATTTCTTTTCTTTGTGTGAAATAAAAATGTTTGGAAAATGGTTTGCAAATGGTTTGAAAAATGGTTGCAAAAATGTTTTGAAAAACCTATATATACTGTTTTGAAAGCCTTTGCAAAATGATTTTCATATGTGTGTCCATGTTTGCAAAAATGTTTGTAAAAATTATTTTTGGACTATAGTTTTCAAAAATTGTTTGAAAAATCTGTGTCAAATAAGTTTGAGGAATACATACATCTCACCAAAATCCACTATATTTATATGTGTATAAAATTGATCACTTACCCTTGTAAATTCTAAAATCCACTTCTTGTATATATAAGAAGCACTCCCGTGTACAAATTTTATCCTAGTTTTTAGCCAAAACTTTATCGTTTCAAAAATCCCAAAAACATTTGCAAAATTAAAATCCAAAAACATTTGAAAAATTTCTTTGAAAAATACAAAAAAAATTGCATCTGCACATGCATGCATCATCATCATCTTTTCAAAAATCCATAAAAAGTTCAAAATCTTTGAAAATTGCATCACAAAAATATTTTCTGCATTGCATTACATAGCATTCGCATTTTTCGGATTAAGTTTGATAGTTGAACAAGTCTAAGTAAAATCTGGAGATTGGAGCTTGATTGGACCTTAAAATCTACCTAATAACAGGAACCTTATAGGAACTGGGTTTGAGGTACTTCAGGTCTAGTTGACTTAATTCTTTGAGGATCACGGGACTTGGTTCAATGGATTCTTGACTGCCTAAGTAGAGTATTTCGGAGCACACGCACGATTCTTGTTGATAATGACCTAACTTGGACACCTGCACCTTTCACATGGCTCAACTCAGTTGGAGTGGTGAGGGGATTGGATTTGCCGGTATGAGATGCACACAAGTGGAAACACTTGTCCTCCTCTAGGGAGGGAAGTGCACCCCAACCCGTCCAGTGATTAGGAAGTCTAAAGACAGGAGGTTGTGGGTTGCAATAAAGCTTCAAAAGAGGGATAGTCTACTGGCTCAAGAGGAAAAACTCCTTATGTAAATGCTGCTGTGAATAGTATTTCAAAAAAAAAAAGAAAAAAAGAAAGAAAGTTCAGGCATGTACAAAAATAAAAAGCCTGCAAAGTATGTACATATGTTGTAAAGTCAATAAGCAAGCTTGAGCATCAAAGTCAAATATGTGAGCCTGTAGCAGGATGACTTGACTACACTGGTCTTGCATCCAAGGATAGGTAGCTACACTGGCTACCGTCCATTCTTCTCTTCACCTCCTCCTCTTGAGCTGGTTGCCACTTGAACTTAGAAGGGAATACCCCGCTCCTCGAGGATGGAGTCATTGGATTGGGGAATCATTGGGTTGTTGTACTGGAGAAGTCAGTTTCTTTGCCATTCTAGTTGGGGAGAGCCACCATCACTTACACTGTACGAGTCAGATTCATAGTCGTAAGAGTTTGCGTATGAAGTGAAGTATTTCTGACCTGGCTATTGAGGAGACTTGGACAGAGTTTTGGGATTCTCAAGGACTGTTGAATTTTAAATTCGGTTCTCATTAAGGTTCCGACCGCACTAAAATTCCAAAGGTCCGACTTAAGCTCCAAACTTTGATTTTGTGAAGACAAGTTTGACAATTAAATTTAGTCCATCTTTCTTCTTTTTCTTTTCTTTATTTTTCTTTTTCTACACTTATTGCATAAGTGTTTGCTAGGGACTAGCAAAGGCAAGTATAGGAGGATGATGAATCCACGTTTCATCATCTTTATTCTATCATTTTGGCCTTAAAAACCCTAGTAAATGCGTGTAAATAGGCTTAATATAGGCATTTTAGCATTCATGCACATGTGTGTAAATATTGTATAAAATGCGGTTTTTAGTGCCAAAATTATAGAATAAAGAAAAGAAAAGAAAAAGAATAAAATATTATAAATATTTTATGACCCGAAACCCCAAGACCTAGGCATCTCGATGACTCGGTCGACAAGGAATAAAGTAGGGGGAGATAAGGGCCGAAAATACCAATAAAATCCCTTTTATTAATTCATTCTTTATTCATTTTGGGACCTATTTTTGGTTCCACTTTTTATACATCAAATAAAGAAACTTTATACATGAAAATTGTAGCTAATTTAATAAAGAAAAATACAAAATTGATTTCACAGAAAAATAATACACAGATAAAAAGTTATGGTCGGAATAAAAATCCATAATCCCAACTTCCCAGACCCATATCTCACAAATGGAAACTCCAAATGCAGCATACTCACCTTTAATTGTATATAGAAGAAAATAAGCTAATTAATGGCGGTGGTTTTGCATTTGGCGGAGCTACGGTTTGAAAGTTGAGTTTTGGACCCACATTGTATACTTGGACATATTAAAATATTCAATTTATTAATTATTTATTATTTTTATAATTTTATATTTTTATAATGTTGTAAATATTACTTATAATAATTATGTGTATTAAAATCAGAATAAAAATGCAAAGAAAAATAAAAATAAAAATGATCATATATAGAATACATAGGTACACTACCTATATCCATACCTATACATTATACCTTTATATTTTATTTAATATACAGAACAATTCATAAAAATAAAATAAAAATATATTTGTGTAGATAAAAGTATTTTATAATTTTATAAAATCATAAATAAAAATAATAATATTAAAAATACCTAAATAAAAATAGAATACTTAAATATATAGATATATATACTATAAAGGGCATAAATGCAAACTTGTAAAAATACGTCTCATAAAAATAAATAAAAATCACCATAAATAATTCATAAAATAATAAACATTTTTTATTTTATAATTAAAAATCAATAAAATCGTTTGCTATTTTAATTTGATTTTAGAAATCTTTTTCTCCAGGTTTTTCCTGGTTGGTCCACGTGGACCAACCAGGGGGCTAGGAGAGTTGACCTCGGTCAACTCTCTGCCCAACACCTGGGCTGTTGTCAGAGATGATTTTTTCTCGATTTTGAGGATTTTTGCAGGCCACGTCTTTCATCTTTTGGCCACGTGGTCTTCGTGACTTTCCATCCTCGAAGAATGGTGATACACGCCTAATGCTAACATCGGTCTTTGGATCGCTGTGGCGCTCGATATGCCTCGTTGAAGGTGCCCCCTTGGCCATTGTTTCAAAACCCCCCCCAAAAGCTTCCACTTTTTTTTGAACCCTCTTCTACCCAAGTTTGACCTCGCTGTGGAGCTCTGGATCGACTCCCGTGACAGCGGCGCTCCACCACCCATCTCCGGCCGTGGCCGTGAGGTATCTTCCTCTTAGCGTTCAAAGCCGATCGAGGTCATTTCCCACTGTTTTTCGTTCATTTTTTTTGTAGTTTAAGTAGCTGTTAGTCCTGGGAATAATTTAGTGCTTTTAGTCTGTAGTTTAATCAATAGCTTTTCCCGCTCTTCGCACCCGAACACCTCGTCGGAGCTCTTGGGCTCCGGCGACCATCGTCACTGCATGCCCCACCGTTTTCTCGCCAATAAAGGCCAAGTCCTCCGCCATTCGCGCTGTCGTTCTTTATCCGTCTTCGCGGGACTTGAAGGAGGCGTCTGAGCCTCAAGGACCACCAAGGATCAGCCCCCAGGTCGCCCAAGGCTTCATCGAGCGCCGGAGGCCATTCGTTGGTCCTCGGCCCCATCTACGGCACCTAGGAGCACCACCACCGCTGCAGGAGCTTATCGAGGTCATCGGGGAGGAGCCAGGTGCACGAGAGCTCGAGCTTCGGCAAATCCAAACTCGCTAAGCTCGAGTTCTTCGCGTGTTCGTCCAGAGCCATCCGTAGCCATCGGATCCGCCCCAATCGCCCAGGAGGAGCAGCCACCGTCTGATCGTGCACGTCCAGAGCCGTCCATCACTTAAAGATAATCTAATCTGGACCGTCGCTGATGAAGGGGTATCGCGCGATCGGCGCGCGACACGTGGCATAAGTGGAACAGATCGAACCGTCCGCCAGCGCCCTTGCTTGGGCATTTTGCAAGTATTTCCCAAGCGTTTTTGTATTTAAGGTTTAACGCACAAACATTCCTCTGCTCTTTTATACTCTTTGTAAATATTGCATCTTAGCCCCGTGGTTTTCGATAATTGCTTGTATACCCCTGCCACGTGCGCGTGCAAGTCATGTGCACCCTGGGGTTTTTGCACAAGTAGCCTTGCGGCTTTGGCTATTAACTTTTACTCCAGAGACTTCTTGTTTAAGTTCAAACTTTTTGTGAAAATTGTGATCAGGCCCCTGGACCTTTGTTTAATTGCAAAAATACCCTTGCCAGGGTGTAGTTTCTTGTTGTTGATTGTATTTATTTCGTACATCATATCAACTCCAAAAATTACCCAAAAATAGGTTAATCATTCTGTTGTAGTGTAGTTTAACTTCATATTTTTATTTTTCATAATTATTGCATTTTTATATTTATTAAAAATCAAAAATAGTCATTTTCAGCACTGTTTGCATTAGGAAATCACTAAAAAATATAAAAACACTCCAGAAAAATCCCAAAAAAATATATATTGTTCCAGACCAAAAATCATTAAAAAATATAAAAGAAAACTCCAAAAAATCACCAAACTTCAAAAACCTTTAGAAAAATATTAAAAATTCTACAAAAACCCTAAAAATATAATCTTGGTGTCTAAAGTTTCCTTATTTTATTATCTATTATTAAAAATTAATGTGGAGAATTTTTGTTACTGTTTGCTATTTTATTTCTCCATTTTAGTTTCAACCTTGCATTTTATTCCCTGTTTTGCTTTATTTTGCTAATTAAAAATACCAAAAACATTCTAAAAATTACCCAAAAATAAAAAAAACAGTAAAAAATTATAAAAAGACCAAAAATACTTTATTTGCTAATTTTTGAACATTTTTATCTATTTTTATAAATCTCTTTCTCTCTTTTATTATATTGCCTTTATTTTCCAATATTGAAAAAGAAAATAAAAAATATAAAATATAAAAAGAAAATATAAAAAAATCAGTAAATTAAAAATCAAAATACAAAAACATAAAATTTAAAATTAAATAAAAAATATAAAATTAAAAACCCACAAAAAAAATAGCATCATAGACTCTTGATCACATACACACACATTTTGTGTCTTCGTACCCCGTTCTACCTGTCTGCTCCCTGTGTTCGACCTCTACAATACTTGCACCTATACACATCTTTGTTGTAGAGTTATAATAAATTTTAACTCCGCACATTTACTTTCATTGCTTGATATATTTGTCGTGGGTTAATTGTTGTTTTAATCTGAATTTCGTGTGGTCGATTCAGCGACTGAGTTCCCGCCTTGTGTGGAACTTAAGATCACCGATTTTTGGGTTAAACACCCCTTCGCCCCGCACCTGCGCCAATCCTAAACCACCTCAGATGCTAGGACCACACTGTCCATAAACTATATGCACGGGATAAAAGCACACTGGAACTACGTCACCACATTGGAAGGAATCCCTCAATTTGTTTGCCATGACCTTAGCGATAATCGAGTATATAACATTCGACAGAGCTATTGGACTAAAATCCTCCACCCTTGTGGTGACATCCTTTTTCGGCAAGAGAAAGATAACGATCGATTCAACCTTTCAAACCCAAAGTTTCCCTCCACAAATTCTGCCAAAACCGTGAACCCCTCCTCACCAACCACGTCCTAAAATTCCTAGTAGAAGCCCACCGGAAATCCATCTAGATTAGGGCACCCATCCTGATCAAGAGCGTACAGAGTGTTATGGACCTCCACCCTCTCCAAACGGTTTCAAAAGATCCTCTTTATCTCGGTCGATTATGCAATACACCCCCATACCCAACCACCTCGCCTCACTACTGATAGATCGTCTGCTCATAGTCTTTAAGTACTGAGTAGCTACCCTTGCGATCGCCGGCTAACCACACACTTCCACAGCCTCAACCTCCAGTGCATAAATCATGTTTTGACTTCTTCTATCATTGGGGATATTATGGAAAAACCGAGTGTTGGTGTCTCCCTCTTTGAGCCACTACTGTCAAGATCTTTGTTTCTACTCTACTCCTTCCTATCCTCCCCTTCCACGATTTGAAATACCAGCCTGCGGGAGATTAGCTCCTTTCTTTCCATATCTCTTTCGTCCTCCAATGAGTCCAGCCTCACAAGCTCCTCAAGTCCATGGTCCCTTCTCGCATCACGATTCGCTCTATTTGTCCTTTTGAATTCCGAGAGCATGCATCGCAAGGCATCCTACTTCAATGCTAATCTGGCGATGGCAGACCCATCGACATGCAGCCCATTCCAGAAAGAGGCAATCATGTCCTGAAAACCATCCTCAAGCAACCGACACCACTCGAATATAAAGTATGAAGATGAAGCACCTCCACTGTTCGTATCAAGACACAAGGTCGAGTGATTAGACCTTGATCTAGGAAACGACTTAACCACTGCCAGATTGAACCTCTCCATTGCCTCAATAGATAAAAGAAATCGATCAACCGCGATCTTGATGATGAGCTCCTCCAAGTGTACCTGCAGTTTGTTGCGTCGAGAACCTCCAAACAAAGAGCGTCCACAACCTCAGCAAACATCACAGATCTAGGGTCATGTGCACCTCTACCCCCAAGTCTATCATCCATATACAAGGTGGTATATTCCTCACAATGAATTATATAACAATGGTTATTTGATGACTTCTTCTTCTAATCATTATCAATTTTAGCAACGATCAGTATGATTTTTAACGAAAAAGTTAACGGAGAAATCATCGTTATATAAACCTTTAACAAGGAATATGACATTCGTTGCTAATTATAAGTACAAAAGATGATTTGACAATAAATAATATTCATTGTTATATCTAGAACATTGAATGATATGATAACAAATATCCAATTTATTCATTGTCTTAAGTCCAATTTCTCGCTGATATTATACATTTTCTCAAAAGCACAGAAAATTTACCCCTACGCAGACAAAAGTACTCTTCCCTCTTTATATTCCTCCAACCAAAGTTACCAAACATTTCCGAAAATTATTCTTTTATACATACTGCAGTCCAAAATCGTCCATTGTTATTTAATATTCTGGATTTTTCTGAGAAGCATAGACAAAAACATCATTATCCATCAATCGCTAGATGATAAGGAGCCAATAATTGCAGCTACAGCACAAGCACCTTGATGAAGATGAACCCTTTTTTCATGAAAAAAAAACTCCAATTATGTAGAGCTGAATTATAAAAGCGCAACACGCATCATCCCCATGTAAAACAATGCAGCGCCCACCACCTGAAACGGTGGACTCCTCCCCCACAGTTAGGAGAGCCCAACCCTAAAACCACCAGCTTCTTTTCTCTTCTTTAATATAGATTTCGCCTATAAATGGAGCCCAACTATTCGTCTTCCTTCATTCACTCCACTTTCAGCAAGTACCAACTTCACTCCACACTTCAATCAATCTCATCTTCACGCCCTCTCTCAAATACCGTTTGCTGAAGTAAATGGCATCCTCGTCAGTAAATCGTGCCTACTTGGAACAAAGGCTGGCTGTGGCCAAGAGATGTTCCCATGGTCAGTCTCATCTTCCATAACATATCTTGATGATTTCTTTCTGGTAGATTACTGACTGATGATCGTCTGTTTTGTTTGTCACAGAAGGGGTAATTGCAGGAACAAAAGCAGCTGTGGTGGCCACGATTGCTTCTGCTGTCCCAACAGTATGTCCTAATGATCATTCCGTTGTAGTTGATATCTACTGTTCGTCTGACTGAGAACCTTCACTGTGATATGTTCAGTTGGCGAGTGTGAGGATGCTTCCATGGGCAAGAGCCAATCTCAACCCAACTGCTCAAGCTCTCATCGTTTCCACAGGTTAGATTCTTGCTTTAATGGATTCGTTTCCCAACAAATTAATTAGAGGTGAGAAATGAAATTAATATAAATGCATATGCAAACAGCTGCGGGAATGGCTTACTTCATAGTAGCGGACAGGACGATATTGGCAACTGCAAGGAAGAACTCCTTTGGCCATCTCCCAAACTATTCCTGAAAAAAAAATCTCATCAACCATGTAAATACGGAGCTGCTGCTGCTCGTTATCTGTAGAATGCATGCGGGATCTGCGAGCTACACTATGTTGTTGTATCAATAATTGTAGATATATGTGGATGTCGAAATCTCAAATAAGCCTACATGCGTGCTATCTGGGTTGGGGTTGGTGATTTAAAATTTCGTCAGACCGTTCTAGTATTGGATGTTTATATCGCAAGTTGATCTCCCAAGTGGTAATCGAAAACACTTGCATAAACTTTGCAACGTATGAATGACGTAGACGTGTAGGATTCTTCTCACATGCTTGCCGAGGAAGGGACTGCGGTCCCCGAGTGATTCTTTGAAAACAATAAAATTAGATTATAGTTATATTTTTTTCAAAATCTGTCACTAAAATAGTAATTAAATTCCTAACGACAATATTATTCGTTGCAAACATATTTTTATACTTGAAATTTAGTGAAGCATATAATATCCGTCACTATAGCATTAGCGACGATCTATATAGTTACGCCTGTCCGTTTCAACTAATCGTCGTTAAATTTTTAGTTCAAAATTTAGTAACAATTAGTTAATTTTTTGAAAAATAATAATAGAGAAGTGTCGTTATATGGACTGTCACTAATGATATAGAGATGAATATTATATATATCGCTAATTTGAAGTATAAAAAAAATCGCAACAAATAATTTTGTTGTTACCTATTTAATTATAGCTGATTTAGAAAAACACGCTATAATCTAATTTTATTGTAGTGTTTGGACAGTTCTAATATATTTCGTATTTTAATCTAGAGACGAGATAACATGAGATCATTTGCATGCACTTAAATAGTAGCTATATAAAAGTAAGTATGATTTTTTTGTATTTACGTTGATACCCTGTAACCAACAAGGTGACTTCTATGTTGAATTCCACGCATTATTTAATTCCCGTCTTAGAAAACCTTAGTCTAAAGATGTGTTCAAATAGGGCATTAAAGAAATCGTGAATTCGATGTTTTACTTAGCAACTGTCTGGATCATCAATTAGATAAATATCGAGATACGATGCTGATATTCGAACGTCTAAATACCGATGTACCTACTGTCATGTTTCAATGTTTAAACGTCGAACTTGGGACTTAGCACGAAGTTTAAGTATCCGATAGTGGAGCAATTTATTATAACTTTTTTCGAATCAATCGTCTTTTAGACGTCAAACCATGGATCGTATATTGATTTCTAAACAAAGGATACAGTTTTAACACTCTCCGGGGCTCTGGTGAATCCAAAGGCGTGACGCCGCGCTACTTATTCTAGCTCTGGCCTCCAAGTACGCCTCACTCTCTCCTCTCCTCCCTCTCTTTTATCTTCCACTCTAACAAATTTAACTTAAGACAACGAATACTTTTTATTCATTGTTATATCATATGTAGTTAAATATATAACAATGAAATTTGCAACAAATACCCCAATTCGTTGTTATATTCCTAGCAATGAATCATATAACAATCGTTACTTGGTAACTTTTTTGTCTAATAATTTAGAAATGATTGATGCAAATTTTAAGGAATCAGTAAATGGATAAATCATTGCTATATGATCGTTTCGCAACGAAAATGATATTTGTTGTTATTTCAAGAAGAAAAGTCAATTTTACAACGAATAATATTTGTTGGTATATATTTAACATCAAAAGATATTGCAACAAATATTCCAATTATTCGTTGCCTTATTTCAATTTTCCTGTAGTGTCAACATCTTCCTAACTTCGCTTCTGATCCCATCCCCATTCCCATCACCAGCATCCTTACCCCCACATGGGTTGGAAAGGATACAAGAAGCGCATCCTTCCTAAACAAACAAAACGCTATCCAACATACCCCAAACCCTGCATCCTTAGAAGCCTTAGTTCCCAACAAATACTTAATCAATGCACTTGCTCAATACTATCATTTCCCAAGAAAATAGAAAATAGCAATGCTAAAAAACTAGAAAACCAAGACCTACTGTTAATCTTGCAAAGAAAAACGTTAACCTTACAACCCTCAAGACTAGAACCTTGTCGAGCAAGAAACCGGCCCTAGCCCCACCTTTGGATGCTGAAGAAGTCATCTCCCACTCATTTGGAAGCATCGATTCTTCAGTCTAGATTTCATTCCCTCCCTTAAATAGTTTGGAAGCATCGATTCTTTAGTCTAGATTTCATTCCCTCCCTTAAATAACCCAATCGTCTGGAGATCCTCAGCGATTGAGATTATACACAACTTATATGACTCGAAGGTCGTCTTCTATTGGATAAGCTACAATCAATCCTCCTTTGACCCCTCTCCCTCCAAGAGTAACAACACATCTCCGCCGACAAAATCCCCTGTTCGATTTTTGGGTACTCCCGAAAAACGGGACGTCTGTCTCAGTTCGACAAAAAAAGAGAGAAAGAATGGTCCATTCCCCCACATGGTCATGTACAAACTAATCACCCACCCAAACCTAATAATCTCTTCCTCTTGGTACACTCCTCCTGACACATGTCATTCGTTATAGGATAATAAGCTTGTCTGGAATCCGCTCCCCATTCTAATGGGACCTACACCTAAGTAAAACTCTCTTCCTACAACCGTGCAAAAATCCTCATCCATATCCTTTGTATCTTCTCAAAACCCTAGACCAAGTCGTGCATTCACACCCCCTCACATCCCATCATAAATCATAGAACTTTGGTAACACCCCAAAGTTGTTCCATCTCACCATGTATTCCACCCACTAGCCTCTCTCACCATATCACTCAAAATGATTGGATCCATTGTGAAGGAACCACCGTCTTGATTAAACCACTAAACATACCTTGTAACTCCCACCACATATAGCCTTGACCAGCTCGCCTACTTTAAGTGCCTTCAACTGGGGCATATCAAGAAGTTTTGACTCGACCCCATGGTCTGTTTCAAGAGAGGGAACCCTGGCTATATTGCCAACCCCTGCATATATCA
Source organism: Ottelia alismoides (assembly GCA_037367405.1). Taxonomy (NCBI): domain Eukaryota; kingdom Viridiplantae; phylum Streptophyta; class Magnoliopsida; order Alismatales; family Hydrocharitaceae; genus Ottelia; species Ottelia alismoides. Next base: position 331,439 of record JAZKJV010010282.1, read on the forward strand.
GAAGCCTCACCCCATGTCATCACCTAACCCAGATCAAAATGCCACCACCCAATAAAAATGCAAGCGCAGAAACCTCCCTTACCATGATTTAACAAACGTACGCACCCAAGAACCTTTCTAACAACCCCTCTACCTCATATTGATGTCCCTCTCCTCCCGCCTCCAGAGATCCATGATTAATAAAAATTTTGCGAGGGTCGTACAGTCTCACAAGGTGAGACCGCAATCGATGCAATGACTGCTCACAATTTCATAATTGTTAGGATTTTTAAAAATTTTATAAAGGATTTTGGAGTTTTTTATTTTTATGAGTTTTATTTTTTATATTTTTAGTGACTTTTGGCCTATAGTCTCAAAATACTTAAATAAACGAAATATGTTTCTTTGATAAATTTTCAAAATGATTTTATATTTTTATGGGGTTTTTTAAGTTAGACAAGGAATTTTTATGCTCTTTTTTATTTTTATAAAACAAGAAAAGTCCTAAAATTCAAAACTAAAAATATGGCATGAAGGATCAACACATCAGACTCTTAATCCTATTTTTTGAGATTTTTTGGAGCATGGACACTATATTTAATAAATGTAACAAACACACAAAAAAGTGAAAGAACTGGTAGGGACATATATGTAAAAAAATAAACTTGAGGTGCTTCCTATAATTTTTCCAAAAGTTTATAACTAGAATTTAAAATTAACGGACTAAAAAATACAAAAAGTCATGGGGTTTACATGCAAAAATGCCACCTCACATGGGACGACACGTGAGGTGGCGTGGACTGGACTAAACTGTAATTAAAATAACTACGAGGGTCTGTTTACTAATATTATAGAAATATTAAAATAACAAATGAAAGATTATATATTAAATGTTAAATACAAAAACAAGGGGGTGAAAGCTGCAAAATACCCCTCCTTTGTATGGGCGAACGTCAAGATGTGATACACTAATCCACGTGTCATGCATCCTATGGTTGACGACGATTCGCCTCGGATGGTTGGGATTAGAAAGCACAAAGGAGATCAACGGCTCTGGGGCTCTACATCCAGCGGTGGTTGTACTAACTGGGACAGGTCCTTGATCAGACGACGGAGGAGGCCCCTGGAAGAACATGGACGAACACAAGCTTGGGCCTCCTCGATCGTCTAGATCTCACGATGGATGGCCTCTTCCTAGCTCCTGATGGCTTTAAAAGAGTCCTGGTGTCCTCCCGCACTGGTGGAAGGTCTCAAAAGAGTGCGAGAGAGTTTAATCACGTCCAACAGAGCACCTCAACCTAGATGTCGCTTCCTGCTTCGATGAGCCTTGACAATGCCTCCTTTCTTGCTCTTTCCTAAAGAGGTTAGCTCACAAAAATGGGGAAAAGCTCAGGTGAGATCCATAATGGGAAATGGGTCAGAAATGGGCAGTGCAGTGGCTACTCCGACGAGGTAGTGGTGGTGGAGCACCGTGGGCCAGATCTAGTGAGGATCGAAGGAGCTAGAGGTGCGTGGGGTGATCGAAAAATGTTGGGGAAGGAAGTGAAGGCAGAAGGTGTGGCGGAAAGCGGCGGAGTCATAGTGGACGGGTTCGTCGGAACTAGCCTCTAGCGAACTACGAAGTGGCTTAGTTTTGCGAAATCACGGGATCAAAACATAAACTGAATGCAGGAAATCAAACCTAAGGTTAATAGCTATCTAAAAATGCAATGAAATGTACCTCGAGCAGCCAGAGCTGCAAGGTGAACCTCACGATAGAAGAGGTCACCAGAGATGGTTGGAACTTGCCTTCCACATCACTCCTCCATGCACAAAGGAGAAGAGTGAGCGAACTGTCACCTCGCTCGAGCCCTAGATCTTGGATTTGCGGGAAGAAGTGGGTAAAAGGGGATTCAAAATTGGGAGGAAAGAGAACATGTGGTTTTGTACAGGTGATTGGGATGCTCCAAAGAATGAGGACCAACGAGCACAGTAGTGATCCACGGATCAAGGAGACACACCTGCGTGATGGAGGGCAGATTGAGGACAAAAATCAATGAAGGAATCAACCCAAAAGGATGAATAGATCCTTGGGGAAAAATCGAGGAAAAGGTGGGTCGAGGATATGTCTGATAAACCTAGGACCTCAGTTAGAGAGTTGACCGAGGTAAACTAAAGGTGAAACAGGGTTGGTCTATGTGGAACAATCAGGAAAAAGAAGACCCAGTATTATTTATAAATTGAATAATAAATAATACATGATTTTATTAATTTAAATATATAAAATATTTTTTTATTATTTTCTATATTATTTTAATATGATTTTTATTTATTTTTTGAGGTTTATTACAAGTTACTTTCTAAGGGTATATTTATAGGAATATTCATTTATGTTTTGCATAATTTATTTTTATTTTTGTATTTTATTTTATTATTTTATTTTATTAATTATATAATTTTAACTTATTTTTATATAAATAAATTTATTTTTATTATATTTTTTGATATAATATGTACACTTAAATAAATCTAGCTGTATATTGTATAGGTATATTTATAAGTATTTTCTTGATGTATTTTGTATACTTTAAAATTTGTGTTTTATAAATGGTTTTATTCTATTTTAAATATGTATGAGTGTTATAAATAATATTTACAAAATTATAACAATATAAAATAATGAAGAATAAATAAAATGAATATTTTATAAAGGTAAACTATACAATAGGGGTCTAAAACCTAATTTCACACCTTAACTTCAAAAAATATGAAACCACCTCATTCAATAGCTTATTAAAAGTTATATACAATTAAAAATGATTTTCATACATTTTGAGTTTTTATTTTGGAGATATGGGTCTGGGATGTTGGGATTTTGGCTATTGATTTAGAGTATAAAAAGTACATTGTGTATTATTTTTATATGAAATCAATTTTGTATTTTCATCCTTATCTTCCCCTACTTTATTCCTTGTCGAACCAGTCATCCAGATGCCTAGGTCTCGGGGTTTAAGGTCATAAAATACCTTTGGTATTTTATTATTTTTCTTTTATTTTCTTTATTCTAAAATTTTGACATTAAAATTTGTATTTTATATATAATAAATAGAATAAATAATGGATGTTAATTTGTATAAAATAATGTTATTTACATGCATTAGCTTGGTTTTTAAGGCCAAAATGATAGAATAAAGGTGATGAAATAGAGATTGATCACCCCTATACTTGCCTTTGTTAGTCCCTAGCAAACACTTATGCAATAAGTGCATAAAATGAAAATAAAGTAAAGAATAAGAAAGAAAGTGAATCGAATTTAATTTTCAAACTTGTCTTCACAAAATCAAAGTTTGGAGCTTAAGTTGGACCTTTGGATTTTATATGTGGTAGGAACCTTATTGGGAATCGAATTTGAAACAAACAGCTTTCAAGAATCCCAAACTCTACTCAAGTCTCCTCAATAGCCAGTTCAGAATAATTCAACTCATATGCAAACCCTTATGAATATGAATCTATCTTGGACAGTATATGAGATATGTAGCTCTCCTTCACTGAAGTGGTAAAAGTCAGTCTTCTCCAACATGGTGACCCTAATTCCCCAATCTAACAACTCTTTCCTCGAGAAGCAGTGTATTCCCTTCTAAGTTCAAGTGACAACCAACTCAAGAAGAGGAGGTGGAGAGAAGAATGGACGGTAGCTAGTGTAGCTACCTATCCTAGGATGCTTGATCAGTTTAGCGAAGTCACCCGGCTTCATGCTCACAAATGTATGACTTTGAATCTCAAGCTTGCTTATTGACTATACAAATATGTACACTCCACAGGCATTTTATTTTCAATCAGGCCTGACCAACTTTTTGGAGTTTTTAATTTTTTAATACTATATACAACAACATTTACATAAGGACTTTTTCTCCTTGGGCCAGTAGGCTATCCCTCTTTTGAAGTTTTATTACAACCCACAACTTCTGTCTTTAGACCTCATCGTCATTGGATCGGGTTGGGGTACAATGGCCACAAAAGTATTACTTCTGATGTTTCCATTGGCTTGTGCCTTGTGTCGGCAAATCCAACCCTCTACCCCTTCAACTGAGGTAAGAAAAGTGTAAGGTGCATGTGTACAAGCTAGGTCATTATCAACAAGAGTCGTGTGTGTGCTCCGAAATACTCTACTTAGGTAGCCAAGACAACATTGAACAAAGTCTCGTGATTTCAGAGAACTAAGTCAACCAGACCTGAATTACCTCAATTCCAGTTCCTATAAGGTTCCCGTGATTAGGTACATTTAAGGTCCAACCAAGCTCCAATTTTCAGATTTTACTTAGACTTGTTCAATTATCAAACTCAATCTGAAAAATACAAATGCTATGCACAATGCGGAAAACATTTTTGTGTGTAATTTTTAAAATTTGAACTTTTTATGGATTTTTGAAAAAGATTTTGCCAATTTTTATGCAATTTTTGAAAATATTTTGCAAATGTTTTTGGGATTTTTAATTCTGCAAATGTTTTAGGGATTTTTTAAAACAAAGTTTTTGGTTGAGAAATAGATATAAATATTTACACGGGGATGCATCTTATACTAACAAGAGTTGGGTTTTTAAGAAATCACACAAGGTATGTTAATTAATTTTCATAGATACATATACAGTTAATAAAGAATTTTTGTGTGATGTATATATTCCTCAAACTTTTTTGAAAATGATTTTACAAAAAATTTTGAAAACTATAGTCTAAAATAATTTTTACAAATAATTTTTACGAACATTTACAAAGATTTGAAAATCATTTTGCAAAGGTTTTTCTAATAGTATATACATATTTTTCAAAAGATTTTTCAAAAATATTTTCAAATTATTTTTAAACATTTTGCAAAAAGTATTTTTACCTGATTTATTAATCACCATATACAAAAATAATTTGAGGAATAATAACCATCTATTTATTAATTGATTTAATGAATTTTATGTGTATATATAAAGGTTTTTCGCATTATTTTAGCCTTACTAAAAATATGAAAGTACGAGTTATGGCTAAAGTATATGCGAAGTATATATTAACCTCTTTTACTTAGCTTGAGATATGTCCTCATAGATCATAGAGAAAAATAGAAGACATAACTTGTACTGAGTATAGAAAAGTCTAAAGAATAAACGAATGAAGTGATGAATGAATAAGAAGTTGACTGCCCCTCCTATAGGATCAACTAATCCTAAGTATAGCAGATTGTACACAAGGCAGGGAGGGTCGAGGGTGGGAATGAACAGATCACACTCAGATTGTCTCCCCCCTATACTCAGGGTAAGATATCCCTAAGTATAAACAAGAAGAGGAGATAACGGATGGGATCAAAGAATGAAAACTTGGGTGCACACCCCTTGTACTTAGGATAAAGTAATTCCTATGTATAACATATTGTCAAAAAGGGGCGATGTCATTTTGGTAGAAAAAGGAAATTGAAATAAAAAGAAGAAAAGAAGAAAATATAGATGAAAATAGAAGAAATGATCGAAGAGAAAATACATGAAAATAATGTACACATCACTCCCCCAAAACATAGGGTAAAAGAGCCCTATGTATATGCAACAACAAGAGTGATGAAACATAACAACGGAAGGATAGTCGGCTCGTCCACCTTCCGCCCACTTAGGACAAAGTACGTCCTAAGCAAGGTAAACATACGGAATGGGTTGGATGAGAAAAATGAGAGATGGAAGGAGGTAAACGATAGTACATATACAAAGAGGTGAATGTAAAAATGAAGGTTGTACAAAAATCAAGAAGGTAGAAAGCACACCTTCTTGCGGGATTGCTGACGAATGGATCTAACAAGTTGAAGGTCGATATCAGGATCCTCAGTAGACACAATCCGATCAGGATCGACCTGATAAAGATCCTCATCAATCCTAAGGTGAGAAGGCACGGATGGGCGGTGGAAGAAGTGTGGATAGGTTTGACCTGGGGTGCCTCACATATATCAAAGTGAAAAAGCTCAAACTCATCAATGGAAGTAGTCGGGTCCAGTACAACTTGGTGAGTCTCTAAGTCATCACCGAAAGATCTGAATTCATTGGTGAAAGCAGTAAGATCAAATTCGGCCTCTGAAGTCTCTCCTAAATCTGCCCTCCACTCAAATGTGTCTATTGTGTAAATCATGCGGATGTCATCAACACAATGCCAATCACATGAAAAGGGAACTAAAAGGTCTATGCTTTCCGAGTTTTCCTCCTTGCGGAGGAATTCTCGAGTCTCATCATCATCCATAAAGCAAACCTCCCTGATATCAACAGATAGCTCGTAGGCCTAGGGGTCATCTAAAACAAGTGTAGTTACATCAGGTGCAGGTCTTCGATCGGCAGTAGGTGTAGTGATGACCACAATGCTCTCATCATCTGGACGAAAGCAAATCTCTCCCGATCTGTAATCAATAACGACTCTTGCAATAGTAAGAAAGGGTCGTCCCATGATGATTGGAGAGTTCTCCCAAGTGTAGGAGGTCTCCATGAACACTACAATAAAATCAACAGTATAGCTCATGCCCTGAATCCAAATGACAATGTTCTTTAAAATACTCTTCGACCTCTCTATTTATCCATCAGCAACTTGAACGATCATCTTGGTCTTCCTGAGAGGCCCTAAGTGAAGTGACTGTATAAATGAGAAGGGTATTATGCTAATTGAAACACCTCCATCAAGGAGAGTCTGATCACATGAATAGTCAGAGATTGTGCATCTAATGAATGGTGTAGCAGAGATAGTACGAGATTGTGCATTTAATGAATGGTGTAGCAGAGCCCCCTTTCCTGGAAGAAGGGCGGTGGTTGATGGCATGGGCCATGGTCATGATATGACACTCAGATATGCTCCTTCACTTTCTCTTCTTGGGTAAAGGAGCAGATAAATGGTCATGGCCTGGTATAAGTGGGGCATCAATGATCTCATGAATAACAACAACCACGTCAGGTTGAGTCGACATTTTTTGAATTGTTGGATCTCCTCCATACAAGGGATGAGATCGGAATCAACATCTTGACAAGTATGACTAAGAGTAGTCTATACAGTGCCATACTTAGGGTCAAAGGTGGGGCATGGGTGAGAAATGTGTGAGCAAATGGTCTAGCAAAGATGCCCTTTCCTCAAGAATGGCTCGACTATATGTCTCACGAAATCTTTTGTATTTTTAAAATTTTCTCATTTTTTTATATTTTAGGTGATTGCATACTCTCATTGGTGTCCTCAATTGATACCATATCATCAAATGGTGAAGCGTCATTGTGACTCTTATTGATACTAGGAGGCCATCTACCCTCTTTTTCATGTGCTCTATCATCTGGGTCAAGGTCTTAAGTGTGGACAACATAAGAGGTGACTCCCAAAGCTCAATCTCGAGTGGTAGATGTGATGGTAAATGTGATGGTGGTGGTGGGCCAATACTTGAGTCCTGAAATAGTGGGTTAGGTGGATATGTACAAAAAAGAATAATCAGGAGCAAAGTCTCCTTATAACATGGAAGTGGATCAAAATAAAAATTTACTTCCTGAAACAAAGGATTATCCAGATATGTAGAAAAGTTAGGAGCAAAGTCCTCCTAGAAAAATGGAGGTGGACCGGATGGAGGACGAGGAATATGTAGAATCGGGATAAAAAGTGCTCCAGTCGGCCATCTCCAAAACAAAAGGAAGTGATCGGGAGAACACGATGGTCAAGTCAAGAAATGTGAGAAAAAGGTGCAAATATGCAGAGAAATCAAGTATTCACAAAAACAATCACAAACAAATATACAGAATACAAACCCGTCAATTCACCTATTCAACACTGTGATGATCGTAAAAGATCGATCTTTTTATCTTGTCAATTTTTAGAGTTAGGTGAGAAATGTACAATCACTTAGGTTGTCTTGGGAGTTGGGTACTACTCCTTAGTGTGTACGTAGGAAAATTAAAAGTGAATACAATGATGGGTGTTACTCTCGCCAAGACAAAGATTTTTCTTTTTAATTTATTTTAGGGTGAGTAATATTAGTTGTCCCAATTTTATTTGTGATTAATCTACATTTCATCACATTTATTCATTCATTTTATCCTTTAAAACCTAGTTGAATGCATGTATATATCATTAATTTGTACAAGATACTCAATGAAATATTGTACATTTATTGTATTTATCGTCAAAATAAAAGAATCGAGGAAATAAAAGAAAAAGAGTGAAGTGTCAACACACTGAAGTGACCCTAACCCTGAGACGCAGCCATCACGATGACTTAGTCTACAAGGAATAAAGTAGGGGAGATAGGGCATCTAATTGTATAGAAAATATAGAACAAATCACTCTACAAAATAAGCCAATAATTACTTTTTGGGACCTATTTTATTATTTATTATTTACAAGTTAAATAATGAAACTTTGTACTTGAAAATTATAGGAAAAAATATATAGAAAATAGAAAATTTATTTCACACAAAAATAATATAGACAAAATAAAATACCAAAAATCATAACTTCCCAAACCCATATCTCTTAAATAGAAAATCAAAATATATTAAAATCACTTTTAATTGCATATAACTTTTAATAAGCTATTTAATGAAGGTGGTTTCATTTTTTTGGAGTTAAGGTGTGTAATTAGACCCTTATTGTATAATAAACCTGATTAAAACATTCATTTTATTAATTCTTTATTATTTGTATAATTTTTATATTTTTAGAATTTAGTAAATATTATTTATAGTATATATACATATTAAAAATAAAATAAAACATTAAAAATAAAATATGTATATACAATATATAGATTAAATACCAATAACTATACCTATACAATTAATATTCCTATTTAATTAAGTGTATATATTACTTTAGAAAAAAAATATCAAAAAAATTATATTTATATGTATAAAAATAAGTTATAAATATATAAAATAAGAAAATAAAATAATAAAAGTTAAAATACAAAATAAAAATAAACTTACTTGAAACATATGTAAATATACCTATATATTTATACCCTAAAAAGTAACTTCTAAATAAACACCTCTAAAAATAAACAAAAAAAGCATAAAATAGTTCAAAAAATTAGAAATATTTTTTATTTTATAACCTAAAAATAATAAAATAAAATATTATTTATTATTCATTTTCCAAGGCATTTTCCTTGGAATTTCCTGGTTGGTCCACGTTGACCAACCAGGCAGTTCTTTCGTTGACCACAGGTCAACTGTCGGCCTCCCTTCTGACGCTTGTCAGAAGTCATGCGGGCTGCCCCTTCACCAATTTCTCCACGCCTCCTCCTTTACTCATTGCCCTCAAAACAACCACCAACATGTAGCCCCTTCATCGCACACTTCACCCATCACCGAATCCTCACCAACCTCCCACCAATCTCATGCAAAATCACCTCTAAATTCACCAAAAGATCTCCTATAAATAAACCCCCTTCGCCCATTTTTTCTTTTTAATCACTCCTTGGCAGGTCTTATCCCCTATGCCCTAAAACCTATTCATACATCTTCAGGTCAGTGATAAGGAGCTTTGGGTGTAGGTTTGCAATGAGGAGGACGATCTAGGGACGTATCCAGCCACCTACGGTGGACCTCCGGTGCATGGTTTAGCTCCTAAGCCCTAGGCTCTATTGAGCCCATTTTCGACATTCCTAGGTAACTTCTAGTCTAATCTTTGTCTTGCATCGTTAATTTATAGTTTAATCGAGCTAGTATATCTCAAATTAAAAACTCCCAATTCCTGGAGCTCAACCTCTAGGTTAAAATTGTCGTCATTTAACCGTCAACTCCCCCTGATTTTCACATCGTCTTAGTCCCCTTCGCCTTCTCCATTGATTAACCACTTCATCCAACCTAGATCCATCATGGATCTGGGATCCGAGCTCCATCCATTGCTTCACGTCGGAGCTCCCCCTTCCATTCCATTCCCCCTTCCATTTTGTGCAAACCCTGGGTCTAGGAGATAGCCCTCATACCCATGCTTATTTGGTGCTAATTTGTGAGACAATTGACGCTTCTGGGTCTTCATCGACCTCCTATAGCAGCTCCAGGAAGTTCAACCTCATCGAAGCATCCAGTGCTTTCTCGCCTTTCCTGGACCCTGCAACTGCACGCGGAGGACAGCTAGCTACCTGTTGTACGACAGAGGAGGTGGTCGTGGATGTGGCGGGTCGCCGAGGCGGAGGAACCGCATGTGGATGCAGTGCTGAAGGTGCGGCCAATGGTGGTGGAGGGCTCTCCCAGGCGGTGGTGGAGGAGCACGGAGTCGATTGTGGGTCACCGGGGCGGAGGAGCCGCAGGTGGTTGCGGTGCTCACAAGCGACGATGGAGGAGTGTGGGCTGGAGGTCGCGGATCTGGCAGGTCGTTGGCCTGCTGGCGCGGCCGCCGTTGGTGGCGAAGGATGGGAGGTCTGCGCGGCTTGCACGGAGGATGGCTGGGCCGTTGGAGGTGGTGGCTGGCGGTTGTTGTCGATATTTTTTTCTAATTTTTTTTAAATGTAAACTGTATGCAGAAACAGAAGCTTTATATATATATATATTATTTTTTTAGTTTCTCCTACAAAACAAATGTTAGAAACATGTTTTTTTTATTTTTTTATTTTATCCTGCACAACAAATGTTAAAAGAAAACTTATAATAATTTTTTTATTGTTTTTTAAAATCTTTTTTTAGACCAAACAGGATTCGTGAACGAGTATGGATCCTGCAATATGGAAGATGGACCTGGATCTCCGATCGCCGTGTATGATAAAAGTTGATAGATTTTGTGAGGTAGAATGTGAAATATAGGGATCGGAAAATGAGATGGAAATCAGATTCGGATCGGACGTCAAATGTGAGTTCGGATGGAAAATAGTGGTGAAAATTACGGATCTTGATCTATGAGCATGAAAGAAAAAATTATGCTATGAGTACTCTAGACGAAATATGCAGAAAAAAATGGATCTAACTTGATTGAGGCAGGCGTCGTAATAGCCTCATCGACAACTGGTCCGTAGTCACCAGACGGCTCGGGGGCTGGGCTCCTCTATCGAGCGACGGGTTTTCGGGATTGAGGCCCCTTCTTCATCAAAGATTGATCAATGAATTATGAAGGAAAGGAGACACATTAAAAAGAAGAATAAATCCCAAAAAGGAAACTATGTACAAAAAAGGAAGGTAATTAATGGTTATTTAAATAAATAAAATTAACTAATTAATTAAAAACGAAATTCAAAATTAAATAAAATCATTAAAATAATTAATTTACAAAAATTAATTAGCCACCTTAATGGTGGTTATTTAAAGCATAAAATCAAATCTTATATACAAGGTAGGTTTTCAAATCAAATAAATGAATAAATTAAATAAATAAATCCACTATATTAATTTAATTAATTAATATTAGATATAAAATTTTTGGTGATTTTTATATAAGAAATTAGTTGTATACAAGTAATATATACATATAGTACAATATACACATATACAAATTAGGAAATTATTTTTAAATGATTTTTTAAAATTTTATTATTTTTATTTTTAATAATGAAGAGAATATTTACAATTATGTACATTATGTATAAAAAAATATGAATAAATATATATAATAAGTAAGTGGTAGATTTATACAAATTACTCCAGAAAATCGACTTTTCAACCTTAACTCCGGAAATTATGAAACCACAACCATTTGAAAGATAATTTAATTTAAAGTACAATGGATGTGAGTTTGATTCAATTTGAGTTCGTATGGAACCGGAATTGGTCTTTCAATTATCGCTTTACGGCTTTTTTCTGAGTGTGATTAATTGTAATATGTACAATATTTTACTTTGCAATTATTTTTACTATTTACAATACATTTTTATTTACACTTTTATTTAGTAAACTATCTAATTTGAGGTCAATTTATATACAAATAAAATTGTGTAAGTTTTATACTCATTTACAAGGAAAAATATTTATAAATTAGTTTTGGATTTTTGAATTAAAGGCCCTATCTCCCCCTACTTTATTCCTGGTCGATCAGATCAAGTCTTGACCTTCTCTCGAGGTTCGGGTCAGTCTGCATTTATTTTATAAATACATCCTTTATTTTTCTTTTTCTTTTCTTTTCTTTTCTTTTTCTTCTTTATTCTTTTATTTTGAATATAAAGAGTGTTAAAAATTCATATTTAACAAATGCATGCATAGGCTAATTTCATAAAATTATTGGTTATTTACAGGTATTTAACTAAGGAAATAAAGCTAAAATAAAAGAATAAAGGCGATGAATCGTGGATTCATCACATTACGACATAGTGATATCTTAAAACCAAAGTTAATGTGTATATTTATACATATTTATTATTTTGATATTATAGAAAAACAAAAATCGAGAGGTCTTGTCGGTTCACAATGCGAACCAACAGTCGCTGAGTTGACCTCCTGCGAAATCCGCAATTCAAACAACAATTAACCCACAATAGAAATCAAGCAATGAAAAACGGTGTGGAGTTAAATTTATTATAACTCTACAACAAAGATGTGTATAGGTGTAAGTATGTAGAGGTCGAACACAGGGAGCAAGGCAGGATAGATCAGGCAATGATGCAAAATGATGTGATGTGATTAAGTGTCTACAACATGCAAATGTTTTCGTGGGTTTTTATTTTTTTTAATTTTTTTATATTAATTTTTAATTTTGTATTTTGATTTTTAATTTTTTGATTTTATATTTTTTTTATATTTTATATTTTTTATTTCCTTTTCAATAACTAGAGTATATACAAAGTAAAAAAGGAAGATAGAAAATTTTTAAAAATAAGGAAAAATGCTCAAAAATTAGGGAATAAAATATTTTTGGTCTTTTTATAATTTTCTACTATTTTTATGATTTTTGGGGTTTGTCTGAATATTTTTGGTATTCTTAAAAGTTAAAATACAAGAAAATAGTGTATTAACTACTGGCCGAAATTAAAATGGAAATGAAAAATAGCAAACAGTAACAAAATTTTCCCAAATTAATTTTAAAATAAAGAAAATAAAATGGGGAAACTATAGAAACTAAGTTTATATTTTTAGGAATTTTCTAGGATTTTTTATATTTTTAAAAAATTTTGAGGTGTTTTCTAATTTTTTCGGTTTTTGTTTTGAAAGTTTTAGTGATTTTTGGATAGGAGTTAAAAGACAATAAAACACACAATATATAATTTTTTTTGGAATTTTTCAAGAAGATTTGGTATTTTTTTGGTATTTTCTAATGCAAACAGTAGCTAAAATGCATGTTTTTTATTTTTAATAAATGTTAAAATGCAATAAAAATGTAATGCAAAAATATGCCATGAAAGTGCAAGCAAACATGAGCTTAACTTGATTTTTGTGGAATTTTTGGGCATTTAGAGATGCATGCAATACTTAGAGAGACATAAAGAAAAATACAAGGCCTAGCAGGGACCTATTTGTTAATAGCGAGAAGTTAAAGGGCTTGCATGAAACTTTCACGAAAATTTATAACTATATAAACAAGTTTCTGGACGAAATACAAAATGATAAAGGCGTGAGGAGGTTACTGCAAAAGCCCACCCACGCATGTGTTAAGCACACGCCTAGGAGGATTGATTCGCAATATTCACAAAACACGGGGGCCTTTATGTAAATATGCCAAAACTATTTTAACTGCATACAAAAGTTTTAGTATTAAAACTAAATACAAACAGAAGCCCAGGGTCTGCTTGCAAAATTGCCAAGGATCACGTGACTTGCACGCGCCTGGCGGGGGACCTAGATGCAAAGAGCTAAAAGTGCGGGGGTCCTGTTATAAATTATACAAAATATACGAACTGCAAAGGAATGTTTACATCCTATATAATAAATACAAAAATGCCGGGGGTGGAGTACAAAATACCCAGTCGGGCAAGATCTGACGGCAGATGGTTGCTCACTTATGCCACGCGTCACGATCAGGTGTTGTGATACCGCTTCGGCGTTGACGGCCCTGATTAGATGGTTGAAATCGATCGAATGGCAGGGGCGTGATCTGATCCGATGGCAGCTGTACACCCGGCGGGGTGTTCTTGATCTGACGGCTCCAGGGACAGGTGGAAGAACATGGAAGGAACTCGCACAAGGCAAGTTTGGAATCGATCTTGCGAGGCTCCTCGACCCGCTACTGAAGTTCTGCCAGTCCCTATGCGATCTTGCAGCCTCACCGCATCGTCCAGGTGGCTCAGATGGGTATGAGGGCCGACGAATGTCCCTCAGCCTCTCGAGGAAGCTCCAGCCGGCCTGGGGCTGATCTCGGGCAAAAAGATGAGGCGCAGAAGCCTCTCCTGGGTCCTGCAAGTGTCAAGAACACGCATCAACAAAATGGAATGCAAAATCCAGCTTTTATTGGCGAAAAAGAAGGCGGATGTGGAGTGTATGATGGTCACCGGAGCTCTCGAGCTCCGGCGAAGTGTTCGATGATGGAAACCACTCTAACTGATCGCTTGAACACTAAACTAAACGCATAGACTAAAAGCTACAACTAACATCTAGCTAATGGGCAAGAAAATGGACAGAAAAAACCTCGACTCAACTAGGGCCAAGGAAATATTGGACCTCACGGCCGTGGATGGTCGGAGATAGTGGTGGAGCCACCAAAAGTCTTGCCGATGCCCGCTGGTCCTCGTTGGAGACTCCCCTGTCACAGGAATCAATCCGGAGCAAGAGGGGCAAGCTTGGGCTAGAGCAAATGGGGTTCGACGGGAAGAGGAAGTGATGGGGCAGATTTTGAAAGAATGGCTCTGACGCGAGGTTCAAGGAGTGATCACGGGCGGATCTTTGATCCAATCCCCGAAATGATGCATGGGCGTGTAAGAGTGATCTTCGATGATAAAAAGTGCAGAAGAAATAATCATTAAAGGAGAAATGAGCTGGCCTAGAAAAATCCGCGAAAGCGGGCAAAAATCTAGGCCTGTTAGAGCTACAAGAGCTTGGACTAGGAAGTTGACCAAAGGTTAACGTCCAAAGCCACCAGGTTGGTCCACGTGGACCAACCAGGAAAAAGCATCCTGAAAAAAATTAAAAAAAAATCAATAAAAAATATTAAATGATATTACTAAATTAAACTTATAAAATAAAAATTGTTTATTTTTTTCTAAATTATTTTATAGTAATTTTTATTTATTTTTTTGAGGTTTATAATTACAAGTTTCCTATTATACCCTTTATAGGCATATTCTTCTATATATTTTAATCTTTTATTTTTATTTTTTATATTTAATTTATTTATTTTTGTTTATTATTTTATATATTTATAAAGTATTTTATACACTTAAAAATATTTTTATTTTATTTTTCTGATATATTTTGTACACTTAATAAAATAGAAATAGGTTCTATGTAGGTATCTATACAGGTATTATACCTATGTATTATATATACAAGTAGTTTTTTATTTTGTATTTTATTTGGGTTTTTATTCTGATTTTAGTGTTCATATATATTATAAATAATATTTACAAAATTATAAAATTATAAAAATAATGAATAAATAATAAAATGAATATTTTAATCTGTACAATTATACAATAGGGGTCCAAAACTCAACTTTCAAACCGTAGCTCCGCCAAATGCGAAACCACCGCCATTAAATAGCTTATTTTGAATTATATACAATTAAAGGTGAGTTAGATGCATTTGTAGTTTTCTTTTGTGAGATACTGGTCTAGGAAGTTGGGATTCTATATTTTTATTCAGACCATAACTTTTTATCTGTACATTATTTTTTAGTGAAATCAATTTTGTATTTTTATTTATTTAATTATATACAACTTTCATGTACAAAGTTTCTTTATTTGAAGTATAAAAAGTGGAACCAAAATTAGGTCCCAAAATGAATAAAGAATGAATGAAATCAAAAGGGGATTTTATGGTATTCTGGCCCTTATCTCCCCCTACTATATTCCTTGTCGACCTAATCATCGAGATGCCCAGGTCTCGGAGTTTCGGGTCATAAAATATTTACAATATTTTATTCTTTTTCTTTTCTTTTCTTTATTCTATAATTTTGGCTTTAAAAACAATATTTTATGCACATTTTATACACAATTGCATGGATGATAAAATGCGTGATTTAATAGTATTTACACGCATTTACTAGGGTTTTTAAGGCCAAAATGATAGAATAAAGATGATGAAACGTAGATTCATCATCCCCCTATACTTGCCTTTGCTAGTCCCAAGCAAACACTTATGCAATAAGTGCAGAAAAGAAAAACAAGAAAAGTAAAAGAAGAAATTGGATTTAGTTTAATTATCAAACTTGTCATCACAAAATCAAAGTTTGGAGCTTAAGTCGGACTTTTGGAATTTTAGTACGGCAGAACCTTAATGAGAACCAGATTTGAAATCCAACAGTCCCTGAGAATCCCAAAACTCTGCTCAAGTCTCCTCAATAGCCAGGTCAAAAATATCTCAACTCATATATAAACCCTTACGACTATGAATCTGACTCGTACAATGTAAGTGATGGTGGCTCTCCCCAACTAGAATGATAAAGAAACTGACTTCTCCAGTATGACAACCCAGTGATTCCCCAATCCAACAACTCCATCCTTGAGGAGCGGGGTATTCCATTCTATGTTCAAGTGGTAACCAGCTCAAGAGGAGGGGGTGAAGAGAAGAATGGACGGTAGCCAGTGTAGCTACTAATGAGTACTCATTCATCACTCTTTATTCTTATATTTTAGCTACAAAAACCTTTGCAAATGCATGTATATATTTGTAAATATAAATAATTACCAAAAGCATACATGGTGTAAAAAGTAATAATTAACATGTTTTTGTGCAAAAATAAAAGAATAAAGATCAAAAAGAAAAAGAGGAAATATTTAGAATAAATATTGAGCAACCTAACCCGAGGGAGGGCTCAGCATGGGCCTGACCGCATAAAAGCCAAAGTAGAGGGAGATAGGGGCTCATGTGTGTAAATATATTTGTAAATATAATAAAAATATTTTCCTCTAAAAAAATAGAATAAAATGGCTTGTATATATTGTATATAGATTTATAATTATAAAAATCAAAACAAAAATAGAAAAATTAAAAAGAAAATAAAAAGAGTCACTTGTGTATATATTCATCATGTACATACAACCACATCCATATTTATTCCACCTTATAAATAAATAAATTAATTCTATAAGAACTTGTATATATTCTATCTTCTATGTTGTAAATAAATAAAATAAAAACAACAAAAATAAAAACAAAATAAAAAGAACAAAATTAAAAACCAAAAATAATATTGTAAATATACCTTGTACATAGATGTATATATCTATTTATTTCACCCTTGTATATAAATAATAAAAATAAAATAAAAATATATTTTTATTCCTAATTTTATGATATAAATAAATAAAATATAAAATGGGAATAAAAATGCACAAAAATTACAAATTAAAAATCAAAAATAAAAATCCTATATTGTATATATACCTATATATAGCCCTATTATGTAAATACCCTATTTTTATTTTGAAAAATTAATTAAAAATCACCAAAAAAAGAAAAAATTAAAACAAAAATATTTCATGTTTTAAGTTTTTATTAAATCGACCATTTACTATTTTTAATTGATTTTTCAAATCATTTCCAGATGTCTGCTTCTCATTAGTCCACGGGGATGTTGACCGCCCGGTCAACTCCCCCTTGTGGACCACTTCCCACGGATTTTGGATGCCCGACCCGATTTCTCCTAATTTTCGCGTCCAAACCCGATCCTCTCACACCTAAACCTCGGGTCCTGCTTGTCCATGACAGGTCCGACACCCTCGCCGGGGTGCCCGCCTCGGGGTCCGCGCACTGAGCTGCCCTACCCGATCGATTCTTGCCGGACCCTTGGCAGTATAAAGCCCGAGCTCCGCCACCCATTATCACATCTTTGGCTCCCCACCTTTCAGTCACGTGACCTCCACTGCCTTCACTGAGGTGACAGCTCTCCGTCAGTGGTGTCGAAGAGAGTTAAAGGTGACCGGACCTCTGATCCGGCAAGCTAGCGCCGCCTTGCTCTGCCTGAAGCAGGAGCTCGAGCCTCGGGCCACGACGTCCTGCGAGGCAACGACCCAGAGCTCCAGCAGCTCGAGCCCAGTCGATTCCTCCACCCAGGTAGCTTTAGTTCTTTCCCCTGTTCTTCGATTTTGCATTTGCCCCAAATATCGTCGTCGCCGTCCATCGTCGATTCCGGTCACTTCAGCCATCACCCCGATCATCGAACCTCACCATCGCGTTCGCCTTCCTCCCGCGCACGTTCTACGCCCCCCCATTCTACCCAACTCGCACAGGAGCTGGGGTTTTCGAGCTCCATCGTCTACCCCTCACCGGAGCTCGACCGCACCGCCTCACCGACCACCGTTACCCCCTCTCACAGGGTCGAGGCACTTTGCCCTCGACCCGCGAGTCTTCTGGTGCCCTTTTGAAGGTACAAAGAGGACTGTCTGAGGTCCTCTAACTTGAGCCCAGGAGCTTCCCCTCCGTCGGAGTCGACCGAGCTCCTCAGAGCTCCGTTGCTCCATCGGAGAGCACCATTCGACGCGGAAGGCCCGTAGCCATCTTCTCCGATCTTCAGTGGGCCGCGAGGAGGACGCCAGAGCACACACAGGACCGACGAAAGTCGTCGGCCTCCAGTTCGTCCACCATCCTTCCCTGCCGTCTGATCGACCCCAGGCTCCAGTTCAGATCCTAGCCATCCGTGTGAGGAGCAACTCCGACCGTCCGATCTTTGGGAGATTCGATCCAGACCGTCGATCGACGAGCGTCAGCCCCAGCGCACCAGAGCCGACTGATCCCACACGTGGCGAGGCCACCGCCATTCGATCAGCACGAGGACTCCAGCTTTAGGGCGCCACCCCTTCCCAGCCATAGATCAGCACACGTGGCGCCCATCTGACGGCCTCCTTAATAAAGGGTAAATTATCCCTTAGGCCCCTTAGCTTTAGCTCTGTTTAGTCTTAGTCCTGTAAATATTTTTAGGATTTTATTTACGTTTGGTAAATTGCACTTTGGACCCTATCTTTCTTGCTATTTGCATGTATACCCCTGCCTGTAGTGTGTCACGTGCATCGACACGTGTTCTGTTGGGTTATTTGCATACTTAGCCTTGTAGTTCTGGGTTGTTATTGAATGAATGAAACTTTTTAGATAATTGCATTTATACCCCTGTGCATGTGGAATTGGCGCATATGCGTTATATTTTTGGGTGTTTTGCAACAGGCCCCCTGGACTTTTAATACATGTTATTATTTAGTCAAGGGACCTCGTTTTTGTTGCAATTAGGTCCCTGTGTGCCCCAGACATGCACCTCACGCGTGACTTCTTGGGATTTTTGCACCTGACCCCCTGGAACTTCTGGTATTTACGTACAGGTCCCTGTGCACTATACCTAGGTTTTGATTTTTAATAAAATATCAAACTCACTCCAAATTCAATGACAATTGGACACATGGCTCCTGCCATGTTGTAAAATTTTCGAGAATTTTTGGAGACAATTTTGCTTTTATTTGATATTTTAAAAATTCAAAAAACAACCTTTTTCTTTACTGTCTGATTTAAAAATTCACAAAAAATATAAAAACTCATCTAAAAATTACAAAAAAATTAGCTACTGTGTATTTTGGCTTGTTTGATTTTCTGACCAAATTTGGTCATTTTGCATTATATAAAACTCATAAAAATTACAAAACACTAAAAACCTCATAAAAATTCTAATAATTAGTTTAAAAATACAAAAACAATAATTTTAGTGCCTAAATTTTCCTTGTTCCTTCTTCTATACAGGGAAATTACCTCCAAGCTTTTTAGGGATTTTTAGATATTTTATCTAAGTCCCTCAAGCTCGGCTGGACATTGTTGTTGTTTTCTTGCATTATTTTTTTTTAAATTAAATAAAAATCAGAAAAATACCAAAAATTCACTAAAAATAGTAGAAAACATAAAATACATAAAAACATTTTTATTTGAATTTTTGAATGATTTTTGTTACATTAAATAATTGTTTGAGTAGGCTTGTTTCCTTGTTTTCTTTATTTTCTTAATTAAATAAAAATCCAAAAAATTATAAAAATTTAAAAATCCACCAAAAACGTTTCGATTTTATTTATTCTTTTTTAGACTAGTTCGTAGGCTGCAAGGCATTACGTGCTCCCTGAGTCCGACCCTGGTCGTTATACCAGGCTAATTTAATAGCCAGGACCGCTATCATTTTTATTTGGTTTTTATTCGATTTTGGTGGTCTGATTTACACTTTTTCTTGATTGAGCTGGGATTCTCATCGATCCGGGTCGCAACGACCCGAATGATATTTTGATCTGATCCGGATTAATTGAATTTTTGGCTCATCAGCTACCTATCCTAGGATGCAAGACCAGTGTAGTCAAGTCATCCAACTGCAGGCTCACATATTTGACTTTGGAACTCAAGCCTTGCTTATTGACTTTACAACAAATGTACATACTTTTGCAGTCATTTTATTTTTGTACAAGCCTGTCTCCTTTTTTTGAAATACTATTCACACCAGCATTTACATAACGAGTTTTTCCTCTTGAGCCAGTAGACTATCCCTCTTTTGAAGCTTTATTGCAACCCACACTCTCCTGTCTTTAGACTTCCTCATCACTGGACGGGTTGGGGTGCACTTCCCTCCCTAGAGGAGGACAAGTGTTTCCACTTGTGTGCGTCTCATACCGGCAAATCCAATCCCCTCACCACTCCAATTGAGTCAAGCCATGTGAAAGGTGCAGGTGTCCAAGTTAGGTCATTATCAACAAGAGTCGTACGTGTGTTCCGAAATAATCTACTTAGGCAGTCAAGAATCCATTGAACCAAGTCTCGTGATCCTCAAAGAATTCAGTCAACTAGACCTGAAGTACCTCAAACCCAGTTCCTATAAGGTTTCTGTTATTAGGTAGATTTTAAGGTCCAATCAAGCTCCAATCTTCGGATTTTACTTAGACTTGTTCACATATCAAACTCAATCTGAAAATGCTCATGCTATGCAAATGATATGCAAAATGCAGAAAATATTTTTGTGATGCAATTTTCAAAAAATTTGAACTTTTTATGGATTTTTGAAAAGATGATGATGCATATGCATTTTTTGTATTTTTCAAAGAGATTTTTCAAATGTTTTTGTAATTTTAATTTTTTGCAAATGTTTTTGGGATTTTTGAAAACAAAGATTTTGGCTAAAAGCTAGGTTAAAAAATATTTACACGAGGATGCATCTTATATATACAAGAAGTGGATTTTTAAGAATTTACAAGGATAAGTGATCAATTTTATAAGTATATATAGTAAAGAATTTTAGGTGTGATGTATGTAATCCTCAAACTTATTTGAAAAGGGTATTTCAAACAATTTTGAAAACTATAGTCCAAAATAATATTTACAAACATTTTACAAACATGTACACACATTTAAAAATCATTTTGCAAAGGTTTTCAAACAATATATATAGATTTTCAAAACATTTTTGCAACCATTTTTCAAACCATTTGCAAATCATTTTTCAAACATTTTTATTTCAAACAAAGAAAATAAACTTTACAAATCAAAATGTTTTTATACAGGTGATGAGCCGCCTGATGGACTAAGGTAAATATACTAAGGTCGTTGCGACATCAGTCACTCGCGGCTCAGAGCTCAATCAAGAAAACAAAATCAGACCACCAATCAAAAAGACAAAAATCAATGAAAACCAAAATAGTGGTCTTGCTATGTGATTAACCTGGTATAGCACCTAGGGTCGGACTCAGGGAGCGAGTTGGCCTCGCGGCCTACGAAGTAGTTAGAAATAAAAGAAAATAAAAAAAAGTATTTTTGGTGGTTTTTAAATATTTTTATATTTTTTTGGATTTTTAATAATAAAGAAAATAATAAAAGACCAAAAACAAGCACTAGTCAACAAATTATTTAAGTGCCCAAAACTGCTCCAAAAATTCAAACAAAAATATTTTTAAGTTTTTTAGTTTTTTTACTATTTTTGATGAATTTTTGAGATTTTTATAATTTTTATATATTTTTCTAAAAATCGAAGAAGGCAGAAACAGTGAGGAACTGTCCAACCAGACTTCAAGGCCTCATGAAAAATATCAAATGAGCTTCCACAGTTGGAGTATTTTTTATGAAAAAATAGAAATAACAAAGAAAATTCAGGAAAAGGATTTGTATTTTTTTGGTTTTTCTATAATTTTTTGGAATTTTTTATGAGTTTTTAATTGTTTTTTTAATTTTAAAATTTTTCTATATCCAAAAATCGCCAAAAATCCATAGAGAATCAAACACAAAAACAAACAAAACATAATTTTTTGGAATTTTTAAAATAGTTTTTATAATTTTTATGATTTTCTAATCTGGACAGAAAGAAAAACAACAATTTTGAATTTTTAAAAATACCAAACACCTCAAAAATGTACCAAATTTTTGGTGAAAATTTTACACAGTGGCAGGAGCTTCATTTCCAATTTTCATACGATTTGGACTTAATTTGATATTTTATTTAAATAAAAGAAAAGCATACAATGCATAGGGACCTATATGTAATAAAAAGTATGTTGGGGGCCAAACAATAACAATGCAAGAAAGCTCAGGGCCCCTCGTGCAATTTGTCTAATAAATCACACGCTGGGCACATGTTTCAGGCACGGAGGGGTATATCTGCAATTCCTATTTTAAAACATCCAAACAATAACACACAAGAACTACAGGGTATATATTGCAAAAAATCCAGGTCCTCACCTATCGAAGCACGTGGTCCACACTCAAAGGGACTACAATGCAAATAAGCTAAACATAAAGGTCTTCTATGCAATTTTACCAAAATAAAAACAACTAATTAAAATATTTACAGGACTATATTGCAAAAACAAAATGACAGGGGCCTAAGTATAAATTACCCCTTATTATCGGAAGGCTGAGGGGGTGCCACGTGGAAGATCAGACGACTGCTAGGCGAGGGCACCCCTTCACTGGATCAACGGTCACGATCGAGCCCAGGGACGATCTGACGGTGGCTGGCTCCTCGCAAGTGAACGCTCGAGATCAAAACTGGGCGAGTGGGCCCGATCGGACGGTGAGGAAGGATGCTCCAAGAACTCATCATCGGCGAGTTTCGCCGGCCTAATGTGCGCGTTGGGGTCCTCCTCTGCTGTTGCTGAGATGTGCAAGAGCTCCGCCAGGACGTTCCGTAGCTGATGAGCCCCTCCGATGAGGCCGGGAAGCTGAGGCAACGAAGGCGGAGCTGAGCCTCTGTGCTCGAACCATGGACCTCCAGATGAGGCCCCTTTGACCTGTAAAATTGCACGAGAGGACTCCTAGGTCAAGGGCAAACTGCCTCGACCCAGTTAGGGGTGGCGTGGGTGGCTGGATGGGTCGCGGCGAGGACCTCCGGCGAGGCAACGACGAAGGAGGTCGAGCCTTGGCTCCGGGGCGAGCCAAGGTGGATGCGTGGGTGAAGAACGTGAAGAGGGGTCTCGCGGTTGTGATAGGAAAGTCGGATGGATGAGCGGATGATCGGAGTGAACGGGATTGATCGGCGACGGCGGAAGGCGATTTTGGGCGTAATCGAAAATTAAAGGAAGCTAAAGGGAATAGGGTCTACCTGATGACGGGAGCCGACTGGGAATGAGCTCAGGAAGCTCTGGGTCGTCGCCTCGAAGGGTCGTAAGAACCCGAGGCTCGAGCGCAGCTCGCGGCGGCGTACGGCGGCAGATGTCGCCGGATCAGTGGTGCAGGAATCCTCTCCTCTCTTCGACACCACCCTCGCAATGCTGTCACTCAGAGGAAGGGGATGGAGGTCCTGGGACGAAGGAGTAGCGCCAAAGATGGCGTGAAAAGCTGGCCGCAAGTTTGGTTAAATATGGTGAAGGGTCCGGCTAGATAAAGTCGGGCATGGATGCATGAAGCACGGATCCCTAGGCTCAACCCCGGCCGAGGGTCTCGGATGAAGGAGGATCAAATGGAGCCCGGGGTTTGGGTATTTGGTGGTCGGATCGAGCGGGGAAAAAGATGATAAATTGGGTCAGATGCCCAGATCCGCGAGGAGAGGGTCCGCGGGGGAGAGTTGACCGGGGGTCAACAATCCCCCGTGGACCAATCAGAAATCAGATTTTATTAAATAATTGAAGATTCAATTAAAAATATTAAATGAATTAATTTCAAAAAACGTAAAACATGAAAAATGTTTATTTATTTTCAAATTATTTTATTGCGATTTTTATTTATTTTTTTGAAATAAAAATTATGTATTTACAATATAGTATTATTATATATAGGTATATACAATATGAATTTTTGATTTGTGATTTTTAATTATTTATTTTTATACATTTTATTCCAATTTTATAATTTATTTATTTATAGCATAAAATTTAGAATAAAAGGGTATTTTTATTTTATTTTTATTATTTATTTTGAAGGGTTAAATAAATAGGTATATACAAATATGTACGTGGTATATATATGATGTGTATTTCGATTTTTATTTTATTTCTTTTTATTTTATTTTGATTTTTCTAGTTTTTATTTTATTTGTTTACACCATGAAATGTAGGATTTGGAAATATTTTTATGGGATTTTAATTTATTTATTTACAAGGGGACATAAATAGATGTGTGGTTCTATGTACATGGTATCTATATACAATGATGAAGGGATTTTATTTCTTTTTGTTTTTCTCTTATTTTTCCCATTTTTATTTTAATTTTATATTTACAAATATATACAAATAAATAAACACTCAATTTTATTTTGAATAAGAGGAAAATAAGTTTTATTTATTTACAGGTATATGTAAAAACACATGAGCTTCCCTATCTCTCTCTACTTGGGTTCTTTTGCGGTCAGGCCCATGTTGAGAGCCCTCCCTTGGGATTAGGTCGCTCAATATTTATTCTAAATATCTCCCTCTTTTTCTTTTATTTCTTTATTCTTTTATTTATGCAAAAAAACGTGCTAAATATGCATATTTACACAATGCATGCTATTTGACAATTATTGCTATTTACAAGTATCTACATGTGTTTTGCATAGGTTTTGTAGCTAAAATAAAAGAATAAAGAGTGATGAATGGGTTTTAATCAACAGGTTGAAAACATGTAACAAAATATTTTCAAAATAGTTTTCAAAAGATTTTTCATAATGATTTTCAAACTATTTTTCAAACATTTGCAAAAAAAACATTTTTACCTGATTTATTAATCAGTAAGTACAAAAAGAATTTGAGAAATAATCACATCTTTTTTATTAGGGGTTTTTAACGAATTTAAAGAATTATTAGCCATATTATTAAGAAAATATGAAAGTACGAGTTATGGCTAAAGTATATACATAGTATATACGACCCCCCAATACTTAGCTTGAGCTATGCCCTCATAGATCAGAGAGAAAAGAGAAGACATAACTCGTACTGAGTATAGGAAAATCTAAAGAATAAACACAATAAGAGATGAATGAACGAATGAGAAGTTGACCGCCCCCCCTATACTTAGGATCAAATAATCCTAAGTATAGCGGACTGTACACAAAGTAGGGAGGGTCAAGGGTGGGAATGAACATATCGTACTCAGATTGTCTCCCCCTACACTTAGGGTAAGATATCCCTAAGTACAGACAAGAAGAGGAGACAATGGAGAGGATCGAAATAGATGAAAACTCGGGGTGCACACCCCCTATACTTAGGACAAAATACATCCTAAGTTAGAAGACTGTCTACAAAGGGTAACACCTTTTTATAGATAAAGAGAATAGACGAGGAAAAGAAGAAAAGAAGAAAAGAGATCTGAAGATGGAAGAAGAGATCGTGAGAATGTACACACCACTCCCCCTATACTTAGGGTAAAAGAGGCCCTAAGTATTGGCAACAGCAGGAGTGATGAAGCAGAACGATGAAAGAACACTCGGATCGTCCACCCCCTATACTTAGGACAAAGTACGTCCTAAGCAAGGCAAACACGAGGAATGGGTGGACGAGCAATACAAGAGATAGAGAGAGATGAACAAAATAGGATATACAACAAAGATGGATGTACACATGGTCAAGTTGGTTGAAAACGAACCTTCTTGCAGGACCGTTGAGGAATAGATCTGGTGTGGTGCAGGTCGACATCGGGGTCCACAGTGGACGGAAGTCGATCAGGGTCGATAGAGTGGAGATCCTCAGGTGCCCTGGGGTGTGAAGGCACAGACGTGTGAGTGGAAGAAGTATGGTCAGGTCTGGCCTTGGGAGTCTCGCTGATATCGAAGTGGAATGGGATGAACTCATCATCATCGGAAGTAGTGTACTCGGAGTCATCCTGCGAGGTGTCATCTAGGTCAAAACCAAAAGGCACGAACTCATCAGTGGAAGTAGTCGAACTATGTTCGTCCTCGATAATCTCAACCGGGTCATCTTTTTCATCAAAAGGCCCGAATTCCCGAATAAAAGCAATCAAGTCAAATTCGGCCTTTTCAGTTTTATCTGAATCTGAGTGAACAGGAACAGACCCATCGGTGAAAGAAGTCGAGTCATGTCCATCTTGTCTTGTTTCTACATCTGCCCTCCGTTCAATGGTATAAATCGTGTAAATCCCACGGATGTCATCAACACATCGCCAATCACAGGAAGCAGAAACACCAAGGTCTATGCTTTTCGAGCCTTCCTCCTTTGAGAGGAATTCTCGGGTCTCATCATCGGTCATAAAGAAAGTCTCTTTGATATCCTTATAAAGGTCATAGTCCTCAGGGTCAGCCAAGATTGGTGAAGTCACATCAGGTGCAGGTCTCTGGTCGGCAGGGGTGCGGTGATCAACACTTAGCTCTCGTCAAGAGGACGGAAGCGAATCTCTCCTGATCCGTAGTCAATAACGACCCTCTCAAAGGCGAGGAATGGTCGTCCCAGGATGATTGGAGAGTGCTCCCCTGTGGAGGTCTCCATGTGCAATACGACAAAGTCAACGTGATAGCTCATGCCCTGAATCGAAATGATGACATTTTCTAGGATACCCTTGGCCTCTTTATTGATCCATTAACAAACTATACGATCATCTGGTTTTCTTGAGAGGCCCTAAGTGAAGAGATTGTACCAAAGAGAAGGGTAATATGCTAATCAAAGCAACGCCGTCGAGGAGAGTGTGATCACATGTGTGGTCAGAGATGGTGCAAGTGATGAAAGGTGTGGCAGTGTTCTTTTTCCTAGGAATGGGACGGTGTGTGATGGCGTAGGAAGTGGCCATGGTCAGAATATGACGCTCAGATATGCTCCTTCGCTTTCTCTTCTTGGGAAGAGGAGCAGATAAATCAGTCATGGCCTGTTGAAGTGTGGCACGGATGATCTCATGAATGGTGGCCACCACTTCGGGTTCAGTGAACATTTTTTTGAGTTTTTGGACCTCCTCCATACAAGGGAGGAAGTTGGAATCAGCATATACACGAGGCATGCCAAGAGCAGTCTGTACAGCGGCATCCTCGGGGTCAAAGATGGGACAGGGTGTGAGAGATTGTGTGGTCAAATGGTCTGGCAAGTAGACGCTCTCCTCACAGTCTGACTCGATCAAAGGTCTCCCGAACTCTTTTTGGATTTTTAAATTTTTCTCATTTTTTTTGTATTTTGGGCGATTGCAAGTTCTCATGGAAATCCTCGAGTGAACCCATATCATCAAATGGTGGAGTATCATGGTCGCTCTGGGTGAGGTTGTCAATCCTCTGCCTCATATGATCCATCATCTGGGTCAAGTGCTCAAGGGTGGACTCCATGAAAGGTGACTCCAACAGCTCAGACTCGGGTGGATGTGAAGGTGGAGAATACGGAGGTGGTGGTGGGTAGAAATCCGAGGTCTGATACTGTGGCTGAGGTAGATATGTACAAAAGTCAGAAAAAAATAGGAGGAGGGTCCTCCTGATAAAAGGGAGGTGGACCGGCTGGAGTGAACGAGGGATCCGCAAAGTCCAGATAGAAAACGCTCCAGTCGGCCGTCTCGAATAGAACACACACAAAACAATCACAAGCAAAAATGAAACAAGACAAACCCTCAATTCACCTACTCAACTCGGTAGAGACCGAAAAGTCGGTCTTTTTATCTTGTCTATTTTAGAGTTAGATGAGAAGTCAAAATATTGCGCAAACACTTAGGGGGCTGAATGGGATTTGGGCATTATCTTTAGTGTGTGCGCAAGCAATGTAAAACGAAGACAATGAGGGGATTACTCGCCCCAAGAAAATATTTTTCTTTTTGGTTGACTTTAGAGTCAAGTAATATTAGCAGTCCCAATTTTATTGATTATCACTTTTTTGGATTTTTAATAATCAATGCACGATCCTATCGGGGATTCAATTCCGTTAAGCTCCTAGGTTGGCAAAATCAGAGGGAGAGTCGGAAAAGCAATGTAAGCGACAAACTATGATGAATGCTAAAGCGTAAATGCTCACCTTGCCTCCAGCACTCTACATGCATGGATGCTCAGCAGAACTGAAACCTATCTATATGCAAATGCAAGCCGATGAAATCGCCCTAAGTTTCAGAAATTGCTATTATCATGAAGAACCACAAGTCAGTCACTGATCCTCAATCCAAGAGTCCAGTCTAGGCTCACCCCTCCTCCTCTTGACAAATCGAGTTCAGGAGCAACGCTTGGCAGGGTGGCTTGCGGCACGTAGGCTCGAAGATGATGAGACGACTGTTTTAAAATTTGACACTAAGTCCAAACGCGGTGATATGTACATGCAAGATATTAAGTGTTTGGCCTTAATACTATCGCAAGCAATCCTAAAACTAGGAGCTCAATCACACAAAATAAATAAAATCAAAACCGAGAAAACAAAATAAAAAATGCGATGAAAACTGTAAAAAAGCCGCGGTGAGCCCCCTGGTGTACAAACACCTGGAAATTAGGCCCGAGTGTCCGAGTGTCCGATGTACCTGTATTATTACAATTAAGAAGTCTCTCTCTCACTTAAAATTACAAAATAAATACAAGACAAGAAAATGCAACTGAAGTAGAGCACGGTCTTCAAAATTTCGTCTTCGTCTCCTCGGTGCTCGGTGGCTAAGCTGGCTTCATGTGGATGCGTCGACACCTCGAGTGAAGCACCTCCCTCGGTCCACGGTACCTCGCACGAAGTCAACAAAGAGAGGCGGTTAGACGGCTCAAGATATATACCAAATAAAAAGCAAATGACGAAACCGTAAAAGTAGACAAACAACCACAAGCACGAGCAAAAACACAAACTATGCGATGTTGTTCCCCGGCAACGGCGCCATTTGTTGAAAAACGAAAATCGAGAGGTCGTGTCAGTTCACAAGGCGAACCAACAGTCGCTGAGTTGACCTCCAGCGAAATCCGCAATTCAAACAATAATTAACCCACAACAGAATTCAAGCAATGAAAAATGGTGCGGAGTTAAAATTTATTATAACTCTACAACAAAGATGTGTATAGTAACTATGTAGAGGTCAAACACAGGGAGCAAGGAAGGATAGATCAGGCAATGATGCAAAATGATGTGATGTGATTAAGTGTCTACAACATGCAAATGTTTTTGTAGGTTTTTAATTTTTTAATTTTTTTATTTTAATTTTTAATTTTGTATTTTTATTTTTAATTTTCTGATTTTATATTTTTTATATTTTATATTTTTTTTAATTTCTTTTTCAATAACTAGAGTATAAATAAAGTAAAAAAGGAAGATAGAATATTTAAAAAATAAGGAAAAATGCTCAAAAATTAAAGAATAAAATATTTTTGGTCTTTTTATAATTTTTGCTATTTTGTGATTTTTGGAGATTTTTTTGAATATTTTTGGTATTTTTAAAAGTTAAAATACAAGAAAACAGTGAATTAACTGCTGGCCGAAATTAAAATGGGAATGAAAATAGCAAACAATAACGAAATTTTCCCAAATTAATTTTAAAATAAAGACAATAAAATGGGGAAACTACATGAACTGAGTTTATATTTTTTGGAATTTTCTAGGATTTTTTAGATTTTTATAATATTTTAGGTGTTTTCTATTTTTTTAGGTTTTTGTTTTGAAATTTTTAGTGATTTTTGGATAGGAGTTAAAAGACACTAAAACACACAAAATATATTTTTTTTGGAAATTTTCAAGAAGATTTGGTATTTTTTTGGTATTTTCTAATGCAAATAGTAGCTAAAATGCATGTTTTAATTTTTAATAAATGTTAAAATGCAATAAAAATGCAATGCAAAAATATGCCGTGAAAGTGCAAGCAAACAGGAGCTTAACTTTATTTTTTTTGGGCATTTAGAGATGCATGCAATAATTAGAGAAACATAAAGAACAATACAAGGCCTGGCAGGGACCTATTTGTAAATAGCGAGAAGTTAAAGGGCCTGCATGCAACTTTCACAAAAATTTATAACTATATAAACAAGTTTCTGGATGAAATACAAAATGATAAAGGCGCGAGGAGGTTACTGCAAAAAGCCCACCCACGCATGTGCTAAGCACGCGCCAGGGAGGACTGATTCGCAATATTCACAAAACACGGGGGCCTTTATGCAAATACGCCATAACTATTTTAACTGCATACGAAAGTTTTAGTATTAAAACTAAATACAAACAGAAGCCTAGGGTCCCCTTGCAAAATTGCTAAGGATAGTGTTACTTGCACGCGCCTGGCGGGGGACCTAGATGCAAAGAGCTAAAAGTGCGGGGGTCCTGTTATAAATTATACAAAATATACGAACTGCAAAGAGCTAAAAGTGCGGGGGTCCTGTTTATATCCTATATAATAAATACAAAAATGCCTGGGGTGGAGTACAAAATATCCAGTCGGGCGAGATCTGACGGCAGATGGTTGCTCACTTATGCCACGCGTCACGATCAGGTGCTGTGATACCGCTTCGGCATTGACGACCCTGATTAGATGGTTGAAATCGATCGAATGGCAGGGGCGTGATCTGATCCGAAGACAACTATACACCCGGCGGGGTGTTCTTGATCTAACGACTCCAGCGACAGGTGGAAGAACATGGAAGGAACTCGCACAAGGTGAGTTTGGAATCGATCTTGCGAGGCTCCTCGGCCCGCTACTGAAGTTCCGCCAGTCCCTATGCGATCCTGCAGCCTCACTGCATCGTCCAAGTGGCTCAAGTGGGTATGAGGGCCGACGAATGGCCCTCAGCCACTCGAGGAAGCTCCAGTCGACCTGGGGCTGATCTCGGGTAAAAAGACGAGGCGTAGAAGCCTCTCCTGGGTCCTACAAGTGTCAAGAACACGCAACAGCAAAATGGAATGCAAATCCCAGCTTTTATTAGCGAAAAAGAAGGTGGATGTGGAGTGTATGATGGTCGCCGGAGCTCTCGAGCTCCGACGAAGTGTTCGATGATGGAAACTACTCTAATTGATTGCTTGAACAATAAACGAAACGGATAGACTAAAAGCTACAACTAACAGCTAGCTAATGGGCAAGAAAATCTACAAAAAACACCTCGACTCGGCCGCGTCCAAGGAAATATTGGACCTCACGGCCGTGGATGGCCAGAGAAAGTGGTGGAGCCACCAAAAGTCTTGCCGACGCCTGCTGGTCCTCGCCGGAGACTCCCCTGTCACAGGAATCAATCCGGAGCAAGAGGGGCAAGCTTGGGCTAGAGCAAATGGGGTTCGACAGGAAGAGGAAGTGATGGGGCAGATTTTGAAAGAATGGCTCAAGTGCGAGGTTCAAGGAGTGATCACGGGCAGATCTTTGATCGAATCCCCGAAATGATGCATGGGCGTGTAAGAGTGATCTTCGAGGACAAAAAGTGTAGAAGAAATCCTCATTAAAGGAGAAACGAGCCGGCCTAGAAAAATCCGCGAAAGCAGGTAAAAATCTGGGCCTGTCAGAGCTACAGGAGCTTGGACCAGGAAGTTGACCAAAGGTCAACGTCCAAAGCCACCTGGTTGGTCCACGTGGACCAACCAGGAAAAAGCATCCTGCAAAAAGATTAAAAAAAACAATAAAAAAATATTAAATGATTTTATTAAATTAAACTTATAAAATAAAAAATGTTTATTATTTTCTAAATTATTTTATAGTAATTTTTATTTATTTTTCGAGGTTTGTAATTACAAATTGCCTATTATACCCTTTATAGGTATATTCTTCTATATATTTTAATCTTTTATTTTTATTTTGTATATTTAATTTATTTATTTTTGTTTATTATTTTATTTATTTATAAATTATTTTTATACACTTAAAAATATTTTTATTTTATTTTTCTGATATATTTTGTACACTTAATAAAATAGAAATAGATTCTATGTAGGTATGTATACAAGTATTATACCTATGTATTATATATACAAGTATTTTTTGTTTTGTGCTTTATTTGGGTTTTTATTCTGATTTTAATGTTCATATATATTATAAATAAGATTTACAAAATTATAAAATTACAAAAAAATGAATAAATAATAAAATGAATATTTTAATCTGTACAATTATACAATAGGGGTCCAAAACTCAACTTTCAAATTGTAGCTCCGCCAAATGCGAAACCACCGCCGTTAAATAGCTTATTTTGAAATATATACAATTAAATGTGAGTTTAATGCATTTGGTTGTTTTCTTTTGTGGGATACGGGTCTGGGAAGTTGGGATTCTAGATTTTTATTCAGACCATAACTTTTTATCTGTACATTATTTTTGAGTGAAATCAATTTTGTATTTTTATTTATTTACTTATCTACAACTTTCATGTACAAAGTTTTTTTATTTGAAGTATAAAAAGTGGAACCAAAAATAGGTCCCAAATGAATAAAGAATGAATGAAATCAAAAGGGGATTTTATGGTATTCCGGCCCTTATCTCCCCTACTTTATTCCTTGTCGACCTAGTCATCGAGATGCCGAGATCTCGAGGTTTCGGATCATAAAATATTTACAATATTTTATCCTTTTTCTTTTCTTTTCTTTATTCTATAATTTTGGCTTTAAAAGTAGTATTTTATGCACATTTTATACACGAATGCATGGATGATAAAATGCATGATTTAGCAGTATTTACACTCATTTACTAGGGTTTTTAAGGCAAAAATGATAGAATAAAGATGATGAAACGTAGATTCATCAGATATATAGTATATCAATGGAATGAATTCTAAGTATTTAGCTAAAACTTTATAATAATAATCAAAATAATAGGTGACGATATGATAAAAACTTGGTAAAGAAATAATATAATTTACCTTATATTATTCCTTCTAATTAGACTACAAGAAAATTGATCTAAGGCAATGAATAATTTAATAATCATAGCCATAGATTCAGTAGTTAAGTATATAATGATGAATATTATTTGTCGCTTACTTATTTAAATTTGCAACGAATACTTCTATTTGTTTTTTTAAAGAAAAAGGGTCATCACCATATAGGTGCATGTGTAATAACTTCACCATTTAACATCTCAAAGGATTACATGCCTAAATTAAGCCTGATGAGATTACAAACCATTTACACATTCCACCCCTCAACAAGTGATTTTGCATGGAACACCACATTCTAACCATATGCACGCTTGTGCCGAAAGACCGGGCCGTTTCTGGAAGTCCAGATTGCCCAAATCATCTCTATCACCTCTGACCTTCCTCTTTTAGAGCCCGTCAATCTGATTATGTGCTCCAAAAGTCAACGACTCCCTCAAAAAGTCTCTCAGGTTCCCCAACAATGTCGAGGCCGCAAGCGAGCACCTACAACTGAAAGAATAGATGGTCTGCATCCTTGACCACTGATGAATCCACGATTCATCGCCTTTATTCTTTTATTTTAGCTTTATTTCCTTAGTCAAATATCTGTAAATATCCACCAATTTCATGAAATTAGAATTTTGCATGCATTTGTTAAATATGCATTTTTAACACTCCTTATGTTCAAAATAAAAGAATAAATAAGAAAAGAAAAAGAAAAGAAAAGAAAATAAAATAAAATAAAGGATGTATTTATGAAATAAATGTAGACCGATCCCAACCCCGAGAGAAGTTCAAGACTAGACCTGATCGACCAGGAATAATGTAGGGAGAGATTGGGTCTTTAATTCAAAATCCACAAATAATTTCTAAATGTTTTCCTATATATTTGTATAAAACTTACACTATTTTATTTGTATAAAAATTTACCTCAAATGAAATAATTTTCTAAACAAAAGTTGTAAATAAAAATATTTTGTAAATAGTAAAAATAATTGCAAAGTAAAACCATGTACAAATTAAAAGTATCCACACTCAGAAAAAGCCATAAAGTGATAATTGAAAGATAAATTCTGGCTCCATACGAACTCAAATTGAATTAAACTCACGTACATTGTACTCTAAATTAAATTATCTTTAAAATGGTTGTGGTTTCATAACTTTTGGAGTCACGGTTGAAGAGTTGGTTTTCTGGGTATTGTGTGCAATTTCACCGCTTACTTATTGTTTATATACTTTTTCATATTTTTATACATAATGTACATAATTGTAAATATTCTCTTCATTATTAAAAATATAAATAATAAATAATAAATTATAAAATTAAAAAAATATTTCAAAATAATTTCCTTATTTGTATATGTGTATATTGTACTATATGTATATATTACTTGTATACAACTAATTTCCTTACATAAAATCACAACAAAATAATATCTAACATTAATTAATTTAATTAATATAATTGTAAAATTTGGATTTATTTATTTAATTTATTCATTTATTTGATTTGAAAACCTACCATGTATATAAGATTTGATTTTTTTACCTTAAATAACTACCATTAATGTGGCTAATTATTTTTTATAAATTAAATATTTTAATAATTTTATTTAATTCTGACTTTCATTTTTAATTAATTAATTAATTATATTAAATTATCCAAAATACATTCCTTATTTGTACATATTTTCCGTTTTGATTTTTCTTCTTTTTATTGAGTTCCTCCTCCATATTTCCCTTGATCAATCTTTGGTGGAGAGGAGCCTGATCTCCAAGAGCTACTTATCCTAGAAGGGTGCCCAGCCTCTAAGTCGTCTGATGACAGTGAGTTGGTCCTTGTCGAGGCCATCACGGTGTATCCGACCCCAAGGTGAGATCCAATTTATTTTCCATCGTCATTTTAGATTTAATTTTTTTGCTTCGATGTCATTGTTAAATTTTAGATCATAAATTCCTAAAAATTTTCTGCCACGATTTGATCTGCCCCCAAATCTGATTCTCATCTCATCTTCTCGATCCACACACATTCTCATTCTATCTCACACAACCTATTGATAACGGGTCCGAAGGCTAGGGTATGAGGTACAGAAATAGGGTCGTTGTGACCCGAGCAATCAGACCACGTATATCAAGAAAAATGAACCACTTAAAGCAAATAAAATCAATCAGAACAAAGCAAGCGGTCCTGCTATATGTTTAACCTGGTATAGCACCCAGGGTCGAACTCAAGGAGCACGGGTTGGCCGAAGGCCTACGAAGTAGTAAAAACAAATCAAATAAAAGACAAAATATTTTTAGTGGTTTTTAATTGTTTTTATATTTTTTTTGGATTTTTAATATGTGAAGAAAATAAAAGAAACACAAATAAGCACACTTTAACAATTTATTTAATGTAACAAAAACCAAGCAAAAATTCAAACAAAAATATTTTTATGTGTTTTATATTTTTTTATGTTTTTGGTGAATTTTTGGGATTTTTCTGATATTTATTTTAATTTCTAAAAATCAAACAGCAACAAAAATGCAAGGTACTGTCCAGCCAAGACCAAAAGCCCTAGATAAAATATCTAAGGGCCTCAAAAGAGCCTGGAGGTATTTTTCCTGTAAACTAGGTAAAACAAGGAAAATTTAAGTACCAAAATTATTGTTTTTGGGTTTTTAGATTATTTAATAGAATTGTTATGAGCTTTTAGGTGTTTTTAAGTTTTTTAAGGTTTTTAAGCAATGAAAAATACCCAAAATTGTCTAGAAAATCAAACAAACTAAACTAAACAGTACCTAATTTTTGTAGAATTTTTAGAGGGGTTTTCATATTTTTTGTGATTTTTAAACCTAGACAGTAACAAAAATGTTGGTTTTTGA
This sequence comes from Ottelia alismoides, assembly GCA_037367405.1. Classification (NCBI taxonomy): domain Eukaryota; kingdom Viridiplantae; phylum Streptophyta; class Magnoliopsida; order Alismatales; family Hydrocharitaceae; genus Ottelia; species Ottelia alismoides. The sequence goes on from JAZKJV010010282.1 coordinate 367,427, forward strand.
ATTTTTAAAAATAACAAACGAAATCAAAAATGTCCTCAAAAATTCACAAAAATCCTACACCATGGCAGGAGCCATGTGTTAAATTTTTGTCGAATTTGGAGGTGATTTGATATTTTATTCAAAAATGACAAGAGGGTATAGTGCACAGGGACTGGAATGCAAATACCCAAAGTTCTGGGGGTCCAGGTGCAATTAACCCAGCAAAACACGCGCGAGGCGCGTGCCTGGGGCACTCAGGGACCTATATGTAATAAAAATAAGGTCCAGGGACCTATTGGTAACTCGTACCAAAAGTCCGAGGACCTCAGTTGTAATTTACCCACAAATAAACGCACATGCGGAATAAAATCATTCACAGGGGCATAAATGCAAATACTAAAAAGTTTCTTTCATTTCAGAATAATCAGAACTACAAGGACATATATCGCAAATAACCCAAAAATACACGTGACGAAGCACGTGGCTCACACAGACAGGGATATAAGTGCAAATAAAATAAGCTCGAGGTCCTCTATGCAATTTACCCTAAAACTACACAACGTATTTAAACATTTACAGGACTAATACGAAATAAACTAAAGATAAGGGCCTAAGGGTAATTTACCCTTTATTAAGCGGAGCTGATGGATGGCCGCCACGTGGCGATCGGACGGTCCAGGATGGGGCGGCTCGCGACGCTGCTGCTGCTCTACTCGATCCAACGGTCCAGGCCAGGACACGTGAGGATCTGACGGCCTGGATCTTTCGCCTCAGATCTGACGTCAAAGGGGGGGCTCCAACCAGCAACGGTCAGGATGGCACCTGGAGCGGGAGGCTAATCCAACGGCTCTGGAGGGTGCTGGATGAACTGATGGCCGGCGAACTTCGCCGGCCTCGTGAAGGCGCCTCCGGCCTCCTCTGCTGCGCCTGAAGATCGGAGGAGCTCCGGCGTGAAGGTGCGCAGCTGCTGTGGGTCTCCGATGCCCCAGCCGAGCTCGGATGAGCTCCGACGATGGTGGCGGAGCTGAAGCTCCTGTCTGAATGTCGAGAGGCCTCAGATGGCCTCCACTGGTCCTGCAAAATGGTTCAGAAGCTTCACGGGTCGAGGGAAAAGTGCCTCGACCCAGTTAGGCGACGTGGGGGTGGTCGGTGCGTCGGTGCGGGGGAACCCCAGCGATGCGACGGCGAAGGGGTCCGAGCCCCGGCTCCTGTGCGAGCTGGGTTGAATGGAGGGGCGGAGAAGGTGCGCGTGGGAAGGGCGAATGTGATGGTCTGGTCCGATGGTCGGGAGGTGGTCGGAACCGGGGTGAATCGACGAAAAAGTACGATGGCGAAGATTGGGGGGAAAGCTGAAATCAAAGGAAAGGGCGGAGCTTAGGGGGTACCTGGATGGATGAATAGACTGGGCTGGAGCTGGGGAAGCTCCCGGTCGTAGCCTCGAGGGACGTCTGGGCCCGAGGCTCGGAGCTCGCACCAGTAGCGGAGCTACGGCGGAGCTATTCGCCGGATCAGTGGTATCCGGCCCCTCTCCTCGCTGCGACAGCACCTGGAGCGAGCTGTCACTCACGCTCGAGCACTGGAGGTCACGAGGGATGGAGCGAATGAGCCAAAGATGGAAATGAAGGTGGCGGAGCTCGAGCTATATATGTGTGCAGGTCCGGCTAGAAGAGGTCGGGTAGGTCATCCTGGAGCGCGGATCTCGAGGTGGAGGCTTTGGCGAGGGTCTCGGATGTAACAAGAAGGAATCGGACCCTGGGTTTAGGCGAGGGTGAATCGGGTTTAGGCGCTAAAATAGGGGGAAGTCGGGTCGGGCGCCTAACCCGTGGGAAGTGGTCCTGGGGGGGGGGGGGGGGGGGCAGTTGACCTGGCGGTCAACAATCCCCAGGGCCAATGGGTGAAGGCCACGTGTAAAAGATTTAGAAATTCAATAAAAAATAACAAATGGTCGAATTAGGGAAAAGTCAAAACATGAAATATTTTTCTTTTAATTTTTTCTATTTTTTAGTGATTTTTAATTAATTTTTGGAAATAAAAATAAGGTATTTACAATATATAGCTATATATAGGTATTTATACAATATGTAGTTTTTTTTATTTTTGATTTTTAATTATTATTTTTGTACAATTTTATCCTTATTTTATATTTTATTTATTTATAGAATAAAATAAGGAATAAAAGGATGTTTTTATTCTATTTTTATTGTTTATATACATAGGTAAAATAAATAGTTATGTACAACTATATACATGGTATATGTACAATGTATTTTGTATTTCTAATTTTGTGATTTTTATTTTGTTTTTGTTTTGGTTCTTTTTTTTTATTTATTTACAAAATATAGCAAAGAATATTTACAAAAAGTTTGGAAAATAACTTTATTTATTTACAAGGTTAAATAAATACATAGATGTGATATATATACATGATGAAGGGGTATTTTTTTGATCTTTTTTTAGGATTTTTGTTTTTATATTTTGTAAATATATACAAATATTTACAAGCATATTTTTGGGTGAGGAAAACATTTTTATTTTATTTACATAAATATATACACATGAGCCCCTATCTCCCTCTACTTTGGCTTTTATGCGGTCAGGCCCATGCTGAGCCCTCCCTTGGGTTAGGTTGCTCAATATTTATTCTAAATATTTCCCTCTTTTTCTTTTTTAATCTTTATTCTTTTATTTTTGCACAAAAACATGCTAATTATAGGTTTTTACACAATGAATGCTTTTGCTAATTATTCCTATTTACACATATCTACATGCATTTGCAAAGGTTTTTGTAGCTAAAATATAAGAATAAAGAGTGATGAATGGGTATTCATCACCCCCCTATACTTAACTTTGCTAGTCCCTTAGCAAACACTTATTTGAAAAAGAAGTGAAAAAGAAAGAAAGTAAAAGAAAAAGAGGATGTACATGGATCAAGGTTGATTATTAAACTAGCCTTCATTAAATTGGGGTATGGAGCTCGATCAGATCTTTGGATTAGTAATGTGTCGGAACCTTATTTAGACTTAAGCTTAAAACCTAACAGCCTCTAAGTTCCACCAATCTATAACGAAGACTCCTCAATGCTCCAGATCAGAACAAGTCATCAATCACAAACCCTGAAGACCATGAATCTTTTCTTGTCCTGTGAATGTGAAGTCTAAGCTCTCCACCTCAGAAATGGCAACTTGACAACCCTCCCCAACAAGGTAACTCTATGACCTCAATCTGGCCACTCTTTCCTCGAGGAGCGGGGTATTCCCTTCTAAGTTCAAGTTCAACCGGCTCAAGAAGAGGGGAAGAAGAGAATGGGTCAAGGCCAGTGTAGCCAAGTACCCTTGGGAGCTTGACCAGTGTAGCCAAGTCTCCCTGCTGCAAGCTACAACAGGTGGATCATGAAACCAAGCTTTGCTTATTGCACTCTATACATACTCCGGTGGGATTATCATTTTCTATCAGACCCACTATTTTTTTGGAGTTCTTTTCTTTTTGCACATTTTTTTTTTCAAGTGCATCTGTACAACATATACATGTGCAGCATATATACAAGGAGTTTTTCCTCTTGAGCCAATAGACTATCCCTCTTTTGAAGCTTTATTGCAACCCACAACCCCCGTCGTTAGACCTCATGGCAACCAGACCAAGTTGAGACGCACTTCCTTCACTATAAGAAGAAGAGAGGTTCCGCCTAGAAGTACTACCCTCATATGCTACCCCAAGTCAAGGAAGACTGCCTCCTCACCACCTCATCCGTAGAGAGCTCGGTGCATAGTGCTGGTGTCCAAGTAAAGCCATTGTCTATATGAGTCATGTGTTGTTGTTAAGTGCTCTACTTAGGCTCATTGAGATGACATGTGATCATAGCCTAGTGGACTCAAAGAATTAAGTCACCATGGTCCTGAAAAGCCTTAAACCTAAGTCCTATAAGGTTCCTCTTAGAAATTAGGTGGATTAAGATCTTAATCAAGCTCCATTTCTCAATTTGATTCCAGGCTAGTTTAAATGTCAACTATCATCCATAAAAACTATATACATATGTACAAAAAGATGCTTATTTACACAAATTTCACAATCATGCAAAATTTTTGAAAAATGTTTTGAAATCATGAATGGATGATGCATGAAGTGCAAGTTTTGCAAAAAGATATTTACACACATTTACACAAGATTTTTGCAAACTTTTGATTTTCAAAACATTTTGGAAAAATTTTGTACTATATACATAATTTTGATACAAAAATATTTACACAAGCTTTACACAAAAGATTTTTGAAATCATTTTTACAAAAATAATTTGTACACTAGCTATGTATGTGCAAATAAAAGAAGATTATGTACATGAAAAATTTTTAATTTTTGTGGTTTTTAGCCATTTTATTTATTAACACACTCACACAAAGTACGAGTTATGGCTAAAGTATATATGAAATATATACACACCCCCCTATACTTAGCTCGAACGATGTCCTCGGAGTCAAGAGCGATGAAGAAGACATAACTCGTGCTAGGTATAGGGAAGTGAAAAGAAGGGCTATACAAAAAGAAATGAAAAGTCAAGAGGGACCCAGGTCTCCCCCATATACTTAGGATCAAGTAATCCTAAGTATAGCAGGCTGTATACTAAGGGAAAACCTGAGTGCAGAATGTACAGGGTCTACCCCCCCTATACTTAGGGTGAAATATCCCTAAGTTTTGGCAACAAAAACAGGGGTAGACGGAAACAAAAGAAATACCCGAAAGGCCTCACATCCCCCCTATACTTAGGGTAAAGTGCACCCTTAGTATAGCATAATGACAAGATGAAGGAAGGGATGTGGGACTAAAGTATGTAGTGATATGGACATCTGGATCTATATACAGCGGGAGATCAATGAAACTCAGGCGTGAGATGCATTAGATGTGAGTCAACGACCACATCTCACGCAAAATGAATAGGGGCAAGATCAACGACTCTCGGCTCATGATCTAGAAATGGCTTGAGCCGCTGGCCGTTCACTCAAAAGGTACTCTCAGAAGACAACTCAGATATGTCGATGCTACCGTTGTCGTGTACCTTTCGAACCAGATAAGGTCCCTTCCATTTGCTCTGTAGCTTCCCTGGAAATAATCTAAGCCTTGCATCAAACAATCATACTCTCTGTCCAATCTCAAAATGCTTGTGGCTGATATGAGAATCATGCCACTCCTTGACTTTCTCCTTATAATGTAGGCTGCTTGAGAAAGCTGCATCTCTAAGCTCCTCCAGGGCAGCTAGCTCTGCCCTTCTCTGGTCTCCCATACCATCTGGATCCATGATAATATTTGTGACTGCCCATAGTGACTTGTGCCTCAGCTCAACAGGTAAATAGCATGGCTTGCCGTATACGAGGCGAAAGGGAGATGTGCCCAAAGGTGTCTTGAAAGACGTCCTATATGCCCACAAGACCGAGTCCAAAAGCTGTGACCAATCCTTTCGGTCAGGGCGGACGACTTTCTGCAGAATAGTCTTGATCTCCCTGTTCGACACTTCGGCTAGACCATTCGTCTGTGGATGGTAAGGTGTAGCAACACGATGGTCTATGCCAAACTCGCTAGCAAGTGCCTTTACCTGGTCGTTGATGAAGTGAGATCCCCCATCAGAAATCAACACTCATGGAACCCCGAACCGCGTGATGATGTGCTTCCTCATAAATCTGCAAACTGTCCTCGCATCAGCGGCTCGGGCGGGGATAGCCTCCACCCAACGACTCACATAATCAACGGCCAACAGAATGTACTCAAATCCCTGACTCTTAGGGAATGGACCCATGAAATCGATGCCCCATGCGTCAAAAACCTCACAGAAGTGAATGGGCTGCATCGGCATCATATCACGCTGTCCACAAGTGCCCATCCTCTGACAGTCAGTACACCTCTTCAAGAACTCATCTGAGTCCTTGAAGAGGGTAGGCCACCACAAGCCGTATTGGAGCACTTTCTGTGCCGTTCTCCTCCCAGAATGATGTCCTCCTGCCTCAAGCTTGTGGCAGTAGGTGAGGACGCTATGGTGTTCCTCCTGAGGAATACACCGACGCCAGACGCTATCCCCTCCTTCGTGGTAAAGGATGGGATCCTCCCAATGGTAGGACTTGGCCTTCGCAAGGAAGGTCTCAAGTCTCTGTCTGGGCCAATCTTGTGGGACTTTCCCAACAACGAGGAAGTTCACAATATCGGCGTACCATGGAAGTGAGGTGATAGCAAGGATCGCCTCATCTGGGAAGGTATCTCTAATAGGGTCAATCTGCTCAGAATCCTCAGGCTGCTCTAGTCGGGAGAGATGATCCGCCACCACATTCTTGACTCCAGGCTTATCCTTGATCTCAATGTCGAACTCCTGGAGTAGAAGGATCCATCTAGTCAGTCTGGCCTTGGCATCCTTCTTTGCCATGAGGTACCTGATGGCGGTGTGATCTGTAAACAAAGTCACTCTAGATCCGATGATATACGATCTGAACTTATCTAGGGCGAACACTACAGCTAGCATCTCCTTCTCTGTGACTGTGTAATTCCGCTGGGCGGAATCCAATGTGCGGCTAGCATAGTGTATGGCAAATGGAACTCCATCCCTCCTCTGTCCCAGCACTGCCCCTACGGCAAAATCGGAGGCATCCGTCATGATCTCGAATGGGAGAGACCAATCAGGTGGCTGGAGGACAGGAGCCTCAATGACACACTGCTGGAGAGTCGCGAACGACGAAAGACACTTGTCATCGACAAGGAACTCGGTGTCCTTCGTCAAGAGGTCAGTCAACGGTCGGGCAATCCTGCTGAAATCCTGAATAAATCTCCTATAAAATCCAACGTGCCCCAGGAATGACCGTAGCTGCCTCAGATTGGACGGCAGTGCGAGTTTCCTAATGACATCAACCTTGGCCGGATCAACCTCCATGCCCCTGTTGGAGATGATGTGGCCAAGCACCGTCCCTTGAGTCACCATGAAGTGACTCTTCTCCCAAGATAAAACCAAATGAAACTCGATACATCGTTGGAGTATCCGGTCTAGGCAGTCAAGACAAGAATCGAATCTGTCGCCGTAGACCGAGAAATCGTCCATGAAGACCTCCAAACACTCCCCTACCATGTCCGAGAAGATCGACAGCATGCACCTCTGAAAAGTCGCAGGGGCATTGCATAGCCCAAATGGCATGCGTCGAAAAGCATATGTGCCGAAGGGACAGGTAAAGGTGGTCTTCTCCTGATCCTCAGGAGCGATGGCCACTTGGTTGTAGCCCGAGTACCCATCCAGGAAGCAATAATGGCTCTTCCCTGCCAGTCTCTCAATGATCTGGTCAATAAAAGGCAGGGGAAAATGGTCCTTCTTGGTGGCTTGGTTGAGTCTCCTGTAGTCAACACAAACCCTCCAAGAGGTGGGTACTCGTGTAGCAATCTCCTCTCCCGACTCACCGATCACAGTCGTGATGCCCGTCTTCTTGGGCACCACATGCAAGGGGCTGACCCACTTGGAGTCGGAAATGGGATAAATAAAATCTGCACTCCACCATTTCGATATTTCCTTCATCACGACCTCTCTTAGGTTGGGGTTCAGTCGCCGCTGGAACTCACGCGACGGCTTCGCCCCTTCCTCGAGATAGATATGGTGGGAGCACACTGATGGACTAATCCCATGGAGATCTGCTACGCTCCATCCAATAGCCTTGCGGTTCTTTTCAAGAACCCCCATCAAACGGGATTCCTGCTCTCCAGTCAACTCGGCGGAGATGATGACTGGGTACATCTCTGGCTCGCCCGCAAGGAATCGATACTTCAGCGAAGTAGGGAGCGGCTTCAGCTCTGGAATGCTGGGTGCTGGAAGCTCTGACTGTGGAAGAAACTGAGTAAAAGCTGCTAAGTCTGCCAAATCTGCCTGGGAAAGTGAAAGCGTACTCTCGCAAACTGGATCTGGAGAAGGCTGCTCAACTGCACTGTCTCTGGTCTGCTCTGCATCTACCTCCTCCTCATCTGTAGGCTCAGGTGGAGTCAGGTCTGGCATCTGATCATCACAATCAGCCCAATCAGACTCTGAATCCGAGGGATCTGTATCAACCGCGGTGGCATCAGTACCACCGGAAAACAAGGTGGCCTCAGCACCACCATCACTAAACATCGTGCTGTGATCAAGGACTGGCTCTGATGCCTCTATGGTATCCTGGACCAAGGATGTGCTCTCCAGACTCTCCTCTGCTATCATCTCGGCATCAGCTGTGTCTGAAAGTGAGAGGATGGTCTGTGTCTCAAGATCTGCCCAAGCTGCCTCATCATCTGTGATCACAAAATCACAGTCCTGGTGGATGTCTGGCTCTGCGTCTGTCAGCTGCTCTGAATCTGTACTCGCATCTGAGCGGGCTCTGAATCTAGCTCTGTAGTCCTCGACCGTCTCTATTTGTATACTCTCGCCCTCGATGCGAAAGTACACCTTCCCGCTATCATGATCAGTCACTGCCTTGGCTGTGGCCAAGAACGGACGACCCAGGATGATGGGGGTATCGGCCACTGACTCAGGGATCTCCATGTCCAACACTACGAAGTCCACGGGGAATTTCAGGCCTTGAATCGTGACGATAACGTCTCGTAATAACCCCTTCGGCCTCTTGACAGATCGATCAGCGAACTGAAGGACTGTCCTGCTCTGTCGAAGAGTGCCCAACTCAAAGCGGTCGAGAAGGGCTGCCGGAAGAAGGTTGATCGACGATCCGCTATCTAAAAGAGTACGGTCGAACCTCTGCTCACTGATCTGGCATCTGACATACGGGGCCCCTGAGTCTGGCCTCTTGGCTGGCAGACGGTTCTGGATCGCGAAACACGTGGCCTTCGTCAGCACATGTATCTCTGAAGTGTGGTTCCTCCTCCTTCTCCTGACTGTAGTCCTCTCTCTCAAAGATCGCTGGAGAAGGGGGATGTGCTGCAAAGCCTCCTGGAGGGTCAGCTGGATGTGGAATCGATCAATCATGCTCTGGCTGAACTCCTCAAGCTCCCTCTTTTTTGGATCATTTTTCTTCCCCTTCCCCATCTGAAGGGCTCTAGGGAAGGGGATCACAGGGTCCTTCTCAGATGAAGGACTAGGAAAAGGCCTAGACGGTTCAATGACCGGATCCACACATACATCATGCACCACAGTGGGATCAGAAGAAACTAAACCTTTTCCTTTATTCACACCAAAGTTCTGGGATACAACATGACGAGGAAAAACAACATCTCTCTCTATACTAACACCGGTGGCCTCAGTACCACCGTGGGCTGGCTGTGCTGCTGCTGTTGGTAGACGTCTCGCGGCATCAGTACCGCGGGCTGGCTCGGCTGAACTGGTGGCGTCAGTACCACCTCCTAGATCTGGTGAAGCGGCGGCCTCAGTACCGCCGGTGGGATCAGCATCCTTGGTGGCTTTAGGGCCACCGTCATCATCTGGAGCGGCCTCAGTACCGCTCTCCTCCTCCTCATGTGGCGCCTCTGAAGTGTCCTCGTGGTGAAGCTCAGATGAGGCGCCGCCGCCTGCTGGGGTCCTACCGCTCCTAAGTGTGACAAAATCAGCATCAAACAGATCCGAAGATGTATCATCAAATGGGTCACTAGGAGTGGCAAACTCAGCATGTACTACCTGCTCAGATTTCCTCTTGAGGTTGTTCGGGTTCGGCTCAATCTGGGCTGGAATGGCGGCCTTCCCTCTCACCAAGTCCCGCATCTCCTGGCGGAACTCGTCCATCTCCCGTCTGAATGTGACATGCTGGTCCGTGAGGAGGCGGGCGATGTCATCCAAAGCAGGGCTCTCGTGGGAACCCGACGGGTAGCCTCTCTGTGGGTGAGGCTGCTGGAACTGCTGCTGGTGGTGCTGGTAAGAGGGGTATGAGGAATGGTGCTGCTGCTGAACTGGGTGAGCCTGCTGCTCACGTCTCCACGACTGTCCCTGCTGTTGATAGGGACGAGGACCGAAGGATGGCTGGTGCTGCTGATATGCTGGGGGCTGCTGCTGCGGTTGGTGGTGATCTCTCTGCTGGGAGTACTGCCCTCCCTGTCCTGACGGCTGCTGCTGGGGCTGGGTACCACCACTCCCCCACCTGAATCCGGGATGGTCTCGTCGGATCCCAGGCTGGGGGCGGTCATACCAGATCCCGTTGATATCCATCAACGACTCGGCATCATAGGGGACTGGCGGGAGTACTGCCAGAGGCTGGTCCGGCTGGTAGACCACCATCTGCATCTCTGGAGATGGTGGGGACTGGTGGGTGGGCTGCGGCTGCTGGTACGGCTCCGCCTGTACAAGATGGACCTGTCTAGGTTGCACGTGGGTGCTGGAGCGCTGGGACGAGCTGCTGCTGCTGCCGGCGTCACCTCGCGACTGAAGACGGGGCTGAGAAGCCGTCTGTGCCTCCTGGAGACACATGAGCTGTGTCTTCATGTCGCTCAGAACCTGTGCCATCTGCTCCATCTGCGTGATACTCTGGCACTGCTTCTTCTCGATCAGCTCCATGCGGTCCAGCTTCTCGCTGATAATGCCCATGTCCGCAGCTGATGACTCTGCCTGTGCTGCTGCGGCTGCGGACGAACTGGATGGACCTGCATCTACCCGTGCTATCCGCTGGTACTGCATGGGTCCTGGCTGATGTGGCTGGGTCTTCTGAGTATACAACCTGGTCTGAGACATCACCATATAGTTCTCAGCCATCTCCTCGAAGATGGCCCAGACCTGGTCGTGGTCCTTGGCGAAGTAGGACCCGCCGCAAGAAGCATTCACCAGGCCCTGTAGCTCTGGTGTCAACCCGCTGAAGAAGCTCTGCACAAGGTTCGGCTTCGTGATGTCGTGGTGCGGGCATCTGTCCAGGAGCTCTCGGAACCTCTCCCATGCCTCGTGAAACTGCTCGTTGGGGAACATGGAGAAGTTGTTGATCAGGGCCCTCGCTGCATTCGTCCGCCCGAGTGGATAGTACTTGTTCAAGTACTCGGTGCGGAGCTGCTCCCAGGTATAGACAAACCTCCCAAGATGCTTCAGCCAGGTGGCTGCTCTATCTGCCAGTGAAAACGGGAAGGCTATCATCCGGATCGTGTCCTGGTCCACATGCCGGTCGTGGACAGTACTGCAGATCATCAGAAACTCCTAGAGGTGGAGGTGGGGCTCCTCAGTGGCAAGTCCGTGAAAACGAGGAAGCATCTGCAGGGTGTTCGGGGGGAACTTGAAGTCCCCCACGATAGCAGGTACCACCACCCAATGGTGCATCAGTGTAGATCCGAGGTTGTGCAACTCCCGCATCGGTCTAGGTGGTCCTCCTCCCGCGGCTGCTGCCGCTGCGGCGGCGGCTGCGGTTGCTGCTGCTGCTGCTGCGGCTCGTGCCTCTGCATCTGGTCCGTCCTCAGGCTCGCTCTGCTCATCTCGCTCTAATCGGAGGCGCTCCAACTCTCTCCTCATCTCAATCATGAATGCTCCCTGATCGCGTAACTGCTGTTGAACTGTCTCTAATGAGGCGATCAAGGTGGAGTTGATCGCTCCCTGATCCATCACAACGTGCTCTGTACGGGAACGATCCTCAGAACTGCCGGCCATGGCGACGTCTGCAAAACCAAACGAGCCCAACTCAGGTGCTGTCAAATCAATCAGTCTCTCCTCGGGCTCGTGTCTCTCAGGCAGAACAGAAAGGGGGTCGAGGGGGAACAGGGTGGAATCGTACTCGGGCTCGGAGAGCGGGTCTGAGCTCTCGCGAGCCAACCTAGATGAGGAGGTAGACGCGCCCGAAAGCGGTGCAGCCAGAGGCTGCCTAAGAGACCGTCTACCCATCATCTTGATCTGGCGAGTAGTGCGGATGAGATCTGGAGAAATTATGATCAGAAAACAAACCCCTGGTTCACCAACGCAACGCGAGCTGAAGACCGTGAAAGTTCGGTCAAATTATCTTGTCGATTTTATTTTGGTGAACACACAAAATATCAGAGCGCTTACGTGACCTGTTGGGATATCCGATGCTAACCCAACCGACTGGCCCGCACGGAAAAGTCGGTAATCAGTCGGGACTAGCAACGGGGGGCTCTACCTAGGGTGCGGGTCACTCGCTCGCGCATCCAAACCATCCAATGAGGGGGTTGCTCTCCCCAAGACAAAGTTTTTAGGGTGAGCAGATTTTAAGATCAATAATTTTAGCAGTCCCAATTTTATGGTTTCACTTTTTTAATCTTTTTCAAAGCAAACAAAAGGCCTAACGAATTTTTCGGTTCTCCTGGTTATTAAGGTCAAAACCAGGGGGGAGAAGACGAAAAAGCCGATGCACGATAAATCAATGATGTATGCTGAGTAAGAAATGCGTACCTTGCCTCCAGCACTCTACATGCAAAATGATCCGCGCATAAAAGTAAAGACTGAAAAGAAACTAACCTAAATGATGCAGCGGTAAAGCCGAGTCCTAGGTGAGCAAGTCTAGCGAAGAACCGTCTAACCGGTCACCGACCTCCAAGCCAAAGAGTCCGGTCTTGGCCCGTCCCTCCTCTGTCCGACAAATCGGGGGTAGGAGTAAGCGCTTTACAGGACGGGCTGCGGCACGTAGGCTACGAAGGCAAATGAATCGGTTATTTTTATTAATGATTTTTAAGTAGGTCCAATTATCGATCTATAGGAACAGATAATCAATTAGGTGTGTGGATCCTACTAATTACGGCACAATCACTAGAAAATCCTAAGTCTAGGGGCTCGAGCAAAAACCGTGAAAAACCGGAAAAGACAGAAATAAAAGAAAAGAAAACCGCGAAAAAGCCGCGAAAAACCGCGAAGGTCCTAAGGGTCCCCCGAGCACTCCGGTGCTCGGCGAAATAGACCCGCTACGGTAGAAAAGTCTAAGAGTGTCCAAGTCCTGAGTCCTGTATTATTACAATAATAATAAAATAAAAATAAAAATAAATCTACCCTAATCCTCACCCACTCAGCTCTCTCTCACTCTCTCCTGCGGCTCCGCGAAGACGGGAGCCGCCTCCGAATTCCGCGGTTGCGCCAGCTCTCGAGAATAGCCGCCTCGGTCCTCGGGCCCTCGCAAGAGAAAACAAAATGGTCAGAACCAATCAGATGATAGTAAAGAAAATAAACGAAAAGAAGAAGGGTATATATGCAAAAATGCAGAGTAAAATAAACACTCAAAAGAAAACAAAACAAAAATAAAAGAAAGATAAAATAAAGCAAAATTGAATAAAAATGAAATATAAACAAAAAGCCGCGAAAAGCCGCGAGCTCCGAAGAGCCGCGGAAACCGCGAAAATAAAAACGAAAAGAAACGAAACACTACTAAACCGTGCTCCCCGGCAACAGCGCCATTCTGATAACGGGTCCGAAGGCTAGGGTATGAGGTACAGAAATAGGGTCGTTGTGACCCGAGCAATCAGACCACGTATATCAAGAAAAATGAACCACTTAAAGCAAATAAAATCAATCAGAACAAAGCAAGCGGTCCTGCTATATGTTTAACCTGGTATAGCACCCAAGGTCGAACTCAAGGAGCACGGGTTGGCCGAAGGCCTACGAAGTAGTAAAAACAAATCAAATAAAAGACAAAATATTTTTAGTGGTTTTTAATTGTTTTTATATTTTTTTGGATTTTTAATATGTGAAGAAAATAAAAGAAACACAAATAAGCACAATTTAACAATTTATTTAATGTAACAAAAACCAAGAAAAAATTCAAACAAAAATATTCTTATGTGTTTTATATTTTTTATGTTTTTGGTGAATTTTTGGGATTTTTCTGATATTTATTTTAATTTCTAAAAATCAAACAGCAACAAAAATGCAAGGTACTGTCCAGCCAGGCTCAAAAGCCCTATACAAAATATCTAAGGGCCTCAAAAGGGCTGGAGGTATTTTTCCTGTAAACTAGGTAAAACAAGGAAAATTTAAGTACCAAAATTATTGTTTTTGGGTTTTTAGATTATTTAATAGAATTGTTATGAGCTTTTAGGTGTTTTTAAGTTTTTTAAGGTTTTTAAGCAATGAAAAATAGCCAAAATTGGCTAGAAAATCAAACAAACTAAACTAAACAGTACCTAATTTTTGTAGAATTTTTAGAGGGGTTTTTATATTTTTTTTGTGATTTTTAAACCTAGACAGTAACAAAAATGTTGGTTTTTGAATTTTTAAAAAAAACAAACAAAATCAAAAATGTCCTCAAAAATTCACAAAAATCCTACACCATGGCAGGAGCCATGTGTTAAATTTTTGTCGAATTTGGAGGTGATTTGATATTTTATTCAAAAATGACAAGAGGGTATAGTGCACAGGGACTGGAATGCAAATACCCAAAGTTCTGGGGGTCCAGGTGAAATTAACCCAGCAAAACACGCGCGAGGCACGTGCCTGGGGCACTCAGGGACCTATATGTAATAAAAATAAGGTCCAGGGACCTATTGGTAACTCGTACCAAAAGTCCGAGGACCTCAGTTGCAATTTACCCACAAATAAACGCACATGCGGAATAAAATCATTCACAGGGGCATAAATGAAATACTAAAAAGTTTCTTTCATTTCAGAACAATCAGAACTACAAGGGCATATATCGCAAATAACCCAAAAATACACGTGACGAAGCACGTGGCTCACTCAGACAGGGGTATAAGTGCAAATAAAATAAGCTCGAGGTCCTCTATGCAATTTACCCTAAAACTACACAACGTATTTAAACATTTACAGGACTAATACGAAATAAACTAAAGATAAGGGCCTAATGGTAATTTACCCTTTATTAAGCGGAGCTGATGGATGGCCGCCACGTGGCGATCGGACGGTCCAGGATGGGGCGGCTGGCGACGCTGCTGCTGCTCTGCTCGATCCAACGGTCCAGGCCAGGACACGTGTGGATCTGACGGCCTGGATCTTTCGCCTCAGATCTGACGTCAAAGGGGGGGCTCCAGCCACCAACGGTCAGGATGGCACCTAGAGCGGGAGGCTAATCCGACGGCTCTGGAGGGTGCTGGATGAACTGATGGCCGGCGAACTTCGCCGGCCTCGTGAAGGCGCCTCCGGCCTCCTCTGCTACGCCTGAAGATCGGAGGAGCTCCGGCGTGAAGGTGCGCAGCTGCTGTGGGTCTCCGATGCCCCAACCGAGCTCGAATGAGCTCCGACGAGGGTGGCGGAGCTGAAGCTCCTGTCTGAATGTCGAGAGGCCTCAGATGGCCTCCACTGGTCCTGCAAAACGGTTCAGAAGCTTCGCGGGTCGAGGGCAAAGTGCCTCGACCCAGTTAGGCGACGTGGGGGTGGTCGGTGCGTCGGTGCGGGCGAACCCCGGCGATGCGACGGCGAAGGGGTCCGAGCCCCGGCTCCTGTGCGAGCTGGGTTGAACGGAGGGGCGGAGAAGGTGCGCGTGGGAAGGGCGAACGTGATGGTCGGGTCCGATGGTCGGGAGGTGGTCGGAACCGGGGTGAATCGACGAAAAAGTACGACGGCGAAGATTGGGGGAAAGCTGAAATCAAAGGAAAGGGCGGAGCTTAGGGGGTACCTGGATGGATGAATAGACTGGGCTGGAGCTGGGCAAGCTCCCGGTCGTAGCCTCGAGGGACGTCTGGGCCCGAGGCTCGGAGCTCGCACCAGTGGCGGAGCTACGGCGGAGCTATTCGCCGGATCAGTGGTATCCGGCCCCTCTCCTCGCTGCGACAGCACCTGGAGCGAGCTGTCACTCACGCTCGAGCACTGGAGGTCACGGGGGATGGAGCGAATGAGCCAAAGATGGAAATGAAGGTGGCGGAGCTCGAGCTATATATGTGTGCAGGTCCGGCTAGAAGAGGTCGGGTAGGGCATCCTGGAGCGCGGATCTCGAGGTGGAGGCTCCGGCGAGGGTCTCAGATGTAACAAGAAGGAATCGGACCCTGGGTTTAGGCGAGGGTGAATCGGGTTTAGGTGCTAAAATAGGGGGAAGTCGGGTCGGGCGCCTAACCCGTGGGAAGTGGTCCTGGGGGGGGGGGGGGGGGCAGTTGACCTGGCGGTCAACAATCCCCAGGGCCAATGGGTGAAGGCCACGTGTAAAAGATTTAGAAATTCAATAAAAAATAACAAATGGCCGAATTAGGGAAAAGTCAAAACATGAAATATTTTTCTTTTAATTTTTTCTATTTTTTAGTGATTTTTAATTAATTTTTGGAAATAAAAATAAGGTATTTACAATATATAGCTATATATAGGTATTTATACAATATGTAGTTTTTTTAATTTTTGATTTTTAATTATTATTTCTGTACAATTTTATCCTTATTTTATATTTTATTTATTTATAGAATAAAATAAGGAATAAAAGGGTGTTTTTATTCTATTTTTATTGTTTATATACATAGGTAAAATAAATAGTTATGTACAACTATATACATGGTATATGTACAATGTATTTTGTATTTTTAATTTTGTGATTTTTATTTTGTTTTTGTTTTGATTCTTTTTATTTTATTTATTTACAAAATATAGCAAAGAATATTTACAAAAAGTTTGGAAAATAACTTTATTTATTTACAAGGTTAAATAAATACATAGATGTGATATATATACATGATGAAGGGGTATTTTTTTGATCTTTTTTGGGATTTTTGTTTTTATATTTTGTAAATATATACAAATATTTACAAGCATATTTTTGGGTGAGGAAAACATTTTTATTTTATTTACATAAATATATACACATGAGCCCCTATCTCCCTCTACTTTGGCTTTTATGCGGTCAGGCCCATGCTGAGCCCTCCCTTGGGTTAGGTTGCTCAATATTTATTCTAAATATTTCCCTCTTTTTCTTTTTTTAATCTTTATTCTTTTATTTTTGCACAAAAACATGCTAATTATAGGTTTTTACACAATGCATGCTTTTGCTAATTATTCCTATTTACACATATCTACATGCATTTGCAAAGGTTTTTGTAGCTAAAATATAAGAATAAAGAGTGATGAATGGGTATTCATCACCTATCAACTCTGACCACGCATGGTGGTTGGAGATATGGTTCCAATATCTCATTTCCCTCGGAACCGAACCCGTATACATTTCTCGCCTTTATTTGTTTTAGTAAAAGGGACCGAGCCATCACGCTCGAGGTCATTCTTGATCCTGTAATAAAATCAAAGAAAATAGTATTTTTCCTTTTTTTCTTTTTCCTCTAATAATTTTGTTGCTGGAATAAAAAATAAAAAAATTTTTATATCTATATTTTTCTTTAACATCTGTTTTGCTGGATAAAAAAAATATAGGAAAAAATATATCCATTTTTCTCTTCTTACATTTGTTGCAGGTCTAAAAAAGTTACAGTTCTATTTCTTAAAAAAACAAAAAAATAGCAGCAGGCCTGCTGCTCTCCGACCGCCACAGGCCGCGCGAGCGCACACCGCCGCAGACCCCAGCCTACGCTGCCTGGCGCACCACCGCCGCGACGGTCCTCCTCCGCTCCCCCGCCCCCGCCAGCAACCAGTCTCCGCTTCCCAACACCGTCGCCACCTTCCTATCGAAGCCGCCTGCTCCGCCTCCAGTGGCTGTGCCACCCCAATACCCGACCGACGTCGACCGTGCCGACCATCTAGATCCCCTCACCCTCCATCCCTCCGCACCGCGATCACCGCCGACTGCAGTTGTGCTCCATCAGCGCTCCTCTCCCTTCGCCGCCAACCAGATCCCACCGACATCAGCCCTCTACCACTGGAGCCCCCAAGGCAGTGCGACTGCCATCTCCTTATAGCGGCCAAGCTGTACTACAACACCCATCAAAGCACGTCACCGCCGCCCTTGTGGGAGAGAAGAAAGAGGGACAGTGATCCATTGCCTCCTTTGGTTGGGAACGAAGAGAAAGAAAGAAAGGGGAAAAAATTCTTTGGAAAATTTGCAGAAAAGTCCTCGATAGTTTTAATATTTGCAAAGAAGCCCCTGCTCTTCGGCTCGTCACATGCACCATACGCACCATCTGGGTAAATTGCAATAGTTCCCCGCATTTTATTATTTGTTGCTTTTTCATGTAAACACTTTGAGTAATTACGTTTAAGTCCTTATTTCCCAAACATTATTTTACAGCCTTTTTCTTATCGAAATAAATGCTATTTGTGATCTGAAAATTCTACAAATTTGTATATATTTCTGTTGTGTCTTCTTCACCGTATAAAAATTTCATCGTATTTTATTTTTATTTGATATTTAAAAAAAATAAAAACAGTGTCATTTTCTCTACCTAAAATTTGAAAAATCATAAGAATCAAATATTATCTAAAAAATTCAAAAAAAATTAAATTAGATGTTTTTCATTGTCTTTTATTTTCTTTCCAAATTTCATGCATTAATCATTTTCAAGCCCAAAAAATGGAAAATTACTAGAAATCTTATAAAAAATTATAGAAAATTGTAGGAAAAATCCAAAAATAGTGATTCAAGTTCATGTGTGCAGATATTTATCTATAGTTTATCATAAAAAAATTTCCATGAGTTTTGGCAATTAAAATATTTTGAAGTTGCAAATTGCTCCAGGATGTGCACTATTTTCTTTTTTGCCACTGTTCGATTTTTAGAAAAATACAAAAACATTTAAAAACATGGAAAATTACCAAAAACATTTTAAAACATATAAAACACAAAAATATTTTTCTGTAATTTTTTGAACATTGCTGAATATTTTGAAAAATACAAAAAGAGTGTGGTGTGTGTATTTTTATTCCCTTTTGCATATTATTCCTCATTTGAAAAAAATGAAAAATTAAAAACCACTAAAAATTCATTTTATTTTACTTCGAAATTTGACTGTTTTTTTTTCAATCATGCTACTTATGTTTGACCTTGGTCGCTATACTAGGTAAATTAAATAGAGAAAACCACTTACATTACTTTTCATCGATTTATTTTCTTTAAAGTGGTTTCATACATTTTTCTCGTTGAGTTAGCCGATTAATTGGGGTCGCAACGACCATTGATATATTTACATACTTAACCCTAGTTGATCGGTCCCTCATCAGAATGGTGCCATTGCCAGGGAACACAACTTTGTAGTCATTTTTTAGTTTTATTTTATTTGTCTCTACATATTATAACGGTTTTCTGACCATCATTTGCTTTGATTTTTGTGTGAGGAACTGCTTGGAGGACGGCTTGGCTTCTTTTTTAGGACTTGTGCAGGAGGAGGAGCAGAAGAAGAGAAGGAGGCAGTTGTTTTATTTTATAGAATATTTTAAGATTTTTGTAATAATTAGACTTTGGACTGTTTGGATCGTTGGATATCTTGGGGTCTATCTCGCCAAGTGTTGGTGCACTTGGGAGATCCCAACTAGTTTATGTGCTTGAGCCCCTAGTTGTAGGCTTTATTATCTTGCTTGAGCCCGGTAATTTATTAGGCCCAAGGCACTAAACAAGAATTTCTGCACCTATATTATCAAAAAAAAGAGTAGAGCATAATTTGGACTTAGTCAAATTAATTGGTTCTTTCCCGCTAATAGAAGTTATTGCTAGGACGGTTCACGTGCATCATATAGGTTAGTTTAATTTTCTTTATTTGAATTCTGTACGGATCATTTGCATGTAGAGTGCTGGCGACAAGGTACACATCTCTTCAACCCTGCATGCATCATTGGATTTCATCGTGCATTGGCTTTTCTAATTTCCCCCCTTGATTTTACTCACATAATTCAAACAGGAAATTGGACATTCATTAGGCGTTGTTTATTTTGAAGAAAAAAAATAAAAAAAAAGAGAAAACCAAAAATTAAAAATTGGGACTGCTAATTGAACTTGACTCTTAAAAATCAAATATAATTGATTTATACCATTATTTTGGAGAGAGAAACCACCTCCTTGTTTGATTTATCTGCAACAAGAGAGCAACCCACACTTTAGGATAGAGCCATACTTGATCTTTCTTTAGACTACTGGTCTTGGGGTTAGTCGTTCTCCAGTGAGGATCTCTCCGGTAGTCGATAAAGCATCCCGCGACGTCCTTAGCAGATTGAATAGATCGGGTAGTCGATAAACAGTCCGCAATTCATACTTGCTGGGAAAGATCTAACTTTAGGATTGGACCTGTCTCCTAGGAGCATTGGGTTCCCAACAGCTCGCTCTAATCGCTCTGATAAATTGATTTATCACCTAAACTCTAAAAATTGACAAGATAATTGACTACATCTTCACAATCTTTACATTGCATTGAGTAGGTGAATTGAGGGTTTGCATTATGTTTGTTTGTTATTGGTGTGAGTTGGTTACGATCATCTTCTCTAGATCATTAGCAGCCACCTTCTGTCTCCCTCCTTACCTTCACTTTGTCTCTGTTATCCAACCCTCCCTCCCTTCATTTCCCTCTCTTCATGATGGGCCATACTCCATATCAGCTGGATTTTGTGGCTGCTTCATTTCATTCCGATCATTCCCGTCCACTCTCTTGGGAGGTCAGAACTCTGACCCACATCCCATGTTCTCACTACCCACCTTCTTTTTTTGGGCTTGCTGTCCTAAGAGAAGACACCCGAAGAGTTCGGATTGACCCCAGATACGAGACACGGGTGATCACCTTGCTGAAAGGAGAGTGCATTCCATAGGAGATCACATGGAGCAGTTATGAGTTTTAGGCGACTTATATCCTGGGATGATGGATGAGTACCCAGATCAGGAAGCACAATCCACTTCTACATTGAATCTCTTCATTCTGGATGAAGAGTTCATTAATCTGCTGCCAAAGTTTTCAAGGGGAGTGCATGAGGAGCCATATATTCATATATATGAATTTGAGCATTTT
Organism: Ottelia alismoides; assembly: GCA_037367405.1. NCBI lineage: Eukaryota > Viridiplantae > Streptophyta > Magnoliopsida > Alismatales > Hydrocharitaceae > Ottelia > Ottelia alismoides. The sequence goes on from JAZKJV010010282.1 coordinate 388,106, forward strand.
TGTGGATCACGAGCATACCTAGATATCACTTCTGAGGAGCTGATGCCGATGACCTTCTCTTTCTCACTTCAGACTAGATATTTGAGATGGCACAGAGAGTTGGAGAGGAAGATTGCTACACGGGGCGACCTTCGGATGTTGTTTTGCATAGATTTTACCCACATCGTAGAGCTTAGTTGATGGGGTCTTGTATTCAAGATTTTTAGTTGACCCTCAGGAGCCATTGACAGATTCATGGATTAGATTTGTTGACCTATTGAGGAGATTTCCAGATCACGGAATCTCGAGGTCTGACCTTGTTCAGATCTCCATGAGGAGGATGATTGCTTACCTCGTGTGGTGGTTCACACCATAGTTCTGACATGGATTTATTTGAGAATCTTAAGAGCACATTCAGACATTCCATATTCATCAGATGATTTATTCGGGACAACACATGAGGGAGATATCACACCAGTTGAGTGTGTGACAATTCATGCTGATTTAGACAACACACACCATTCAGAGGATGTGGATTCTACTAAATTTCATATGATGGACGTGTTGGCCAACACGGTGAGTTCCCAGAGCTGGACATTGGTCGAGTTCTCGTTGGTTTTACACCCAGAGTTTGAACTAGTCCCTCATTTTCATGTTGAAGATTCTTGGATTCTAGATCTGCTAGAATCCCAAAAAATGGAGGAGGATCCCAAATTTTTCAACCGTCCTTTCAGTCGTTTCAGTGTCCATGTCCATCTGATTCAATTTTCATTCTTCAGAAGATCCTCTCAGATTCAGATACACATTTGGATCCATCTCAGCAAAAAGAGCTTGATAAGGGATACCATTTTGATTTGACAAACCTAGATAGTCCCATCCTTGAGCCGTGTGTCCTCCCATTTGATGAGGTCGATACATTTTTGGAGGACTTGATGATTGGTAGCATTACCACAATTCGAGGATCAAATCTTGAGATGTTTACTGCTTCCACATTGTTGACTAGCGGCATGCCAAGCCTCGAGGATGTTCAGATGTCGTTTACAGTTGATGAGTTACTTTGGTGCAAGAACATGGTGTCTGACAACATCGTATATCCCCAATCACGATCTGATTCCCCATCTTTTACTGACGAGCCTGCATCACTCCCCGAGGGTTATCTGCGGGAGGATGCATTATGTCCCTTGTACTCAGTTTTGCGGCCTAGACGTGCTTCTGATCTGTCGGATCATGAGACCGAGCAGTCAGTTAGTTCCGATTTTCCCACGTTTGAGTTTTCTCTCTTCGACGACCCTCGCGAGGATGAATCGATCTTTGAGGTATTCGATGATTTTACTGATTTCTCTACATTACATACCTTGGGTATCATCCTTTTTAATGAGTCTCATGATATTGATTTTCCTTATCTATTCGAGACGGTGGTTGACGTGGAGGATTTCTTGACAGAGCCTTCATTCTCCACATTAGATTTCTTCAGCTCCATCCATTCACTCCTTTCATACCTTAAGCCGATGATTTCTTTTGTGCTACTAGAGCCCGATTTCATTCTCCCATATCTTTATTCGATAGCAGACACCCGCCTAATTGTTTACTTGGGTGTCATAGTTTACACTGTTGACGTCATCGTTGTTCCCCTATTGAGACTACGATAACAGTACGGTATTCACCTCATAGATGCCATCCTGAACCTCGATACTGCGTTATCCTAGTCTTTTCGCCCATCTAGAGGCATAAACTCTAGCGCTTGTTGAGAGTCACCTCAACATTGTTTACTTGTCAAGATCCATTTTGTCCATATCATTTATTCTTTCAGCCTAACACCCCAGCTCCATCTTATGATTATGATATACTTAGGGTGTACTTTACCCTAAGTATAGGGGGTGTCAGATTTGTGATTATCTATTGATTATATTACCCATGTTTTGTTTCCTATACTTAGGGATATTTTACCCTAAGTATAGGGGAGGTAGTATCTGTACATCCTATTCCTTGGTTTTCCCTTGTGTACAGTCTTCTATACTTAGGATTACTTGATCCTAAGTATAGGGGGATCACCGACATCTATTGATTTTATTCCTTTATCCGTCGTTGTAGTATAGTATTCTTTTCACTTCCCAATACTCAGCATGAGTTATGTCTTCCTTTGCATCTCTTTGATCACTATGAGGACATTGTTCGAGCTAAGTATAGGGGGTGTCGTATATATTGTATATATACTTTAGCCATAACTCGTACTTTTGTATTTCTAATATGGCTAAAATACAGTATAAATACTTGTAAAATAAATTAAAACCAATTAATAAAAGTATGCAGATATTTCCTCAAAGTTCTTTTTGTATATAATGATTAATAAGTCAGGTTAAAATATTTTGAAAAATATTTTAAAAGTAGTTTGAAAACCGATTTGAATTTTTTTAAAAACTATTTGAAAAATATTTTCAACCTTTGTAAAAGTATTTTGGCATGTATTTTTTTCTTTATGTGAAATAAAATTATTTTGTTAAACTATCTGCAAATGTTTTGAAAATGGTTGAAAATTTATTTTGAAAAAAATCTATATATTGTTTAAAAATGTTTACAAAATAGTTTTCAAATGTTTGTAAAAATTGTTTGAAAAAATTATTTTGGACTATAGTTTTCAAAATTATTTGTAAAATTATATTCAAATAAGTTTGAGGAATATATGCATCACACATAAAAAATGAATAAAAAAACATTGTATATACTTGTATATAGTATTAACCCTTTTTCATAAAATATCCCCAAAAAACTACAAAACCCAGAAGTCTATAAAAATTTGCATAAAAAATCTCTTTTACATGTGCATCATTTTTCAAAAATCCATAAAAAAATCAAAATTAGAAAATTGTTTCAAAAAAGATTTTACTTTCTTGCATTGTACATATTTTCTTGCATTTGCATGTGCATTTTTCAAGATAATATTGACATTTAAACTAAGTCTAGAATAAAATTGAAGAATGGAGCTTAGTTGGACCTTAATCCACTTAATTTCAGAGGAACCTTATAAGAACTGGACTTAAGACTTTTCAGATCCTAGTGACTTAATTCTTTGAGTCCATAATAATATTTTCAAATGTCATATTGATTGGTCTAAGTAGAATATTTAACAACACATGCATGATTCTTTCAGACTGTGGCTTATCTTGGACAAGCATTCTACACGTAGCTCTTCATGGAGGAGGTAGGGAGGGGGCAGAATCTTTTAGCTTGAGGTAGCATACGAGGGTACTACATCTAGGCGGAACCTCTCGTCCTCCTCTAGGGAGGGAAGTGTGTCTCAACCTGGTCTGGCGATGTTGATGTCTAAAGGCAGGATGCTGTGGGGTTGCAATAATGCTTCAAAAGAGGGATAGTCTATTGGCTCAATAGGAAAAACTCCTTATGTACATGCCGCACCTTGTATATATTTTCACAATAAAAAAAGAGGAAAAAAAGAAAAAAAAATGCAGAATATCCAAAAGTGCACAGGCCTGATTGAAAAGTAAAATGCCTGCCAGAGTGTATATACAAGTGAAAAAAAGAGCTTCAAAGTCATTTTTTTTAAGCTTACAGTTGATGACTTGGCTACACTGGTCATGCATCCAAGGATAGGTAGTTACACTGGTTACCGTACATTCTCTTCTCCATCCCCTCTTCTTGAGCTGGTTGTACTTGAACTTAGAAGGGAATATCCCTGCTCCTCGAGGAAAGAGTTGCTAGACCAGGGGATTAGAGTTACCTTAATGAGAGAGATTGTTTCTTTGCTACTTTCGAGATGAGGAGCTATATTTCACTTACACAATAAGAGTAAAGATTCAAAGTCATAAGAATTTGTGTATGTAGACTTGTTCTGACCCGAGTGTTGAGGAGACCTGAATAGGAGTCTTGTGGAACTTAGAGGCTATTAGGTTTTAAATCCATTTCCCATTAAGGTTCTGCGACACTAATAATCCAAAGGTCCGATAGAGCTCCATACTACAATTTTGTGAAGATAAGTTTAAAAGTCAACATTGTTCTAATTTCTTTCCTTTTTCTTTTCTTTGTTTTTGTTTTCACTTATTTTTCAAATAAGTGTTTGCTAAGGGACTAGCAAAGGTAAAGTATAGGGTAATGATGAATCCATGATTCATCACCTTTATTCTTTTATTTTAGCTTTATTTCCTTATTCAGATATCTGTAAATATCCACTAATTTCATGAAATTCTCATTTTGCATGCATTTGTTAAATATGCATTTTTAACACTCTTTATATTCAAAATAAAAGAATAAAGGAGAAAAGAAAAATAAAAGAAAAGAAAGGATGTATTTATGGAATAAATGCAGACTAACCCGAACCCCAAGAGAAGGTCAATACTTGACCTGATCGACCAGGAATAAAGTAGGGAGAGATTGGGTCTTAAATTCAAAAATCCAAAAATAATTTGTAAATTTTCCCTGTATATTTGTATAAAACTTACACTATTTTATTTGTTTATAAATTGACCTCAAATGAAATATTTTTCTAAACAAAAGTTGTAAATTAAAATGTTTTGTAAATAATAAAAATAATTACAAAGTAAAACCTTATACAGATTAAAAGTATCCACACCTAGAAAAGGTTGTAAAATGATAATTGAAAGACCAATTCCGGCTCCATACAAATTCAAATTGAATCAAACTCACGTCCATTGTACTCTAACTTAAATTATCATTAAAATGGATATGGTTTCATAACTTTTAGGGCCACTATTGAAAAGTCAGTTTTGTGGGGGTGGTTTGTGCAGTTTCACCACTTACTTATTGTATATATAATCGTTCATATTTATTTTTATACATAATGTATATAATTGTAAATATTCTCTTCATTATTAAAAAAAATAATAATAAAATAATAAAATAAAGAAAATTTATTCAAAAATAATTTCCTTATTTGTATTTGAGTATATTGTACTATATGTATATATTACTTGTATACAAATGATTTCCTTACATAAAAATCACCAAAAAAATTTAATATCTAGCATTAATTAATTAAATTATTATAATTATGAAAATTGGATTTATTAATTTATTTTATTCATTTATTTGATTTAAAAACCTACCATGTATATAAGATTTGATTTTTTACCTTAAATAACCATCATTAAAGTCACTAATTATTTTTAGTTATTTTATTTAATTCTGATTTTTTAATTTATTTATTTATTTATTTATTTAATCAAAAAACATTCCTTATTTCTACATATTTTCCTTTTTTATTTTTCTTCTTCTTTTTATTAAGCTTCTCCTCCTTCAATTTTCCCTTGATCAATCTTTGGTGGAGAGGAGCCCGATCTCCAAGAGCTATTTGTCGTAGTAGGGTGTCCAGCCTCTGAGCCATCCGGTGACAGCGAGTCGGTCCTTATCGAGGCTATCTCGGCGTATCCGACCCTAAGGTGAGATCCAATTTATTTTCCTTTGTCAATTTAGATTTAATTATTTTGCTTCGATGTCATTGTTAAATTTTAGATCTTAAATTCCTAAAAATTTTCTACCACGATTTGATCTGTCCACGCATCTGATTCTCATCTCAACTTCTCGATCCACACACGTTCTCATTCTATCTCGCACAACCTACCAACTCCGACCACGCACGGTGGTCGGTGATCCGGTTCCAATCTCTCATTTCCCTCGGAATCAAACCCATACACGTTTCTCGCTTTTATTTGTTTAAATAAAAGGGACCCAGCCGTCGTGCTTGAGGTCATTCTTGATCCTTGATGAAACCACGATTCATCATCTCAATATCTTGATCTTAGCAAAATACCCAAGTAAATTCCCTAATAAATGTTTATAAAATCAATAAATTAACAAAATAACTCTTGTAAATAAAACACACTAATTATTGTATATTAGATTGTACAAAATAAATTAGCAATAAAAAGCCGCAAAATTAAAGGAGTTTTTCACCTGTAAATAGCCCAAAACTTCATTTATTTTTAATAATTTCATTTCAACTCCTTTTTGGCTAATTCTTTCTCTAACTTGTTCTTAAAATTGTATATAAATATACAAAAATACAAAACAAATTTCACCTCAAATAAATGCTCCTAGATCCCAAAGCCCAAAGAGAAAAAGCCGTAAAGTCCAACTTCCAAGCTAAATTCCCGCTCCGCATGAACTCTAAATTCACCAAACTCACTTTTAAAGTTCGAGTTAGAAAATTATCTATCCAACGGAAGTGGTTTCATTAAAATCGAAGCTCATTTGCAAAAGTTGGGTTTTGATACCTAGATGTACATTGTATATTATGTATATATTTATTCTTTCTTTATCTTTCCTAATTAGTAAAAATACAAAAAAAAATCATGGTTGTATTGTATTTTGATTGTATTATTTTATTGTATTTTTCCATTGTAAATGTCTCTTATTAAAAAGACAAAAAATTCATATTAGAAAAGCAAACAAAAAATTGTACATGTTGTATGGATTCCCTTATAAATTCTCCACTATTTTTCATTCTTTATATTTTTTTTGTATTTAAAGTAGCCTACTTTATTTCATTTATTTAATTATTTTACTTTCTATAATAACCACCATTCAACTCTATTCTACCATCAACCTCCATTCAACCCCACCATTTCTTAAACCTCCCATTCAACTCCATTAATAATATAACCTCCCACCACTTTAATAACCTCTCATTTCATTCTCTTTATATACATCCCATCCTCCTCAATTTGCACTTGATCCATCTTTATGTGAGGAGAGCCTAGTTCCCAAAGTTGAATTGGTGACAGCGATGCAACCGCGGTCGAGCGACGATGGCCCTCTCTTCGGTGAGATCTGTTGGCTTTTTGGCCAACATCGCAGCCACCTCCGTTTGTTGCTCAAGCTCATCGCTCGTCGGCGAATCGAACGAAGACCGTGCTCTCGTGAGCACAACATAGGAGACTGTCTTCCATTGGAGGTAATTTTTTTCTTCATTTTATCATCGTTGTTAATTTATCAAAAATTTTTATTCACCATATCATCACTATCACCACAATAGTTTTTTTCCATATCATCACCACCACCAAGTTGTCCCCTTCCCATTGTGTATACATTGTATTTCCTGTTTTAAAAACTTTTTTAAATAAACTTACTTAAAATCTAAAACAAAAAAGGTACAACAGCATTTTTTAAAAAAAATCAAAAAAAATACAAAACTAAGAGAGGAGCAGTAGCGACTCCATCGTCGCCCCCGCCCCCTTCCTCCTTCCACGGCCGCCGTCCCCGTGGCTATCCTCCGTCGCCCGCCAACCAGAGCGGTCGCCACGCACCTCCGCGCATCCGCGAGCAGCCCCAGGTCGCGCAGCGACGCACTGGCCACCACCCTGCTCCCATTCCTGCGGCCCCTCTGCCGCCTCTGCTGCCGTGCAGCCCCGACGGCCGTGAGAGCCCTTCGTCGACGCCGCCCTCCTCCACGTTGCCTGCGCACGGTGCGCGCCGCCTCCTCGCGGCCGCGCGCGGCCGCACCACCGCTGCCAACCTCGTTCCCCTGTTGGAATCCCTTGCAACGAAGAAGAAGGTCATCTCCATTATTTTTTTATTGTAAACATTGCAAACATTTCTTTCATAGTTTTTATAATTACAGTTTAGTCATTGTGCATAAGTTTGAGTTTTCTTTTCAATTTCTGTATTGCACAAAGACCCCTGTGTTTGCTTATTAATTTGGACATCTGTATAGCATCATTTTACTCAATGAAAAATATCATTATGTTGAGCAACTTATCCTCTGTCATGTGAATATTTATTTATATTTTTCTGATCTTTGGGTAATTAATTAAAATTATCTAACTGAAACTCTTCATATTTTACCCATTCTGGACTCTTAAATATATATGTCACACAGTTGCTCTAAAAATTCCACAAAAATTAGATTTGATGCTTTCAAACGTGTTGAGTTACTGTCCAAATTCCATCTAAAATGGAGTTGTCATGTGCCTGAGTTAAATTGTGGAGTGGTTTTTGTATTTGATTTTAAATTAAATCCGCATACATCCTTTTTTGCAAAATTTCAACTCTCCTGACTTGATATAAAAATACCTATTTGAGATAATTCGCTATCTGCTTAATTTATTATTATGGATTTACTAGGAATTAATTACTCATTGTCACTCTGTTTTCACTAAAAATCCATAAAAAAATTCATATATTGTTAAAGAATTCCAAAAATATTATTGTAGCTTCCTTTCATCATGTTTTAGTTCCAGTAAATTTTTCATAAGTTTTGCTTCTGTTTGTGTGAGAAATTGCAAAAAATCCCATAAAAAGTTTGCATTTTTATTTGTTGCATTTTAATTCCTAAAAATACAAAAAAAATATGTTTTGTGTTCCTCACTAAATTAAGATCCTAGAAAAAATATAATTTGGTTGAATTGGACTAATTTGACTTTAAAATTAATTTAGCCAATTGTGTGATTTCTTAGTGTCTTGATTTACCTGCATTTGCATTTGCATTCTATTTGCATAAAAAATCTAAAAAAATCCACTCTGAAAACCTAGATCTTAATTTTCGACTTAATCCTAAAGTTGTTCCTTTGCCTCCCTGTGTTCGACCCCGGACATGCCCGAGATATAAACTAAGCCGAGACTTTCTTCACGGAGATCTTCTCTCGGTTCTGACTTATTTGCTAAGTACATGTATTACAATGAATACAAATTATTTATCGTATTTAGCATCCCGTCAGATGGCGTCGTTGCCAGGGAGGCAAACAACTTAGGGATTAATTTAAAATTTTGGATTTAGATTTTCTCTTTTTCGAGTAGTCTGACCCCCGAGTAACTTGTATTTATACCATCTTTTTTGCAATTATTTTTGTTCTCATTTTTGTATATATTTTATTGTTTATCTCTCTAATATAAATTTTATTTTCCTTGTGAGGGTCCGGTGGACTTGGGGTGCATCGGAGGTCGACGGACGCGACGCACGCCGACTGCTGAAGATCAAGGAATTGCTAATTTATTTTTGAGACAATTTTTGTAAATTCTTGTAATTATTTTGTTGTTTTAGGTAACTTGCTTATTTATAGAAGCTCTTGTTTGAGAGCTCACGCTTGTAAAAGAGACTTGGACATTATTTGTGGTGTGTCGAGATCTGTTTCACTCTCTGGTGAGGGTGGGGCTCGACTTGAGTGGCGAATTAAGGATTAGGCATACGATAGTTTAGCATCAAACTTGTTTGTGCCCATCGTAAATTAGGCCACACATATCTTAGAAGATTCACATATCTTATAAGATTCATAATGAGACGCACATAGACACGTACTACTTTGCTCAAAATATCAATTCTTCCCCGCTAATAGTATACTGTTTAAGTGTGGTTTTTCTCGATCTGCATGCATTTAGTGTAAAATTTATAAATTCAGTTTTGCATAACGCATGGAGAGTGCAGGGATTTACTGTAAGTATACCTTCTTCTGAGCATGCATCATATTTTCTCAATTGCATTCTGATTTCCGATTTCCCTTTGTTTTATAATAAGGTCAAAAGGAAATTGGGACTGAACGGTAGACGTGTTTGTGTGTTCATATAAATTTCAAGTGATAACCTAACTCTAAAATTGGGATTGAATTGAGCAGGTCGATTAAATAATTGGAATAAAAGAACCCATGTTCTTGGGTGCATAAAGACCTCATTGTTTGATTTACTTGCAAGTGAGAGAGAGATGACCCTAGGATAGAGCCAAGCCTGGATTTCTTACTTACTACTGGTTCTTTATTTTTAGGCGATTATCTACTTTTCAGTGAGGAATACGGGTAGCCGGTAAACGGTCCGGACTTCCTTAGCAGAGTGGGTGGTTTAAAGGCCGCATTAGTCCTCAAGGAACGGGTAGCCGTATTTATACAGTTCGTACTTACTCCTATACTGGCTAAAAGTAGGTCCAATTAGTCGTAAGAACCGGTCCAGTCTGTAGGAAAATACGGGCACATAACAGCTCGTTAATCTTTCCAAGATTGTATTGTCGCCAACTAAAATTGACCAGATAATTCGACCGAACTCTTACGAACATCACGTGTTGAGTTGGTGAAATTGAGGGTTTGAATTGTGTTTGTATTGTGTGAGTTCACTCCGCACATTTACGTGCACCGTAGAACTAGCGCCTCATTGACAATCGTGTTCGAATCGGTTCTTTTGACATCGAAGATGACTGATTGGGGGGATATTTATTCGGACTTTGCAAATATCTCGTTGAACCCTTCAAGAAGTATGTCTTCACAGGTCCATGCGCAACTTGGACCAACCTGGACTCATGACCCTCTTGAGCCCAGGATCACCCACTCTTGGGATGGTTACTCTCAAACCATTCCCTTTCTCTCTTCCTACCTCACCGAGGAAGACCTTCGCCTTGGTGAGAATATCTTGATTCATAAGTCCTCTTCTAATCAAGAACACCTTGTTGATTCAGACCATAAAGAAGATACGAGAAAAATGCCTCCAAAGAAGAAAGACGAGGAAGAAGAGAATCATGAAGACCCAATGAGAATTATACTTGCCAGATTGGCTGCATTTGAGCAGCAACACGCAATTCTAAGAGCTCAGTTAGGACAGTTGAATGTTGGGGTCGAACCACTAATGGATGCGGCGTACAACCCTAGACGATATCAAATTCATAACTACTTGAGTCTGGTCGAACCCAATGTTGATTTTGAGTTGAAGCCACACTTTCTGAACCTGCTGCCACATTTTGATGGGAATGCATATGAGGAGCCAAATGCATTTCTAAGGGACTTTGAGCTCATCTGTGCTAACCTCAAACATCATAATGTTAGCCAGGATTATATTAGGCTCAAATTCCTTCCATTTGCCTTGGGTGGCAAAGCCGACTACTGGGTAAAGAACTTGGGAGTTACAGTCACTACTTATGCTCAGTTCAAGGACCTATTTCTGAAGAACTTCTACCCATTGAGTAGAACTAACATGATGAGGACGCGTATTACGAGTTTTTCCCAATTACCCCATGAAGCCTTTTGTGATGCTTGGGAAAGATTCAAGGACATCCTGCAGAAGTGTCCCTGTCATGGACTAGATGACAATATCTTGGTCCAGTCGTTCTTTACTGATCCCAACCCTGAGATGCAGGGTTTAGTGAGCGCTGCCTGTGGAGGCACGAGGAGCGGATACCGTTTGGAGGGTATTCGAGCAGATGGCTGAAACTAGCCGCTCACAGATGGCCAGCAGGGCCTATACACCTTCCCCCAATTCACTCTCATCTGGAGGGGGAAAGTCAGCTGTAGTCGATCTCTCTCAGGACGTGATCCCTAGCATGGGACTTCTTGCTGACAAGCTTACTGTAGTTGAGAGGATTGATAGGAGAATTGATGAATTAGACCGGAGCATCTCCAAGATCCCAAAACAAATGGAGTAGTTGACTGATAGGGTATCTAAGATAAAGATACATGTCGTGATTGCACCCTCTGCTCCCGTATACCGAGTTCACCATGTTCAGGAGCAGTTGGTGTCAGGGTAAACCCAGCCGTGGGAGTAGGACCAATCCTACGCCCAATCTTTCCAGCAGCCACCTCCATTAGCAGAGACAGTCCAGGAGGAGCCTCCACCGGTTTGGGAGGTGAATGGGATATGGTATACTCAGGATCTGCCAGGCAGGGAAGTACGGGAGACCGACATACCTATCAGCGTCTTCCGACCTTTCACAACACCACATTCACCTCCGCACCACCTCCTTCACAGCAGAGCCCTGGATTCTAGCCACCCTAGCAGCAGCAGCAGCATTACCAGCAGTATGGCCGACAGGGCCATTACCAGGCAGGCCAGCAGGGCTCGCAACCCCAACAGTAGCAGCAGAGGCAGTACACTGGCCAGCAGGGCCAGTCTTCCCGTTCTTCTTCCTAATCTTATCCACTTCCTTCTTCATCTAGTCTCGTGGATATACAACAACAGATACTCGACGAGCTATGTTCCTATAGGAACAAGATTCATGACTTACAGGTGGATATCAATCGTCTGTCCAGATGGCAAGACGAGCAGACTGCACCCTCTACCTCAATCCCAGCCCAAGTTCAGGCTAACCCCAATAGCCTGAACCGATCTAGTTCTCAGCAGCACTTTAGTCAGTTATACTATTCAGCATCTCCTAGATCTGAACATGAGATTCTTTCATGTGACGAGGATAACCACATGTCACTCAGGAGCGGAAGGATCGTGACCGTACCTGACCGGGCGAGGGATACGAGGAGGGGCATCTCTGGAGCTCTACCTGAGGAGTTTTCAGAGGATGAGGAGGAGAGGCAGCATATTTCGGAGCCCCATCAACAACATCTGAGGATTTCTACTTAGGGAGCCGAGAGGAGGAGGAGAGCACGAATGCAGCATCGGCAGCGTGGATATTCTTCTGAGTCTACGGAGGACCTTGCATCTCCGGTTGTGGCAGATATCACTCCATCTTCTATTCCACAACCTGTAGTAGATAGTTTTGATTTCGATCCCATGTTGCATCAAAAAGATTCATGTATGAAGAACTCTGTTTCAGTTAATGCAAAGAATGATATTTCAGTTCATGATTCAGACTCTTCATCTTCTGTTTCTTAGCTTCAATCCCTTTTCCTCGTGCTCTTACGGCAGGAAAGTGCATCAAAAAGATTCAGAAAGATGACCATGATATGGCACGATTTTGTAAAGAAAAAATCATTGTAAAGGTGTCATTTGATGAATATGTGGCTAACTATCCTGCATTCCAAAAATACCTTAAGGTGAGATGCACACCTACAAGGGTTAGCTGGAAGAAAGATAACCGAAACATAAAGACACATGTCTTATCAGTAGCCACAACCTATTGTCTCAAGAATCAGACTTTGCCAAAGAAAAAGAGAGACATGGGTGCTCACTATGTAGAGAGTCGTATTGACGACATTGCGTTTGCACGCACACTCTTGGATAACGGTTCTTCAATCAACTTACTTGCCTTAGCCTTATATCAGAAATTGGAGTTGGGACCACTTCGCAAATCTAGAGCTTTACTCCAATTTGCAAATCATTCAGTGAAGAGACCTAAGGGAGAAGTGAAGAATGTAGTTATCTCGATTGAGGGGCAGGACTATCAGGTTGACTTCACAGTCTTGGACATGGAGACCCCCAATCATTGGAGAGAATCTCAAATCATTCTCGGGAGGTCCTTCCTTAGGACCGCAGGCACAACTTTTGATTATGGTACGGGAATGATGAAGTTCCGTTCTCCAAGCGGAGAAGTGAACCTTGAGATGAACCAAACCAAGTGTCAGCGACCCGATTCAGAGAACAGCACAGAGTACTCATCTTCAGAGGCATATTGCAGTATGATTGGCACAATTGGGATTTGGGGACAGATTCCTTCAGGACAGAGCGAGACCCTTACATCTGGAGAGGAAATAGTGCATGATGCAATTTGCCAAGTGTTGTCTGATCGTGTTAGAGATGCATCTACCTATTCCTATGATGACGTAGAGATCCATCTGGATCTTTCAGTTCCATCCTCTTCGGAACAATCACGGGACATAGATGACGAGTCGGATGTGGCTTTTACCGATTGTTTGGATATTTTTGACGATCCGGCTCCCGATACTTCTGATTTGGTGGAGAGTCCTTCACAGTCGATCTCACCTTCATGCAGCATGGAACCAGATTCAGATTCTGTTCAACCCGATTTTCTTGATGATATCACATTGCCAGAACTGAAATCACTACCTCCTACACTCAAGTACGCCTTTCTTGCGGGATACAAAGAGAGATATCCTGTCAATATTAGCTCCGACTTGACTCTAGAGCAGGAATCTAGGTTGTTAGAAGTCTTAGAGAGGAACCGCAAAGCAATAGGATGGACAGTGTCAGATCTTGTGGGGATCAACCCCGCTTTCTGATCGCACCACATTTTTACTGAGGATAATGTGAGTCCTTCCCGTGAGTTTCAGAGGAGCTTAACCCCAATCTACGGGAAGTGGTGAAGAAAGAGATTGAGAAATGGTGCAAGGCAGGTTTTATATACCCTATTTCTGACTCCAAGTGGGTGGCCCCGCTTCATGTTGTCCTGAAGAAGTCGGGAATTCAGATGGTCACCAACGAGGAGGGGGTAGAGATTGCGACACGAGTACCCACGTCGTGGCGCGTCTGTGTCGACTACAGGCGCCTGAATGCTGCGACCAAGAAAGATCACTTTCCCTTACCTTTTATTGATCAGATCTTGGAGAGACTCCCAGGGAAAGCGTTCTTCTGTTTTCTTGATGGGTACTCAGGCTACAACCAGGTGGCCATAACCCCTAAGGACCAGGAAAAGACCACATTCACATGTCCATTCGGCACTTATGCTTTCAGGTGCATGCCATTCGGGCTCTGCAATGCCCCAGTCACATTTCAGCGATGCATGATCGCCATATTTGCCGAGATGGTGGGAGATTTCCTGGAAGTGTTCATGGATGACTTCTCGATCCATGGTGATTCTTTTAATACATGTTTAGCGCACTTAGACCGAGTCCTCACGAGGAGTAGAGAGGTGAATCTGGTACTCTCCTGGGAGAAGAGTCACTTTATGGTGACGAAGTGTATCGTGTTGGGGCATGTCATCTCCAAAAGGGGAATGGAGGTTGACCCTGCCAAGGTGGAGGTGATCAAGAAACTCGATCCACCTACCAACGTGAAGTTAGTGAGGTCTTTTCTAGGGCATGTTGGATTCTATAGGAGATTTAATCAGGATTTTTCTAAGATCACCCGCCCATTGACTGAGCTCTTAGGGAAAGACATAGAGTTCATTGTAGATCACAGGTGTCTGGAGGCCTTTGAGCTCTTGAAGAGAAAGATTTGTGCCTCGCCTATCCTACAAGCTCCCGACTGGTCTCTCCCCTTTAAGATCATGATTTACGCTTAATATTTTGCTAAAGGAGCTGTGTTAGGACAATGGTGAGAGGGGATCCCGTTTGCGATCCACTACGTGAGCAAAGTATTAGATCCTACACAGAAGAATTATACAGTGACTGAAAAGGAAATGCTCGCTGTTGTATGGGCCCTCGAGAAGTTCATATCATATATTTTGGGCTCTAAGGTGACAATATATACTGATCACACATCCATTCGATACTTAATGGAAAAGAAGGACGTGAAGGCACGTCTTCTTAGGTGGATTTTACTCCTACAGGAATTTGATTTGGAGATAAAAGATAAACCTGGAGTGAAGAATGTTGTGGCTGATCACCTTTCTCGGATTGAACTTAAGGATTCTCCTGATTTTGAGCGGATAAGAGATACCTTCCCAGATGAGTCAATTTGTGTTATTGACTCACTCCCGTGGTATGCCAACATGGGAACTATCTTGTCTCCAAGTAGGTTCCCCATGGTTGGACTAGGAGCAGCATTGATCGACTGAAGTCGGATTCGAGGAGATACCACTGGGACGATCCTTTCCTTTTCTTCGAAGGACCGGATTGTGTTTGGAGAAGGTGTATTCCTCAAGAGGAATACCAGAGTGTCCTCATATATTTTCATTCACTTGAGGATGGAGGACACCATTCTGGAAAGAGAACCGCTCACAAAGTACTTCAATGTGGATTGTATTGGCCGACCTTGTTTAGAGATGCTATTGACTTTGTACGGTCGTACCCGATCTGTCAAAGGATGGGAGGGACAGTTGGACAGAGAGATGAGATGCCCATGCAGCCAGTGATTATTTGTGATGTTTTTGATGCATGGGGCATAGATTTTATGGGTCCCTTTCCCAACAGCCAAGGACATGAGTACATATTGTTGGCGGTTGATTATTTATCCAGGTGGGTGGAGGCTATCCCAACCCGAACCGCAGACAACAAGACTATCTGTAAGTTTGTGAGAGACCTTATCATTGCTAGGTTCGGGGTGCCAAAAGTTTTGATATCTGATGGGGGTAGCCACTTTGTGAATTGAGATATGAGATCTTTAGCTAAGGACTATGGATTTGAGCGTAGAGTTACTAGTCCTTACCACCCACAGTCCAACGGCATGGCAAAGGTTTCGAACAGAGAGGTGAAGAGTATTTTGCAGAACTTGGTTCGTCCCGATAGGAAGAACTAGTCCCAGCTTTTGGACCAAGTTCTTTGGACCTATAGGACAGCCTACAAGACACCATTGGGTACTTCACCATTTAGAATGATCTATGGCAAGTCATGTCATTTGCCCGCAGAATTGATTCATAAATCGGAATGGACAATTAAGAAGATTAATTGGAGTTGTCACCTAGGGAAGCTTTGTCGAGACTTGAACTGGAACGAGCTCGTGGAAATTCGAAACAGGGCATATGACAACATTTTGATTTATAAGGAT
Source organism: Ottelia alismoides (assembly GCA_037367405.1). Lineage (NCBI taxonomy): Eukaryota > Viridiplantae > Streptophyta > Magnoliopsida > Alismatales > Hydrocharitaceae > Ottelia > Ottelia alismoides. The sequence goes on from JAZKJV010010282.1 coordinate 404,360, forward strand.
AAAGTAAAGAGATGGCATGATCAGCACATTAGGTGCAAAGACTTTGTCCCTGGACAAAAGGTATGGTTGTTCAATGCCAGGTTGAAGATGTTCCATGGGAAGCTCAAATCTAAATGGACGGGTCCCTTTGTTGTTAAGAAAGTGCACGAGAATGGAAGTTTAGAGATAGCTGATCTCACAGATGGTGCATAATCTCATGTGGTGAATGGACAACTGTTGAAGCACTTTGTCGATTCGAAAGAGCAGTTAGTCCATGTCGAGGTCATCAACTTCATGCAGAGTGAGCACAGAGCAGATACATCATATCACTCGTCATGAAGATGCAGCATCAAGATTCAACATCTTAGAAGATTCATTGCTCTTATACATTCTCCCTTCTTTGTATATTCTCCAGATCACATTGGTTCTCACACTTACTCCTTCCTATACTTAGGTTGACCAAGAGCCTATGTATAGGGGGAACAGATGCCCGCCATGTGTATATACTCACCCATGTCTCCTCTTGACCTCGTCCGCCCCATTTTTTGCTCTTCTTCTACACTTAGGCTGACTAGAGCCTAAGTATAGGGGGCGGATTGACTTCTATACTATTTATTATTTTAGCCATCCTACGCTTAGCACGAGCTATGTCTTTTTCTTGCTTTTTGTGCTCTGAGGACATATCACATGCTAAGTATAGGGGGCGTGTATATATTACATATATACTTTACCCATAGCTCGTACTTTCATGTATTTTTGTATATATTATACAATAATTATGGGGTGGGTAAAAAAACCTTTTTCAAAAAAATAAAATAATAAAAAAACAAAAATCTCTTAAAAAATATATTTAAAAAACCCTTATTTTGCTTTAAAAATACTTTTTCAAAAAAAAGTCCTTTCTTATTTACTTATCTCTTTCAAAAAAAACTTTTGAGAAAAAAGCAAAACTTTTTTCAAAAAAAAACTTTCTTCTTTTCCTTTGGTTAAAAAAACTCGCTAAAAAAATCACAAAAAAACACTAACTAATAAGTTGGTTTAATCCCTGACACAATTCACTTTCACACAAGACTAGTGATGTTCAAGAACACTTGGTTTATGAGGTCTTGATATTTTGAGTTAACCAGCCTTAGTCATTAGGGTCTTGGACTTAATTATTCACATTTTCCTAGTTTGAAAGACTCATGTGCTTTATTGCATGCTTAGTCTCTACCTTAAGAATATGATCAGCACCTCACATACACGACTGCAGTTATGATGAGATGGGTTGAAATTTCACTTGAGGAACTGGGATGGGGGATTTGAGTTTGGACTTGATTTGATGATGCTCGAGGATGGGATAAAATCAATGAAGGCTTCATGAAACCTGAGTGTCAGCATCTTTAGCCAGTATGAGAACATGGTTCTTGTACTATCTCTTGACATTTACCTATGTGCCAGGGTATGATAAAATAAAAAAATGTTGATCAGTGTGCGCCAACTCTTGGTAAAAGCAGTGGAGCTAGCCAAAATACTACAAAGCAATGAAATGTTAAAGAAAATCTCTCATTCCACAAAGTCAATTACAAAAGAGCTTCCACCAAAGATGAGCGCTCCCAACCATTTCAAAGTGTCCACTTGGACCACCGTTATTAGGACCAGGAGTCGGGCTTGCACCAAAAAAAGGGCTCTGCATCATAAATGCTACAAGTCTGGGTGTAGAAGGTATAATAGATACTAAAAAAAGGCACACCCCGGTGTACTCCCAGGAAAACAAGTGCAGACGGCTCCAACTTCTCTTCACGGACGCACTGATCACCACCAAAAAATGCGTTGCATAATAAGGCATTTGAGAGAATCCTTGTTCTAATGAGAGGGATAGAAGAAATGACACAATCCTATGCCCTCCATCAACTGGCCTTCCATCTACACTTTTAAGTCTGACAACTAAAGAGATGGTGGATTGGATGCAAGAAATGGTTTATTCCCTAGTGTTGATGATTGGGTTCTTAGAGAGTCTCTTGGATGGGACCTTGGGTGATGTTGCGACTCTACTCTTGTAAATCCAGTCCACACTTAAGTCATATCTCTACTATATATGTATACAAAGAGAGTCTGATGATTAGGGAAATTGGATACCTTCTGACTAGAGCTTGGTTCAGCTTAGAATTTTATGATCTCTAAAACTGAGAGTTCTTGAACGGATCAAGTCTTGTATTCACGTGCACAGTCAAGGGTTATTCTAACTTATTCATTCTTTATTTGCTCGAGGACTAGCAAAGTTTAAGTATAGGGGGGTGATGAATCCATGATTCATGATCTCAATATCTTGATCTTAGCAAAATCCCCAAGTAAATTCCCTAATAAATGTTTATAAAATCAATAAATTAACAAAATAACTCTTGTAAATAAAACACACTAATAATTGTATATTAGATTGTACAAAATAAATTAGCAATAAAAAGCCGCAAAATTAAAGGAGTTTTTCACATGTAAATAGACTAAAACTTGATGTATTTTTAATAATTTCATTTCAACTCCTTTTTGGCTAATTCTTTCTCTAACCTGTTCATAACAATGTATAAAAAAATACAAAAATACAAAACAAATTTTAGCTCAAATAAATGTTCCTAGATCCCAAAGCGAAAAGGCTGTAAAGTCCAACTTACAAGCCAAATTCCCGCTCCGTATGAACTCCAAATCCACCAAACTCACTTTTAAAGTTCAAGTTAGAAAATTATCTATCCAACGGAAGTGGTTTCATTAAATCTGGAGCTCATTTGCAAAAGTTGGGTTTTGGGACCTATATGTACATTGTATATTATGTATATATATTTATTCTTTCTTTATCTTTCCTAATTAGTAAAAATACAAAAAATCATGGTTGTGTTGTATTTTGATTGTATCATTTTATTGTATTTTTCCGTTGTAAATATCTCTTATTAAAAAGACAAAAAAAATCATATTAAAAAATCAAACAAAAAATTGTACATGTTGTATGTATTCCCTTGTAAATTCTCCACTATTTTTCATTCTTTAAATTTTTTGTATTTAAAGTAGCCTACTTTATTTCATTTATTTAATTATTTTACATTCTCTATAATAACCACCATTCAACTCTATTCTACCACCAACCTCCATTCAACCCCACCGTTTCTTAAACCTCCCATTCAACTCCATTAATAATATAACCTCCCACCACTTTAATAACCTCTCATTTCATCCTCTTTATATACATTCCATCCTCCTCAATTTGTACTTGATCCATCTTTATGTGAGGAGAGCCTAGTTCCCATAGTCGAATCGGTGACAGCGACGCAACCGCGGTTGAGCGACGACGGCCCTCTCTCCGGTGAGATCCGTTGGCTTTTTGGTCAACATCGCAGCCGCCTCCGCGTGCTGCTCGAGCTCATCGCTCGTTGGTGATTCGAGCGAAGACCGTGCTCTCGTGAGCACAACATAGGCGATCGTCTTCCATTGTACTTCTTCATTTCATCATTGTTGTTAATTTATCAAAAAATTTTATTCACTATATCATCACCATCACCACAATAGCTTTTTTTTCCATATCATAACCACCACCAAGTTGTTCCCTTCCCATTGTGTATATATTTTGTTTCCTGTTTTAAAAATTTAAAAAAAAATAATTAAAATCTAAAACAAAAAAGTACAACAGCATTTTTTAAAAAAACGAAAAAAAAAATAAAAAAACTAAGGGAGGAGCAGTAGCGGCTTCACCGCCGCCCCCGCCCCCTTCCTCCTTCCACGGCCGCCGTCCCCGCGGCTATCCTCTGCTGCCCACCAGCCAGCGCGGTCGCCGCGCACCTCCGCACATTCGCGAGCAGTCCCAGGTCGTGCGGTGGCGCACCGGCCACCACCCCGCTCACGTTCCTGCGGCTCCTCCGTCGCCTCAGCTGTCGTGCAGCCCCGGCGGCCATGAGAGCCCTCCCGCCGACGCCGCCCTCCTCCACGTCGCCTGCGTGCGGTGCGTGCCGCCTCCGCGTGGCCGCGCACGACTGCACCACCGCCGCCAACCCGTTCCCCTGTTGGGTTCCCTTGCAACGAAGAAGAAGGTCATCTCCATTATTTTTTTATTGTAAACATTGCAAACATTTCTTTCATAGTTTTTGTAATTACAGTTTAGTCCTTGTGCATAAGTTTGAGCTTTCTTTTCAATTTCTGTATAGCACAAAGACCCATGTGTTTGCTTGTTAATTTGGACACATGTATAGCATCATTTCACTCAATGAAAAATATCATTATGTTGAGCAACTTATCCTCTGTCATGTGAATATTTATTTATATTTTTCTGATCTTTGGGTAATTAAGTTAAATTGTCTAACTAAAACTCTTCATATTTTACCCATTCTTGACTCTTAAATATATATCTGTCACATAGTGCTCTAAAAATTCCACAGAAATTAGACTTGATGCTATGAAACGTGATTGAGTTACTATCCAAATTCAATCTAAAATGGAGTTGTCATGTGCCTGAAATAAATTATGGAGTGTTTTTTTTATTTGATTTTTAATTAAATCCACATACATCCTTTTTGCAAAATTTGAACTCTCCTGACTAGATTATAGAAATACCTATTTTAGATAATTCGCTCTCTGCTTAATTTGTTATTTTGGATTTATTAGGAATTAATTACTCACTGTTACTCTATTTTCACTAAAATATCCATAAAAAATTCATATATTGTTAAAAATTCCAAAATTATTATTGTAGCTTCCTTTCATCATGTTTAAGTTCCAGTACATTTTTCATAATTTTTGTTTATTGTATGTGTGTGAAATTGCGAAAAACCCCATAAAAATGTGCATTTTTATTTGTTGCATTTAAATTCCTAAAAATACAAAAAAATATGTTTTGTGTTCCTCACTGAATTAAGATCCTACAAAAAATATAATTTGGTTGAATTGGACTAATTTGACATTAAAATTAATTTGGCCAATTGTGTGATTTCTTAGTGTCTTGATTTACCCGCATTTGCATTTGCATTCTATTTGCATAAAAAATCTAAAAAAATCCACTCTGAAAACCTAGATCTTAATTTTTGACTTAATCCTGAAGTTGTTCCTTTGCCTCCCTGTGTTCGACCCCGGACTTGCCCGGGATATAAATTAAGCCGAGATACTCTTCACGGAGATCTTCTCTTGATTCTGACTTATTCGCTAAGTACACGTATTACAACGAATACAAATTATTTATCGTATTTAGCATCCCATCAATCCTGCAATAAAATCAAAGAAAATAATATTTGTTTCCTTTATTTCTTTTTCCTCTAACAATTTTGTTGTAGGAATAAAAAATAAAAAATATTATATCTATATTTTTCTTTAACTTTTGTTTAGCAGGATAAAAAATTAAAGAAAAAATATATCCATTTTTTTCTCTTCCTAAATTTGCTGCAAGTCTAAAAAAATTACAGTTCTATTTCTGAAAATAAATTAAAAAAAATAGCAGCAGGCCTGTTGCCCTCCGACCGCTACCGACCGCCCGAGCGCACGCTGCCGCAGACCCTAGCTCGCGTCACCCGGTACGCCACCCCCACGACGGTCCTCCTCCGCTCCACTGCCCCTCCAATGATGGGTCTCCGCTTCACAACACCGTCTCCACCTTCCCGTCAAAGCTGCCCACTCCGCCTCCAGTGACTGAGCCACCTCAATACTCGACCAACGTCGATTGCGCCGACACCTAGATCCCCTCACTTGTCATTTCTCTGCACCACGATCACCGCCGACTGCAGGTGCGCGTCATCAACGCCCCTCTCCCTTCGTGATGAATCCTTATTCATCACTCTTTATTCTTTTATTTTAGCTAAAAACCTGTGCAAAACACCATGTATATTTGTGTAAATAAAATAAATTGACAAAAAGCATGCATTGTGTAAATACTAATAATTAGCATGTTTTTGTGCAAAAATAAAAGAATAAAGAAATAAAAAAAGAGGGAAATATTTAGAATAAATATTGAGTGACCAGAACCCAAGGGAGGGCTTCACAATGGCTTGACCGCAAAATAAAATAAGTAGAGAGAGATAGGGTGACTCAACAGGATGTACATACCCCTCTTTATGTAAATATTTTATTTTCTAAAAATGAAAATATATTTGTGTTCCCTATATTCTATAAATATTTGTAAAAAACAAAAATAAAATATAAATGGGAAAAATAAAAGAAAAAGAAAATAAATAAAAATCTCTCTCATTAGTGTACATAGACCATGTATATAGAATAAAATACCTATTTATTTCTCCTTGTTGATAATTACTAAAAATCAAATAAAAATAACTTTATATTCCATATTTTATAATGTAAATAAATAAAATATAAAATTGGAATAAATGCATATAAATAAAATATTAAAAATAAAAATAAAAAATACATAGGTATACATACCTTTATATAATAATAATATAATGTTAATACCTAATTTTTTCAAAAAAATAAATAAATATCACAAAAAAATACTAAGAAAATAAATAAACATTTTTCATGTTGAAAATATTTTTCAAATAAAATCATTTCCTATTTTAAAAATGATTTTACAAATAATTAATAAAAGAAATTACCTGATTGGTCCACGGGTGATTGTTGACCCCCATTCAACTCTCCCCCCAGGACCACCAGGTAGGCGGATCTGTGTTCCGACCTTATTTTGCCTAATTACTCTGGACTGATCCACCTTCCATTCACCTAAACCCTAGGCTCCATTTATAGATCGATGATCCGAGACCTTCGCCCGACCTTCATTCTAGGGGTCCGTGCATCGACGAGCGTGCCTGACTCCCATCTTCCCGGACCCCAGCACTATAAAGTCTCAGCTCCGCCACACATTTCAGGTCATCTTTGGCCATCGCCTTCGTCTCCTGGGACCTCCACTCTTCTTCCTTGAGTGACAGCTAGTGAGGGAGAGTGTCGCAGTGAGGATTCAAGGCCTTCAGCCTTAGGTCCGGCGAGCCCCATCGCTGTGCTCCACCACGAGGTGAGCAAGAGCCTCTGCAAGAATCGTTCCATCGAGGCGAAGACCCCAGGAGGAGCAACACCTCCAGCACAGACGCCTCCGATCGCCAGGTAACTCCTTTCGCCCATAGTTTCACCCCCATTCCGATTCATCGCTTTTTGCGTCGCCGGTCTCTGCCGGCCATTTTCCGACGATCTGATCATCCATCCGATCATCCGACCCGGCCATCACCTCCACGAGACCTCTTCGCACATTCTTCACCCATCCGCTCATTTTGGTTCGCTCTGGAACCAAGACTCAGGTCCCCATCACCGCCGCCCGCCGGAGGACCACGCAACGCCTCATTCCTTCACCCCCCTTTGCCCGCTAACGGGTCGAGGCAATTTGCCCTCGACCCAGAAAGCTTCATGTGCAGGTTTGAAACCAAAAGGAGCCTCATCTGGATGTCCTAACGTCTAGGAACAGGAGCTTCAAGTGTTCTTTGTCGCCGGAGCACTCCGGTCGCTCCCGGCCTCATCGGAGACCGCCATCCGTTGCTGAACGTCGTCAGGAGCATTTCGCCCAATCTAGCAGCATCCGAGGAGTCCTCCACCGTGCGTATCGGGTCGGCGAAGTTCGCCAGCGAACTGTTCTTCGAGGATCTCCAGCCACCGTCTGATCGACCCCCCTCCGCTAGTTCTGATCGTAGCCATCCATCCGCGGAGCGTTTCCAGCCGTTTGATCCATCTGAGGGTCGCATCCGAAGCATTAATCAAAGAAGGGGTATCCACAACTCTCAGCCATTCGATCACACGTAGACACCCCTCATCCGTCAGATCTTAATAAGAGGATAATTTGCACTTAGCCCCTCCTTAGTTTTTATATTTCAGTTTAGTCTTGTAAATATTTTTAGTAGTTCTTTTTATTTTCGAACATTTGAATCTTGGACCATGTGTTTACTTTATTTGCACTTTAGTCCTTGCTTGTGTGAGACATTTGCTGCGACACGTGAGTCTGTGTGTTATTTGCACTTTTATCCCTGAACTTGCTGGTTGTTACTGTTTATATCTTTTTTAATAAGAATTACATTTATACCCTTCTGTGCCTGAATCACGTGCTGCGTGCGTGTTGTAGTGGGACTTTTGCAAAAGGGCCCCTGGATTTTTTAGGTGTGTTACTGTTTGGCCCCTAAACTATATTTTCTTGCACTTAGGTCCTAGTGTGTTGTGTGCCTTGTATTGGTTGTATAAAATATCAATTAAATTCCAAACCAAGTGAAATTTGGACACGTGGCTCCTGTCACTGTGTAAAAATTTCACTAAATTTATGGTATATTTTTGAGTTATTTTGCTATTTTAAAAAAATAAAAAACACGCATTTTTGTTACTGTTTGAATTGAAAAATCAAAGAAAAATGTAAAAATTCACCCAAAAATTCTAAAAAAATTAGGAATAGTTTGTTTTGTTGTTTTTGAGCTGCTATCCAATTTTCGTTTCAATTGGATTTATAAAACTCCAAAAATCACAAAACCATAAAAATCTTATAAAAATTCCGAAAAATTCTATAAAATTCAAAAAAATGCAAACTCTTTTCTAATAGCTTAGCTTCTGTATCTAGTTTTCATAAAAATTATCTCCAGAATTTTAGAGGCTAATTAGATATTTTTAATTAGCCTTTCAAGTCTAGCTGCACATTGATTCATTATTTTCACTTTCTTGATTTTTAGAAAATCAACTAAAAATTAGAAAATTCTGAAAAATTTACCAAAAACACTTAAAAATATAAAAAACACAAAAAATAATTTTATTTGAATTTTCTGACCATTTTTGAGTGTTTAATAAATTGTTGGATTTGCTCTTTTTATCCATTTTCCTATATTTCCTTTATTATTAAAAATACAAAAAAGTAAAAAGACTTAAAAATCCACCAAAAACATCTCTTTTTGTTTTATTTTCATTTTTAGACTACTTCGTAGGCTGTCTCGGCCAATTCGTGCTCCTTATGTCCGATCCTAATCGCTATATCAGGTTAAATAAATAGCAAGGACCGCTGTTTGATTTCATTGATTGATTTATTGTTTGGTGGTTCGATTTTCTTGTTGCCTTGTTCTTATACCTTCACCCGGTTCTTGGTCCATTTCGGGCTCATCAAAATGGCGTCGTTGCTAGGGAGCACAGTTTAGTAGTCATTTTGTTTTCATTTTTGTTCGTTTTTGTTTTTCGTGGCTTTTTCCGCGGCTTTTCGTTCGCCCACGGCTTTTCGCATCTTTTTGATTTTCTCTGTTTTCTTTTTATTTTTCTTTTTATTTCTTTTATTTTCTTTTATTTTATTTTATTTTGTTTATTTTTGGTTTTGTGTGTTTATTTTCTATTTTTGCATATAGTTTATTTTATTTTGTCTTGCTTATTTTTATAATAATTTGTGTCTGACACCTCTGTTTGTTTTCTTGCAAGGGCCCGAGGACCTTGGTGGTTCTTCTCGAAGAGCTGACGCAACTGCGGGATTCGGAGGTGACTTCCTTCTACAAGGAGCTGTAGGAGAGCGCGAGGAGGCGAGCAGGGGCGTGGGAGTAGTAGATTAGCTTAGGATAGTTAGTTTGCTTTCAGACTATTATTATTGTAATAAAACAAGTACCAGGACTCTCAGCCAGATTTTTGGATTGCGGGGTCTGTTTCGCCGAGCACCGGTGTGCTCGGGGGACCTCACCGTGATTTACGCCGGTTTTGATTTTTCGATTTCTTTTACTGCTTATCTGATTTACGCGGTTTTGGCCTTCGCTTAGGATTTTCTCTGATCGTGTCGTAATTGATTAGGATCCAAACAACTAATTATCTTCTTGTGCCTATTAGATCGTAACTGGACCTAATTAAAATTAATAAAGAAAAGGCTAACCTGGTCATTTGAGGGGTCACGCGCCGCTAGAGGTCGTATACAGCGTTGGCATGCCCCGTTGTGGCGGGCACCGATCGACATCCGAGACCAGACACCGACCCCTCCTGTTGACCCGTTAGTCATCGGTTCTCTCCGTGTAGAAATTGCTTCTCTTAAGGCTGATTTTCTCGTGCATCATATAGGTAGTTTATTTTCAGTCTTTATTTTATGCGCAGATCACCCTGCATGTAGAATGCTGGAGTCAGGTACGCCTCTCTTACTCAGCATGAATCATTGATTTTATCGCACATCGGCTTTTTCGTCTTCTCCCCCTGTTTTCTGGACTTAAAATAATCAGGAGAACCCAAAAAATTCATTAGGCGTTGTTTGCTTGAAAAACACCTTAAAAGAAAAATTATAAAATTGGGACCGCTAAACACACTTGACCCTAAAAGACACCTCATATAAAAAATTATCTTGGGGAGAGCAACCCCCTCATTGTCTGGTTTGGATGAGCGAGAAAGCGACCCGCACACTAGGTTAGAGCCACATCTGACCCCCTTTTCAGACTACTGCTTCTGGGCTAGTCGTTCTCCAGTGAGGATCGCTCCGGTCTCCGGTAAAGCGGGTCGCGATATCCTTAACAGAGCGAGCCGATCAGGTAGCCGATAAACAGTCCGCGGCTTGTACTGGTTGGGAAAGATCTAGTTCGGGATCAGGACAGTCTCCTGGGGGTATTGGATTCCTATCATCTTGCGTAACCGCTCTGATATTCTGACATGATCTCCTAAATAAAAATTGACAAGATAAATTGACTCAACCCTTACGGTCTTCAGCACTGTGTTGAGTAGATGAACCTAGGGTTTTGTTTTCTCATCTTGTGTGTTTCCAGATCTCATCCGCCTGACTTGCCAGATCAAGATGATGGGCAGGAGGTCTCTTAGGCAGCCCTAGGCTGCACTTCTTTTTAGCACTCCAGCCCATTCATCTAGGTTGGTTCGTGAGAGCCGAGACCTGCTCTCTGAACCCGAGTTCGATTCCGCCTTGTTCCCCCTTGACCACCCTTCTACCAGTCCAGAGATACCAGTGCCAGATGCTAGACAGCAAAAAGATGATTTATTGACACTTGACTTTGGGTCTTTTGCCTTTGCAGAGACCACGGTCGGCAGCAGTGATGACCGCACCGGAGGCCCTAGACCAGAGCAGACATACGTCCTGGACTAGGGTGCGATCAACAACACCTCGATAGCCTCCCTCGAGACGATTCAGTAGCAGATTAGGGATCAGGGGGCTTTCATGGTTGAGATGAGGAGAGAGATGGAGAGGCTGAGAGCCGACCGCGAGCAGCGTAGGCCCGCAGGAGGTGGGCTAGAGATACCCAATCATCCCGAGGAGCCAGCCCAGCCGGCCGCAGCAGCAGCAGGAGCCAGACCTCTGCGGGAGTTGCACAACCCCGGATCGATGCTTACCCACCGGTGGATTGTGCTTCCGGCGATCATAGGAGACTTCAAGTTCCCCCCACAGACCATAGAGCTTCTACCCCGCTTCCACGGGCTCGCGACTAAGGAGCCCCATCTACACCTCTAGGAGTTTGAGATGATCTGCAGCACCGTCCATGATCGACAGGTGGACGAGGATACCATTAGGATGATTGCCTTCCCCTTTTCACTGGTAGACAGAGCAGCCAACTAGCTGAAGCACTGGGGGAGGTTCGTCCATACTTGGGAGCAGCTCTGCACCGAGTACTTGAACAAGTACTACCCACTCGGGCGGACCAATGCAGCGAGGGCCCTGATCAGCAACTTCTCCATGCTCCCCAACGAGCAGTTCCACGAGGCATGGGAGAGGTTCAGAGAGCTTACAGACAGATGCCCGCACCACGACATTTCGAAGCCGAACCTAGTTTAGAGCTTCTTCTGCGGGTTGACACCAGAGCTGCAGGTCCTGGTGAACGCTTCTTGTGGCAGTTCCTACTTCACTAAGGATGAGGATCAAGTCTGGGACATCCATAAGGAGATGGCAGAGACCTATACAGTGATGTCCCAGACCTGCCTCTACACTCAAGGATGCCCCCAGCCACAGACCATACAATACTAGAGGATAGCACGGGTCGATGCCGGCCCTTCCACTTCATCCACGACAACCGCACAGGCTGAGTCCACAGTCGCAGACATGGGTATCATCAGTGAGAAGCTGGACCGGATCGAGCTGATCGAGAAGAAGCAGTGCCAGGGCATGACATAGATTGATCAGATGGCACAGACGCTGAGTGACCTGAAGACACAGATCATGTGTCTGCAGGAGGCACAGATGGCTTCCCAGCCCCGTCTCAGGTCACGAGGAGATCCGAGCAGCAGCGGTAGCTCGTCCCAGCACTCCAGTCAGCCTCGACAGGTTCACCATGTCCAGGTGGAGTCGTACCAGCAGTCGCAGCAGCCTTACCAGTCACCACCACCCCAGGACCCAGGTGGTGGTATACCAGCTGGATCAGCCTGTGGCAGTACTTCCCCCGCCCTCGTACGAGCAGGAGTCGTTGATGGATGTCAATGGGATTTGGTACGACCGACCTCAGCCCGATATCCGACGAGACCATCTCGGATTCCGTTGGTCGGCCGGCAGTTCCCAGCAGCAACCTCCAGCCTAGGGTGGCCAGTACGGCCAGCAGCGTGAGCAGCACCCGCAGCAGCAGCCCCCAGTTCAACAGCAGTATGGTCCTCGTCCCTATCAACAGGGACAATCTTGGAGGCGAGAGCAGCCTCATCAGCAACAGTATCATCATCAGCGGTACCCCTCTCACCCTCACCTGCAGCCGCAGCAGCCTCACTACCAGCGAGGCTACTCATCAGGTTCTCATGGGCCGACCTATGAGAACCCCGCCTCGGAGGATCTCTCTTGCCTCATGTCCGAGCAGCAGGCAACATTTCGACGGGAGATGGACGAGTTCCGTCATGAGATGAGGGAGATCGTGAGAGGGAAGGCCACCATGCCTGCCCAGATTGAGCCGAACCCCAACAGCCTGAAGAGGAAATTTGAGCAGGTAGAGTTTACTGAGATTACCACTCCTAGTGCTTCACTTGGTGATATGTCTGCATACATGTTTGATGCTGATTTTGTTACACTTAGGAGTGGTAGGATGCCAGCAGGTGGCGCCTCGTCTGAGCGACAACTCGATGCCACTTCAGGAGCGCCAGGCAAGGAGAGGAGCGGTGCTGAGGCCACCAGAGATGATGACGGTGGTACTGATGCCACCACGGACGTTGATCCAACCGACGGTACTGAGGCCGTCGTTTCACCTGATGGAGGAGGTGGTACTGATGCCGCCAGACGTGATGCCGAGCCAGAGCGCGGTACTGATGCCGCACAACCAGATGCCGCGGGCGATGTTGAGGCCAACAACACTTCTACTGCTAGTCCTGTTGTTTTTCCATCTGTTCATGTACCTCAGGACGTTTCTGTGAATAAAGGAAAGGGTTTGTTTTATTCTGATCCACCTGTGGTGATTGATGATGTATGCGTGGATTCTACCGTACTTGAGCAGCCCAGACCCTCTCCTAGTCCTTCATCTGAGAAGGACCCAACAGTCCCCTTTCCCCAAGCACTCCGCTTGGCTAAGGGGCAGAAAAAAGAAAATACCAAAAAGAACCATCAGATAGAGTTCAGCAAGCAGATGATAGATCGATTCCATATACTACTGACTCAACAGGAGGCCTTGGAGCACATACCTCTACTCCAGAGATCACTCAAGGTCTTGTTAGGAGGAAGAGGAGGAACCACCAGTCAGAGATCCATGTGCTCACTCGCGCCACTTGCTTCGCAATCCAGAACCGTCTGCCAGCCAAGAGGCCAGATGCAGGAGCCCCGTATGTCAGATGCCATATTCAGGAGTAGAGGTTCGATCGTACTCTATTAGACAGCGGGTCTCGATCAACCTACTTCCGGCAGCCCTACTCGACCGCTTCGAGTTGGGCCCTCTACGACAGAGCAAGACGGTCCTTCAGTTTGCTGATCGATCTGTCAATAGGCTGAAGGGGTTGCTGAAGGATGTTGTTGTCACGATTCAGGACCTGAAATTCCACGTGGACTTCGTTGTGTTGGACATGGAGATCCCTGAGTCCGTGACCGATACCACCATCATTTTAGGACGTCCGTTCTTGGCCACAGCCAAAGCGATATCCGATAATGATAGTGGGAAGGTATACTTTCGCATCGAGGGCAAGAGTGTACAAATAGAGACGATCGAGGAGACTAGAGCCAGAGATTCAGCTTGCTCCGAGCAGACTTCAGATTCAGAGCAGATGACAGATACAGGGCGAGACATCCACTAGGATTGCGACTTTGTAATCACAGATGATGAGTCACCTTGGGTAGACCCAGCAACACATGCCATCCTCTCACTTTCAGAGTTTGTTGATGCACATATGACATTAGAGGAGAGCTTGGATAGCACACCCCTGGTCCAGGATACATCTCAGGCAGCAGATCCGGTCCCTGGTCGTGAGGCAGATTTTGATTATGATACTGATACAGATCCCCCAGAGTCAGATTTCGACTGGACTGAGTTTGATGATTTGGTACCGTGTCTGACTTCTATAGAGCCGACAACTAGGGAGGAGGTTGATGCCACACAGAGCAGAGACATACCAACAGAGCAGCCTTCTCTTGATTCAGATTACGAGCATTCTCCCATACAGATTTGGCCGCCTTCACTCAGACCTTTCAGAGGCCAGATCCACCAGCACAGTGTTGTACAGAGCTGAAGCCGCTTCCTTCATCGCTGAAGTATAGGTTCCTTGCGGGCGAACATGAGATGTACCCAGTCATTATCTCATCAGATTTGACTGGAGAGCAGGAATCCCGTCTGATGGGGGTTCTTGAAAAGAACCGTAAGGCGATAGGATGGAGTGTAGACGATCTCCAGGGGATAAGTATGGCCCTGTCCTCCCACCATATCTATCTCGAGGAGGACGTGAATCCGTCATGTGAGTTCCAGCGACGGCTGAACCTGAACCTTCGAGATGTTGTCATGAAGGAGATCTCGAAATGGTGGAGTGCCGATTTTATCTACCCATCTCCGACTCTAAGTGGGTCAGTCCGTTGCATGTGGTGCCTAAGAAGACGGGCATCACTACAATTGTCAGCGAGTCTGGAAAGGAGATCGCTACCCAGGTACCCACTTCTTGGCGGGTCTGCGTGGATTATAGACGACTCAACCAGGTCACTGATGAATCTCATATTCATCACTCTAAATCTCATTTATTAAGCTCAAATCCCTTAAAATCAACAGCATTCTGGCATCTATTTTGCATAATTAGCATTCATGCATGATTTCATAAGAATTGCATTTTAGCACAAAAATCTGCACAAAATAAGAAGCCAAAAATCCAAGCCAAATTGACCTGTAAATAAGCCTAACTTCCCGGATTTTTAACACATTCATGCTAACTCCGAATAACTCAAAACCACTTCCACTGTGTACATATTACTAACAAGAATAAAGGAAAAATACAAAAAAAATAACTAACTCAAATAAGTGGACCAAAAACCCAAACCCTAATTTCAGGATTTTCGGACTAAAAGCCACATATCTCCCACATCCAGTGTCCGATTGAATCCTACTCACTTTTGAACTAATATACATTCAATTACCTTTAAAACAAGACCAAGTTCAAGTAAATCGGAGCTCATTTGTGAAAGTTGGGTTTTGGGCCTCTTTTGTACATTGTATATTTTCGCGGTTTTTGACCTTGTATTTTATGTATATATTTTCTTAAATCAATAAAAATCCAAAAAAATTAGATTAATGTGTCTTTATTTATCTTTGATTTTTCCATATTTTTCCGAACTTTTATCTTGTTTAAAAATGACATAAAAATTATAAAACCCAAAATTCAAGGTATTCTATGTACATAGGATACCCCAAAAATTCATTTTTTACATTTGATCGATTTTGGCTTTGATGTCTTCATGAAAGTTGTAGATCTCATCGAGACGAGCAACTTTCGTGAAGAAACTTTTTCGATCCGAGGTCGTTTACTATTTTTTATCGAATTTACAAAGTCTTTTAGTCTCGAATTTTCTGGTGCTGACACGTGGCAGCCCCAGAGGCCGCCACGTGTCAGCCATTTTTGGCATTATTAATATTCGGTTTTATTAAAAAAATAATAAAAAAATAATAAAATACGAAGCACGTGCGTCGCACGTGCCTCCCCAGGCACGTGCTCCGCACGTGCCTCCGCCTCATCCCCCATCACCCGCCACGTGTCGCAATCGTGGTCGTCCGATCTCGGCCGATCGGACGGCCACTGCTCGTCTTCTACCCCGCGCCGGGACCTCCGCCGCGCCCCGCGATTTCAGCCGCGTATCTCGCCAACTCCGCTCCTCATCGCGCCGCCAGACGCCTCCAATCAAATCCCCATCTCCGATCCACTCCTCCCCGCGAATCTCGCGCCGCCCGCGATCATCCCCTTCAAATCCCATCTCCGATCGCCCTCATCCCCCGCGTATCCCCTTCGGACCTTCCATCGCCAGCAAAGACCCCGTCTCCTATTTAAGCATCGCCACCGGCCCTTCATTCAGCATCCGCCGATAAGCCCTCGACTTCAAGCCTCGCCGGTGGTGACAGCCCGGCGAGCTTCCTCTTTGCGGCGAGATCCGGCCACACTCCTCCCCGTGGCCGTTGCAGTAGCACCTCCTCGTCGCCTTGCTGCCGATGCTCCGACATCCATCGTCGAGCCCAGTTATCGTCTTCATCCTACGCCACCAGCGAGCTTCGCCGCTACACCGATCGACCAACGCCATCGCCTTCATCTCCAGCACTCCACCGACTCCACCGCCAAGTTCTTCTCCGCTACGCGCTACCTCGACGTCCCTCGGCCGTTTGTCGGCCACCGGCTTCGCCCCTCCGCCGCAAACTTCAGCTCCCTTCGCCTGAGGCAACGCACAGACCACCAGCCACCGTTCTTCTCCGCCTCGACTCCACCAGCTTCGACTGCTGCTCCAGCTTCCACCAGAAGCTTCGCCACGCCGCCACCTCGACGCCACCACGCCACCGGCACCGCCAGGCGCTTGGCCCACCGTACCTCTTCCTCGCCGACCGCCGGGCTCGAAGCCCGAGGCCCCAGCACGCGCGAAGCGCGTGCGTGGGGAACGTCCCCAGCAAGCAACCCAGGGGTCACGTGCTGCGCACGTGCCCCTTGGGCAAATTGCACGCAGCCCCCTGGACATCCTCCATATTGCGCTCCAGCCCCCGCCTTCCAGAGGCAAGTGCCTAGCACGTGCCTACTGGAAATTTTGCAGAATCGCCCCCTCCAGTATTGGTAATTACATCGACACCCCCCAGCTGCACTTTATATTTATTCTATTTATTTAAATTGTGTCTGTACCCCTGTGTTCCCCTGTGATTCTAGACCTTTTCTTTACATTATTTAATTAATCTAAAAATAGCATGATGTTCGTTAATTAATTCTCTACTGTTTGACATCTTGTGGGAAATTTTATGATTGATGGTTGATTAATAAATAATTATTTTGTGAAAATTGGCGTATTTTACCCATTTTCTGCTCTGAAATTGATAATTGGTTAACCGTTGCTCTAAAAATTCCCGAAAAATCATACATTGTAGAGTTAATTATTCTTAACATTGTGCCCAAAAAGATTTACATTTTCATGCATATTTTGTCCTGTAAAAATCATTTTGTGCATTTCAATGTTTGATTTTTAATAGGTAATGAACCCCACATTTTTGAGGTCTAGGATTTTTCTAAGATCTATTACCTAGTGATAGATCTTAGATAATTTTAGTTCTCGAAAATAAGTAGGTTTGATATTTATTAAAATTAAATATTAAAAATCATTTCGTTTGCATTTAAAAATCCATAAAAAATTCATATTGCATCCAAAAATTCCAAAAAAATTACAGGACATCCATTTCATTATAATTGACATCTCGGCCAAGTTTTGTATTTTTCGGACATCGTTTGGACTTAATTCACATTTTTGTCCCTAGAATAGGCCGAATTTGCATGTGCACCTCCTAATTCATTGAAAAATTCCAAAAAAAAGACCGCTTCGAAAACCGAACACGAACTTTGATAGACTTAATTCTAGGTTGTTCCTTTGCCTCCTTGTGATCGACCTTGGGACTTGCCCAAGTAAAATAAACATAAAACCACGAGACGAAAAATTGAATAAATTATTTGTGGTATTTTCTTGACCGTTTCCGATTGCCGCCTACAACGCACAATACGAAAAAAACAACTCCTTAAAAGCCGCATTTTCGGATCCGTCAGATGGCGTCGTTGTCGGGGAGGCAAACGGCTTAGATTTTTGTCTAAAAATTTTTTTTATTCGGTTTTCCGCATTCGGGTAGTCTGACCCCCGAATTTTTCATTGTAAATTCCATTTTTTTTCTGCAATTTATTTTCAGCATTTATTTTTCATATTATTTTTTGAGTCGCTCTCTTACATTTTCTCTCTCATTTTTTTTGCGAGGTACCTTGTACGTGGAGCGGTTTTCAATAACCGACGCAACTTCACCAAAAACCGCAAATAATTTAAGATCGAGTCGAGTCGTGAGAGAGTAGAGTCTAGGTTTTAAATTTCTGCACTTTTAATTTCTGCAATTTTACAGCGGTGTCCGTTTGGACTCTCGCGTGTGTAGAAAGACCTCTAAACTTTATTCTGTGGTGTGTCGTGGCCTGTTTCACTCTCCGGCGAGGGTGGGGCCCGACTTGAGTGGCGATTAGGATAGACTTGCACATACGGCTCTCAGAGCATTTATATTTTTGCTTGTGCTCGTAGGATCTTAGGTCACACTGCACTTTAATTGAGACGCACATAGATCGTTCAACTTAGCCAAATTTAAATCAATTCTTCCCGCTAATAGAACTTTCTGCTTAGGTGCGGTTTTTCCATCGGCTTGCAATTCATTTAGAATAATTTTTTAAATTCTGTCTAGCATCCCACATGGAGATTGCGAGGATTCACTGTAAGTCTTCTGACTGAGCATTCATCATAGTTTTCCGCGTGCATCGGCTTTTCTCGAATTCCTCTCTCTTGTTTTATAACATAACTTTAAAGGAAATTGGGACTGGACGGTAGACGTGTATTTGTGCTTATCTAAGTTTTCAGTGATCACCTCATTAAAACCGGGACTGCTAAATACATCTGATCTCAAATAACCCATAAAATCAAGATTTTTTGCGGGAGAGCAACCCCGACCTTGGATGATTTTAATTTTTTGAGTGAGCGAGAGACGACACTTAAGGATAGAGCCCAAATCCAAAATCTCAAGCTCGCTAAATTTTTGCCAAGATTGAATTATCACCAACTAAAATTGAAAAGATAATAGCCGAAATCTTACGGCTTCATTGTGTGAGTTGGTGAATCCAGGGTTTGATTTGTGTTTGTATTGGTGTGCGTGAACCGATATCGAAAATCAACAGCCGCACTTTTGATAAATTTTCTGTCCCATACAATCATCTCTCCCATCTCTTGATTTTAATCTCATCATGGAAATTTTTCCAAATTTCAGATCCAACCCATCATTTCTCTCAACTCCCTCAAAAATGATCGAACACCACTATGAAAACAAATCTATGTCGCTTTGGCCCAAATCCACTACTTCCTCTTCGTTTAATCCTCCAACATTTGCGGGAAGCTTTCAACCGCAGATGACTTCGACCTCATTAAATCCTTTCTTAAATAATCCAACCACACCATCTTGGATTGAACCGTCTTATTCTCACTCTCTCGCCAATGAAACATTTCAAGATCAAAATCTCTTTAACTCCCAAGACTGGCAGAGAACCCAAACCCAGATGGAAAGACATGCGCTTAATGATCATCATCGTTGGATTGACCATGACAGATCCCTTGTCAGACATGATACTCATACAGAGGACTGGACTGAACTCCTAGACACATATAGACCCTGTATGCGGACTCCACAATATCAAGATCTGTCCAATCACGATCGAAGGACTGAACTATACTCTGATCAAATACACATGCCTGTACCAAATGAGCAGCCTCCTTCCATAAATTTTGAGGAGCAATTTTCAAGAAATGATCATATAACGGATATCCCAAGAAATTCTCCTCTCCGCATGTACAGAAAAATGGAAGACGAAATTATTGAACAAAATCCGAATGCTCCTATGGTTGATCATGAACAAAATTGTGAGGATAATGTTTCGAGGATAAAAACGAGATTTGAATTGATGGAGGATAGATTTCAAAAATTTGCCGATCGAGTAATCTCATTCTATGGTGGATCGAGTATTAAACTAAATGAGGAAATGATTGGATCCCATGATGAAATTTTTGAGGATATTCAAAGACCTAGGAATGACTCTAATATCAAAACTTCAGTTCATTATTCACCTAGGAATGACTATGCCTCTGAACCAAACACTGAATTTCAAGGCCCCTTCTCATCTAAGGAAGACACCACATCGCCACACCACACAGAAAATACAAAAAAATTTGAAAATCCAGAAAATTTCATAAAAATTGAATCTGAAGAAGATCTGAGGAATTTGGATCCTGCTTTACGGGAAGCACTGGAAAAATACTTGATTTTTGAAATTCCCATTATAAAGGCCATTGAACACTTCCCTGACCTTAAGAAATTTCTAATGGACAGATTAATCATCAAAAAGTCAGGAACGATTAGAACAAAAACTGAAAGATATATCTTGTCAATGGCATCCTCCTTGGTGTTGAGGAGAAAAACCAAGAGCCGCCTAGTGAAGCGGTTGCCCAGATTTGACTGCGAAATCAAAGACACAATCTTCACACATGCTCGTATTGATGACGATTCACCGATCAATATCCTCCCGACCTATGTATTTCACGAACTCAAACTCGGGCCAATTCGGAAGACACGAGAGATTGTTCAATTGGCAGACCGATCGATAAAAAGGCTGAGAGGAATCATTTCTGTCATCATGGTATTCCAAGGTGCTCCGCTCAAGGTAGAATTCACGATCATTGATATTGAGCATCAAGGAGAATTCACCCAGTCTCCAATCATTCTCGGAAAACCATTCTTGGCATTGGCCAAGGCGAGTATCGATTGTGAGACTCGGGAAATAAATTTTACGGCATTGGAATCACTACGATCTGATACAGTCTTTAAGGAACCACGATTTTCTGAGGTAACCCACGAAGTCCCCAACAACCGCAACCATGAAATGGTAGAAGAGCCCTACCCCACTGCTACATCTGAGATTGCGTTTGTTAATGAGACTATTGGTTTAGAGACTCTCCCCGATATCTCAATTCCCGCAGCTTTCTACTACGATCCTGAGACATTTGCATGGTCGCACCCTGGAGCAACATATTCTGATTATCTTGACCAAATCCTCCCAAATCAAGAGTGCACCAACATTCAGGAAACAAAGAACGAACACGTAGCCCGAACACCGACCAAGGAGAAGAATTTTAATGGCTATTCATCTGGGTACTCAAGTGAACCGACATCTTCACGAAACAAGAAAAAGAAAGTCACCTTTGATCTTTCGGAAGAGGAATCGGTTGATGATCCCTCATCAGGTCCGGAAAAGGTAGTCTACATGAGTGAAGTCTGTTCGGCATCTCTAAAGCCATATCTTCGCAAGGATCCAAAATTTGATTCTCGTTGGACAACTCCCGTTCCTAATTATTACTCATCCAAAGCTGATGCTCCTACCTTCCACAAGTACACTGGAATTATTTCTTATGAGCTGACTGAGACTGGAGCATCTGAATATTCATCGGAGGACAAACTGATTGATCTTAAAAAGGAACGAATTTTGAGGAAACAATTGAAGAAACAAAAAGACATGAACATCTGGAGTGTGTCCACTTTCAAATACTATTCCTCTGAGGATAACTCTGATGATGGTTACTTTTCATCTGACTCAAATATTTCATCTACTATCCATCATAATATTTCTGAGGATGACGCTGATAATAGTTGGGAATCATATACCTCATCTCCGACTCATCATTACGATCTCCCACCGCAGGCTCACAAGAAGATCAGCCGTAAACCACCTTAATCATCGGCTACCCACCCTCCCTCCCGACCACATCGGTTTCCTTGTACAGCTTCTTCCTCTACTTAGGTCAAGGCCTAAGTATAGGGGGGACCGATGCCATCTGTATATTTCATTTCCCCTATCATACTCTTCCAGATCGACTCGCTTCCACCCTTCTTCTGTACTTAGGCTGACCAAAGCCTAAGTATAGGGGGAACCGACGCCCACCTGTATATACTCTCCTCATTCACATACCCTGACCGCTTCATTTTTTCTTTTTCTTTTCCACCCTTCTTCTATACTTAGACTATTCACAGTCTAAGTATAGGGGGGCGATTTTTGTAAATCTTTTTCATTTTCTTTTTCACTCTCTTACGCTTAGCCCGAGCTATGTCTTCTTTACGCTTCTTGTGCTTTGAGGACACAGCACTCGCTAAGTATAGGGGGGTCTGTATATATACTTTGTATATATTTTAGCCATACCTCGTACTTGCGCGTAAGTCTATATGTATTTACGGGGTGGGTAATTTTTCTTAAAAACAAAAAAAAATGTGTTTTTCCACTAACACTGACTTTGCCCAATTTTTTTTTTTAAAAAAATGGCTTCTTATTCATTCATTCATTCAAAGAGAGAGAGAGAGAGAGAGAGAGAATCACAAAAAAAAAAGAGAGAGAGAAAAGAATCACAAAAATCAAAAAAAAAATGTGTCTGCATTTCACACACTCGCATTTCATCAAGCATCGCATTTGCATATGTGAAAAGTCTTTGGGTTCTGAACCAAGTTGTGAGCCGAAACCGAGAGTGGTCTGGACTTGACTTTAATCCACCTAATCTTCAGAGGAACTTCACCGAGAAATAGGATTTTAGAGTCTTCAGGTCTTTGACTTAATTCTTTGAGTTCCACATGACAATGTACAACGTTTGACTCTTAGTGTCTAACCTGGTCTCTTCATTCTGGGTACAACTCTGGAATAAGGAATTAATTTGTACTCTCGCACTATGCACTTAGCTCAACTCAGACGGGATGTTGGAAGACTGTGTGAGTTTCTTTTCTGGTAGCGTGGACATCTAAAGACCGGAGTACGGGTTGAAATAAAGCTTCGGAAAAGGGATGGACGGCTGGGCACAATTTTTTCTAAGACCCCAAAAAAATGTACGGAAACAAAAGATTCTATATCCGTAGGGGCACAACAAGATCCAAGCAGAACCACCAAAAATTCCAAATACAAAGAAGCAACTACCAAATAAAATCTGACCAAAAAGGTCCAAGCTTCCAGAAACCTGCAGATCTTGGTGGAAACTCGGCTACACTGGCCATCTTCACAAGGAGAGGTGACTACACTGGCCACCCTCCAGTTCTTTTCTCATTCTTCTATCTTCTCCCCCCAATTCGATTGTGAACACAGCGCGACAGACCTTAGAAGGAAATACCTGACTCCCCGAGGACGAGTTATTGGAGAGGAGGCTTGCGTGGTAGTCCCGGCATTCTGGGTGGGAAGAGCTAAAATATTTCACACACAAGAGTCAGTTATTCAATGTTCAAAGAGTATACTTTGGGAAGATGATTGATCTAAGATGACTTCTGAGTCGAAACTGTAGCAATGATGTGTAGAACTTGAGGGCTGTTGATTTTAAAATTCTAAGTCTCACAGAAGTTCCGACACACAAATAATCCAAAGGTTGAGTTTAGGTTCACTTTCACCTTCAGCTCATGGTCTTGGTTTGGAACCCAATCTCATTTCACCTCATGGCATTTCTTTTTGATGCTCAGGGACGAGCATGGTTTAAGTATAGGGGGATGATGAATCTCATATTCATCACTCTAAATCTCATTTATTAAGCTCAAATCCCTTAAAATCAACAGCATTCTGGCATCTATTTTGCATAATTAGCATTCATGCATGATTTCATAAGAATTGCATTTTAGCACAAAAATCTGCACAAAATAAGAAGCCAAAAATCCAAGCCAAATTGACCTGTAAATAAGCCTAACTTCCCGGATTTTTAACACATTCATGCTAACTCCGAATAACTCAAAACCACTTCCACTGTGTACATATTACTAACAAGAATAAAGGAAAAATACAAAAAAATAACTAACTCAAATAAGTGGACCAAAAACCCAAACCCTAATTTCAGGATTTTCAGACTAAAAGCCACAAATCTCCCACATCCAGTGTCCGATTGAATCCTACTCACTTTTGAACTAATGTACATTCAATTACCTTTAAAACAAGACCAAGTTCAAGTAAATCGGAGCTCATTTGTGAAAGTTGGGTTTTGGGCCTCTTTTGTACATTGTATATTTTCGCGGTTTTTGACCTTGTATTTTATGTATATATTTTCTTAAATCAATAAAAATCCAAAAAAATTAGATTAATGTGTCTTTATTTATCTTTGATTTTTCCATATTTTTCCGGACTTTTATCTTGTTTAAAAATGACATAAAAATTATAAAACCCAAAATTCAAGGTATTCTATGTACATAGGATACCCCAAAAATTCATTTTTTACATTTGATCGATTTTGGCTTTGATGTCTTCATGAAAGTTGTAGATCTCATCGAGACGAGCAACTTTTGTGAAGAAACTTTTTCGATCCGAGGTCGTTTACTATTTTTTATCGAATTTACAAGTCTTTTAGTCTCGAATTTTCTGGTGCTGACACGTGGCAGCCCCAGAGGCCGCCACGTGTCAGCCATTTTTGGCATTATTAATATTCGGTTTTATTAAAAAAAAATAAAAAATAATAAAAAATAATAAAATACGAAGCACGTACGTCGCACGTGCCTCCGCCTCATCCCCCATCACCCGCCACGTGTCGCAATCGTGGCCGTCCGATCTCGGCCGATCGGACGGCCACTGCTCGTCTTCTACCCCGCGTCGGGACCTCCGCCGCGCCCCGCGATTTCAGCCGCGTATCTCGCCAACTCCGCTCCTCATCGCGCCGCCAGACGCCTCCAATCAAATCCCCATCTCCGATCCACTCCTCCCCGCGAATCTCGCGCCGCCCGCGATCATCCCCTTCAAATCCCATCTCCGATCGCCCTCATCCCCCGCGTATCCCCTTCGGACCTTCCATCGCCAGCAAAGACCCCGTCTCCTATTTAAGCATCGCCACCGGCCCTTCATTCAGCATCCGCCGATAAGCCCTCGACTTCAAGCCTCGCCGGTGGTGACAGCCCGGCGAGCTTCCTCTTTGCGGCGAGATCCGGCCACACTCCTCCCCGTGGCCGTTGCAGTAGCACCTCCTCGTCGCCTTGCTGCCGATGCTCCGACATCCGTCGTCGAGCCCAGTTATCGTCTTCATCCTACGCCACCAGCGAGCTTCGCCGCTACACCGATCGACCAACGCCATCGCCTTCATCTCCAGCACTCCACCGACTCCACCGCCAAGTTCTTCTCCGCTACGCGCTACCTCGACGTCCCTCGGCCGTTTGTCGGCCACCGGCTTCGCCCCTCCGCCGCAAACTTCAGCTCCCTTCGCCTGAGGCAACGCACAGACCACCAGCCACCGTTCTTCTCCGCCTCGACTCCACCAGCTTCGACTGCTGCTCCAGCTTCCACCAGAAGCTTCGCCACGCCGCCACCTCGACGCCACCACGCCACCGGCACCGCCAGGCGCTTGGCCCACCGTACCTCTTCCTCGCCGACCGCCGGGCTCGAAGCCCGAGGCCCCAGCACGCGCGAAGCGCGTGCGTGGGGAACGTCCCCAGCAAGCAACCCAGGGGTCACGTGCTGCGCACGTGCCCCTTGGGCAAATTGCACGCAGCCCCCTGGACATCCTCCATATTGCGCTCCAGCCCCCGCCTTCCAGAGGCAAGTGCCTAGCACGTGCCTACTGGAAATTTTGCAGAATCGCCCCCTCCAGTATTGGTAATTACATCGACACCCCCCAGCTGCACTTTATATTTATTCTATTTATTTAAATTGCGTCTGTACCCCTGTGTTCCCCTGTGATTCTAGACCTTTTCTTTACATTATTTAATTAATCTAAAAATAGCATGATGTTCGTTAATTAATTCTCTACTATTTGACATCTTGTGGGAAATTTTATGATTGATGGTTGATTAATAAATAATTATTTTGTGAAAATTGGCGTATTTTACCCATTTTCTGCTCTGAAATTGATAATTGGTTAACCGTTACTCTAAAAATTCCCGAAAAATCATACATTGTAGAGTTAATTATTCTTAACATTGTGCCCAAAAAGATTTACATTTTCATGCATATTTTGTCCTGTAAAAATCATTTTGTGCATTTCAATGTTTGATTTTTAATAGGTAATGAACCCCACATTTTTGAGGTCTAGGATTTTTCTAAGATCTATTACCTAGTGATAGATCTTAGATAATTTTAGTTCTCGAAAATAAGTAGGTTTGATATTTATTAAAATTAAATATTAAAAATCATTTCGTTTGCATTTAAAAATCCATAAAAAATTCATATTGCATCCAAAAATTCCAAAAAAATTACAGGACATCCATTTCATTATAATTGACATCTCGGCCAAGTTTTGTATTTTTCGGACATCGTTTGGACTTAATTCACATTTTTGTCCCTAGAATAGGCCGAATTTGCATGTGCACCTCCTAATTCATTGAAAAATTCCAAAAAAAAGACCGCTTCGAAAACCGAACACGAACTTTGATAGACTTAATTCTAGGTTGTTCCTTTGCCTCCTTGTGATCGACCTTGGGACTTGCCCAAGTAAAATAAACATAAAACCACGAGACGAAAAATTGAATAAATTATTTGTGGTATTTTCTTGACCGTTTCCGATTGCCGCCTACAACGCACAATACGATAAAAACACATTATTAAAAGCATCATTATCGGATCCGTCAGTCACCAAGAAGGATCATTTCCCCCTGCCCTTTATTGACCAAATCATTGAGAGACTGGCAGGGAAGAGCCATTACTGCTTCTTGGATGGGTACTCCGGATACAACCTGGTGGCGATTGCGCCAGAGGACCAGGACAAGACTACCTTTACCTGTCCCTTCGGGACATATGCTTTCAGACGGATGCCCTTTGGATTGTGCAACGCTCCGGCGACATTCCAGAGGTGCATGTTTTCCATATTTTTGGACATGGTAGGGGAGTGTTTGAGGTCTTCATGGAAGACTTTTCGGTCTACGACGACGGATTCGATTCCTGTTTTGACTGCCTAGACCGCATCCTCCAGCGATGTATTGAGGTACACCTGGTGCTTTCTTGGGAGAAGAGTCACTTCATGGTGACTCAAGGGACGGTGCTTGGCCATATCATCTCCAACAGGGGCATGGAGGTTGATCCGGCCAAGGTGGATATCATTAGGAAACTCAGTCCACCGTCCAACTTGCGGCAGTTACGATCTTTTCTGGGCACATCAGTTTCTACCGACGATTCATTCATGATTTCAGCAGGATTTCCCAACCGTTGACTGATTTGCTGACAAAAGACACCGAGTTCATTGTATATGATAAGTGTCTATCGTTGTTTGAGACTCTCAAGAGTCTAGTTGTCGAGGCTCCTGTCCTGCAGCCGCCTGATTGGTCTCTCCCATTCGAGATCATGATGGACGCCTCCGATTTTGCCATGGGGGCCTTGCTGGGACAGAGGAAGGATGGAGTCCCCTTTTCTATTCACTACGCTAGCCGGACTTTAGATGCAGCTCAGAGGAACTACACAGTCACTGAGAAGGAGATGCTAGTCGTAGTGTTCGCCCTAGATAAGTTCAGATCATACATCATTGGATTTAGAGTGACCATTTTCACTGATCATACCACCATTTGATACCTCATGGCAAAGAAGGATGCCAAAGACAGATTGACCAGATGGTTCATTCTACTCAAGGAGTTTGATATAGAGATTAAGGACAAGCCTGGAGTCAAGAATGTGGTGGCGGATCATCTCTCCCGATTGGAGCATCTTGAGGATTCCGAGCAGATTGAGCCTATTTGTGAGACCTTCCCAGATGAGGCGATCCTTGCTATCGCCTCTCTCTCGTGGTACGCAGATATTGTGAACTTTCTTGTTGCCAAGAAAGTCCCACAGGATTGGCCCAGGCAGAGACTTGAGACCTTCCTCGCGAAGGCCAAGTTCTAGCACTGGGAGGATCCCATCCTTTATCATGAAGGAGGGGATAGCGTCTGGCGTAGGTGCATTCCTCAAGAGGAGCACCATCGCGTCCTCACTTATTGCCACAAGCTTGAGGTAGGGAGACATCACTCTGGGAGGAGAACGGCACAGAAAGTGCTCCAATCCGGCCTATGGTGGTCTACCCTCTTCAAGGACTCTGATGAGTTCGTGAAGAGGTGTACTGACTATCAGAGGATGGGCACTTGTGGACAGCGTGATATGATGCCGATGCAGCCCATTCACTTCTGTGAGGTTTTTGACGCATGGGTGATGAATCCGTGATTCATTACTATAAAAGTAAAAAATAGAGCTTTGTTCCCGAGTAAATAGCAGCATATTTCTCCTTATATTGTAAAATTAGCATTCGTGCATGTAAGCATAATATCTGCATTTAAGTATAAAAAGCCCACGATATAAAGCACACGCACAAATAACACACTCACAGGGGCATTTCTGCAAATCTTAAAAACATAAATTCATTCATTAACACCCT
Organism: Ottelia alismoides; assembly: GCA_037367405.1. Lineage (NCBI taxonomy): Eukaryota > Viridiplantae > Streptophyta > Magnoliopsida > Alismatales > Hydrocharitaceae > Ottelia > Ottelia alismoides. The sequence continues at coordinate 432,777 of JAZKJV010010282.1, forward strand.
GAAACCATAAGTCCATACATGCAAATATCCCACAGACGCACGTGTCGAAGCACGTGTTCCACTACAAACAAGGGTATAAAAGCAAATAAACTACAGTACGAGGTCCTAAGTGCAAATATACCAAAATAAAAACAACTACATGCGATATTTACAGGACTAACTAATAAAAGAAACAAACAGGGGGGGCTACAAGAAATTTACCCCTTATTATATCCGAAGGACGGATGAGCGCCACGTGTGGTATCCGACGGTCAGGGGAGATGGTGCCTCAACGCAGGGTCCTCGGCTCAGATCGAACGGCTCTGGGCTCACCACATGGCTGATCTGACGGGTCTCGTACGACGTGGATGAACCTCGCTGGGTCAACGGTCACGATCAAGCCTCCGAGGATCCGACGGTGCTGCTGGGATCCTCAAATGGACGAATCTGATCTGAACTGGGGTTGGAGGCCGATCGGACAGCTACGGAGGATGCACGAAGAACAAGCGGCCGGTGAACTTCGCCGGCCCGGTGCACGCACGGTGTCCCTCCTCGCGGGCTGCTACTGATCGGAGAAGATTCGCCTTGGCCTCCCGCGTCTAATGGGCCCCTTCGATGGCGCAACGGAGCTCCTGGGAGCTCAGGCGATGTCAGCGGAGGCAGAGCTGCTGCTCGAATGGACGAAGCCCTCAGATGGGCTCGGATGAACCTTTAAAGCAAAGCAACGAACTCCCGGGTCGAGGGCAAAGTGCCTCGACCCGGTTAGGGATGGTGAAGGTGATCTGTGCGTCGGGACGAAGGGGCTCCGGCAAAGCGACGACGGAGGAACCCCAATCCCAGTTCCGTGGCGAACTGGGTTGGATGAGTGGGTGGAGAAGGTGCGTGGAGGAAAGGCGGAGATGATGGGTGACTCCGATGATCGAAACGAGAGCGAGGGTGGTCGGAGTCAGCGATTGACGGTGATGGGTTGATTTGGGTGAAACACAAAATTAGGGAAATGGAGAAGGAAAGAAGGCTACCTACTGGATGCTGTTGACTGTGGAAGAGCTGGGGATGCTCCAGGTCCTAGCCTCAAGGGCCGTCGGTGCCCGAGGCTCGAGCACCACCTCCAGGCGGCGCACGGCGGCGCAAAGACGCCGGATCAGTGGTCCGGTCTCTCCCTCCTCGCTGCGACACGGCCAACGGCAAGCTGTCACTCCTGCGAAGGCTATGGAAGTCCTAGGGTGAAGAGAGATGAGCCAAAGATGGAATGAAATGGAGGCGGAGCTCGGACTAAATCCGAGTGCAGGTCTGAGAAGAAGAGGTCGGGCAGGGTTCCACGAAGCGCGGATCCCAACGTGGACGAGCGGGTGTGGATCTCGGATGCACGAGGAAGAAGGAGAGCCCGGGATTTGCGGGTATGGGCATCGGATCGAGTCGGGAAAAAGTAGAGATATCGGGTCGCGGGCTCGGATCCGGGGCTCAGTGGTCCTGGGGGGAGTTGACCGGGGGGTCAACGTCCCTCGTGGACCACTCAGGGATGGCCATGTCAGAAATGTTTAGAAATTAAAAATAAAATACTAAATGGCCGAATTATTAAAAATTCAAAACATGAAAAATGTTTGTTTTAATTTTTTTCTATTTTTTTATGATTTTTAATTATTTTTTTGAAATAAAAATAAGGTATTTACACTATGGTGCTATATATAAGTATATATACAATGTGGGTTTTTAATTTTTGATTTTTTAATTCATTATTTTTGTACATTTTTATTCCCATTTAATATTTTATTTATTTATAGCATAAAATTAGGAATATTTTGATGTTTTTATTTATTTATATTATTTATTTACAAGGGTAAAATAAATAGATATATACATTTATATACATGGTATATATACAATATTCTTTTTGGTATTTTTAATTTTGTTCTTTTTATTTGATTTTTGTTTTTATGGTTTTTATTTTATTTATTTACTACATAAAAGAGAGAATATATACAATTTTTTAGGGATTTTAATTTATTTATTTACAAGGCTAAATAAATATAAGAGTGGGTTTATATACATGGTGAATATGTACAAGGAAGAGTATTTTTATTTTCTTTTTAATTTTTCTATTTTTTTTTATTTTGTCTTTACAAATATATACAAATATATACAAGCCCATTTTTATTTTATTTTTATAGGAAAATATTTTTGTTATATTTACAGGTATATTTACACACATGAGCTCCCTATCTCTCTCTACTTTGGCTTTTATGCGGTCAGGTCCATGCTGAGCCCTCCCTTGGGATTAGGTTGCTCAATATTTATTCTAAATATCTCCCTCTTTTTCTTTTAATTCTTTATTCTTTTATTTTTGCACAAAAACATGCTAATTATTACTTTTTACACTATGCATGCTCTTGGGTAATTATTTGTATTTACAAACATATACATGCATTTGCAAAGGTTTTCATAGCTAAAATATAAGAATAAAGAGTGATGAATGAGTATTCATCAGTCTCCACCGTCAGATTTTCACCCGAGGATCTAATCCAGGCCGTCCACGAGCGAACCATCATCGAGCTTCCCCGCGCTGCCACGTGGATAAGTGGCTCAGGCCACGCCGTTCGATCAGCTTCGAAGGGGTATTTTGCATAGCCACCCCTTCCCTTTTTGTAATTTTATTTTAGTCCAGAAACTTTCCTTTGTAGTTTAAAGTATTTTGTAACATTTATAATTAGGCCCTTGAACTTTCAAAATTTGCGTTTAGGTCCTCGGCCACGTCACCTCACGTGACCTGTTCACGTGAGGTGTGGGCTTTTTGCAGCGAGGCCCTTGTCCATTTTTGTATTTCATTTCAGTCTAGGGGATTAAATATTAAGTGTTAAATTTTAGGGACATTTGCAGGTAAGCCCTTGGGCATTTTGTAAATTACAGTTGAGTCCTTCCCAAGCACGTGCAAGTCACGCGCCCTGTGACATTTTGCACCTGTACCCCTGCGAGTCTGAGATTTTGTATTTGGTCCATAAAATTGAATATTCAGTATAATATTTTGTTGGAAAATTGCATGCGTGTCCCTCTATGTTCTGATATTTGCATATAAACCCCTGCCAGGCTGATTACTTTTTGTGAGTTTGTTCCATTTATTTCACGCATCATTTTAATTCGAAAAATTACCAAAAATTTTTATTTAAGCTCCTGTCAACTTGCACTTCCACGCCATATTTTTTGTTTTTGTTGCATTTTAGCATTTATTAAAAATAAAAAATATGCATTTTAACTACTATTTGCATTAGAAAATACCAAAAAAATATTAAAACACCTAGAAAAATTCCAAAAAAATTACCTACTGTCTATTTTATTCTATTTTAGTGTCAGTCCAAAAATCTCTAAAAATTCAAAAGAAAAACCTTAAAAATTAGAAAATACCCAAAAACTTCCAAAAAATCTAAAAAATTCTATAAAACTCGGAAAAATAGAAACTCAAGTCCTGTAGGTTCCTTATTTTATTTCCTTTATTTTAAAATTAGTTTGGAAAAATTTTGTGGTTGTTTGATATTTTTCATTCCTATTTCACCTTCAGCCAGAACATTAGTTCTCTGTTTTCCTTTATTTTGCCTTTTAAAAATTTCAAAAATATTCTAAAAAATACCAAAAATCATAAAAACAGTAAAAATTCATAAAAAAAGACCAAAAATATTTTATTTCTGAATTTCTGAGCATTTTTGCATATATTTATAAATATTTTATCACCTCTTTTATTACATAGTTCATATATTCCAATATTGAAAAAAAATATAAAATATAAAAAATCAGAAAATTAAAAATCAAAATACAAAATTAAAAATTAAAAAAATTAAAAAAATTAAAAAAAAAGTTAAAAATTTAAAACCCACAAAAATATTTGCATTTTCATAGTGTAGACATACATTCACTTTCACACACACACACACAGCTGTTTGATCTAACCTGCCTTGCTCCCCGTGTTCGAACTCTCTACGTACTTGCTTCTATACATCATTTATGTAGAGTTTAAAATAAATTTTAACTTCACATCTGCTTGTCATTGCTTGATATCTATAGTGTGGGTTAATTGTTGATTTTATATGAGATTCATTTGAGGGTCGCCACAGCAACGATTGTCTCCGCCTTGTGTGAGACACTATTTAGACCCCTTGAATTTCGTGTAAATCAAATGGCGCCGTTGTCGGGGAGCAACAACGAGTAGATCATCACTTTTGTTTGATTGTGTTTGTTAGTCTACCATTGCTTCATTTTATCTCTATTCTATTTTTGATATTTATCTGTGTGCTTTCTGACCATCTCTTTTTGTCTTCTTGCGAGGGACCGCGGAGCGAGGCGGATCACCTAGGGGATCTGGAGCAACCTTGGGAAGTAGGGCCGGCTTTTCTTAAGCCAAGCCGGCAGGAGAGAGCGGGAGACTTGAGAGAGTGATTAGATTAGCTTTTATTTTATTTGGTGAGAGAGTGATTATTAATCTGTAATAATACAGGACTTGGACTCTCAAACACTTCGGGCCCAATTTCCGGGTGTTTGTTCACCTGGGGGCTCACCGCGGATTTTGTCGTGTTTTCCGCAGTCATTTTCCGGTTTTGCTTTCATTTTTCATTTCTTTTGTGGATTGAGCCCTTAGATTTTAGGCCTTTGCTTGATCGATTAGATTATGTCCAAACACACTAATAACCTTTGCATGTTCCTATAGATCGTATTTGGATTTAGTCTAATTAAATAGTTAGTCATTAGTCTTCAATCCGTCGCGCCGCGAGCTCATCCCGCCAAGCGCTTCTCCTGAACTCGATGTGTCGAGAGGAGGAGGGGTGAGCCTAGACTGGACTTTAGGATTGGAGATTGGTGGTTGATTCTTGGTTCTTCACATAGCAATTGCCTACTTAGGACGATTTCTGCTTGCATACCGGCATATAGATTAGGTTTATAAATTTCTGCTTTGCATCCTGCATGGAGAGAGCTGGGATTCACTGTAAGTCCTCTATCTTTGCATCCATCATTTAGGCACAAAGGTGAGATTTCCATCTTGGTGCCAACATGCATTAGCTTTTTTGACTCTTCTCCCTCTTTTTTTGGACAAAGTAGGAATCAAAGAAAATACAAAATCATTAGGTGCTTGTTTGAATCCACTCAAAAGAAGCGATAACACCAAAAAAATTAAAAAGGGGACTGCTAAGAAAACTTTGACCTAAATAAAATTGATAATTGGACTCATTGATTGGGGAGAGCAACACCCTCACTTATTTTCAGGTAGCATGGGAAGGTCTCCTTCCAAGTGAGTTGAGTGCTTCGTAAGGATTAGAGCTAAAAACCCAGCTTGTGGATGCCTTGTGTATCGCCTGGATTTCCGAAGTATTGGCGCTACTATCGTACGTAGGCGAGTAGGGCTTGGTCGCCATTGGTGACTCACTATTGTGTGAGCATCGACCTTGTCCGAAGTACCGAGCATAGTCCAGGCCTTCACGGGTGTGTCTGTCTTACCGTCTGCGTCCGAGTAGGATCTTGCACGCACACGAGTGATTCCGTTGCGAGCGAGATCCGAAGTATCGGTTTCTCCTATCGGCTTCCTCACTCTTCTTCTTTGGCTGAGTAGGGATCCAGGAAGGGTTACAAGGACCTTAAAAAGCGCAAGCTACAGGTTATACAAGAGGAGGACAAGTACGGGAATTTTTTTTCCGGCAGTACTCTCTCTCCTTTAGGCGTAGCGCTCTAAGAACTCGTTATAAGATAAATTCCTGAATTTAAGCTAAAATTGACAAGATAAAAGCCAAACCCTCACGGCTTCATGTGTTGGGTTGGTGAACTCCCCTTGTTTTGTATTTGATTGCTAGTTATTTTAGGTCAAGATCAAAAACACTGCACGCTTGTGCGCAATTTTGCCTTCCTTCTTCTTCTGAATTCACCTTGCTCTTCACGAATAATCAAGATGATGGGACGGAGGTCTCTTAGGCCGACTTTGTCGGCACCGCTATCCAGCACTCCTCCTCATTCGACCTCGGAGAGTCCGCTCTCCGAGCCTGAGTTCACTTCCACCCTGTTTCCCCTTGACCACCCTTCTCATTCTCCTTCCATCAGTCCATGAGTTTCAGAATTTAGTGCATCGTAGAGCTCAGAACATTTGACGGCACCTGAGATGGGTTCTTTTGCTTTTTTAGAGAACCCAGACATGGCTGACAGAGGAGAGCACCCAGATGATCATGAGCACCCGCCATTCTTCATTGATCAAGCCGCCATCAACAATTCACTTCTAGCATCCCTGGAGACCATGCAGAGGCAGATCCGAGACCAGGGAGTATTCATGGGTGATCTCATGAGAGAAATAGCGCAGATGTGAGAAAACCGACCTGGGGGCAATGGCGGTGGCGGTGGAGGTGACATTCCAGTTGTAGAGAACCAGGGAGGAGATCCCAACGCTGAGAGACCGCCACAGACTATCATGAGGGAATTACACAATCCTGCAGCATCCCTCACTTATCGGTGGATCCGACTCCCGCCCATCCATGGAGATTTCAAGCTTCGGCCCCACACTATTCAGCTTCTGCCCAAATTTCATGGGTTGCCGACCGAAGAGCCACACCTCCACCTTCAAGAATTTGAAATGATCTGCAGCAGAATTCATGATAGGCTGATGACCGAGGACACTATCAAGATGATCGCCTTCCCTTTCTCCTTAGTTGACAGAGCCGCATACTGGCTCAAACATTTGGGGCGATTCATCGACACTTGGGCAGATCTCCGGACCGCATACTTGAAGAAGTATTATCCCCTCGGCCGGACAAATGCATCACGAGCAATGATCAGCAACTTCGTCATGATCCCTAATGAAAAATTCCATGAAGCTTGGGATCGATTCAAAGAGTTCATCGATCGGTGTCCACATCATGACATCTCCAAGCCCAATCTAGTTCACAGCTTCTTTTGTGGGCTGACACCGGAGCTGCAGGGGCTTGTTAATGCCTCTTGTGGTGGGTCATATTTCTCCAAAGGTGAAGATGACGTTTGGGCCATTTATGAAGGCATGGCAGAGAATTCAAGCGTCATGGACCAAGGCCGCGTCTACACGCAGCAGAAGCCCCCGCAAGGAGCGGGATCATTCCAGAGGATCGCTCGCATCGATGCCGGTCCTCACACTTCGTCGGTAGCTGCAGCCCAAGTCGAATCAGCCGCAACCGACATGGGCATAATCAGTGAGAAACTGGACTGTCTCGAGATCCTCAAGAAGAAATAGATGCAAGGCATGGCCCAGATGGACCAAATTGCCAAGACCATGAGTGACCTGAAGACGCAGATCCTTTGCGTCCAGGAGGCACATACTTCTTCCCAGCAGCCTCCCAAGTCACATGCTGATCCGAGCAGTAGCAACTCATCCCAACCCTCTGCCTCGTACCGCCAGGTTAACTACATCCAGGCAGAGCCGGTTCCGTTGCTACAATACTACCCAGCACAACCGCCATCTCAGGACACTCAGATGGTGGTCTACCAGCCAGAGCAGCCACTGGCAGTTTTTCCTCCACCATCCTTTGAGCAGGAGCCATTGATGGAAGTCAATGGGATTTGGTACGACCGGTACCCTAAGCCTGGGTTTCGTCGCGATCACCCCGGATTCCGTTGGGGCAATAGTGGCTCCTCATCTCAGTAGCAGCCTCATGCTCAAGGACAGCAGAATAGCCAGCCACAGCAGCAGCAATAGCCCCAGTACGTCCAGCAGCAGCAATACCAGCAGGGTCCTTGTCCCGCCTATCAGGGACAACAGTGGAGGCAGCGTCAGCAGCCTCATCAGTCTTATCCCCATCCTCCCCAGTACCAGCAGCAGCAGCAACAACCTCATTTCCAACAGGGAAACCCGTCCGGTTCTCAGGCCCGACGATCTTGCTCGCTTGCTTTCCGAACAGCGAGCATCCTTCCGGCAAGAAATGGATGAGTTCCGGCAGGAGATGAGAGAGATCATCAAAGGCAAGGCTTCCATACCAGCTCAGATTGAACCGAATCCGAACAATCTGAAAAGAAAGTCTGAGCAGGTAGAGTTTACAGAGGACACCTCTCCTAGTGACTCTTTGAGTGATATGTCTTATTCTTTGTATGATGCTGATTTTGTGACTACTAGGAGCGGTAGGATGCCAGCCGGCGGTGCCTCATCTGAGCGACAACCTCAAGAAGCACCAGGAGCGCCAGTTGAGCAGAGTAGCGGTGCTGATGCCGCTAATGATGATGTTGAAGACAGTGGTGCTGAGGCCACCAATGATGGAGATCCAGACGACGGTACTGAAGCCGTCGTGATACCAGATGCAGATGGCGGTGCTGATGCCACCATTTTGGATGCAGAGCCAGAGCGGTGCTGATGCCGCGAAGACAGGTGCAGGTGATGGTACTGAGGACACCACACCTACTTTTGTTGAGCTTCCCTCTGTGATGTTACCACCTTTTGTATCTATGGACTGTGGTAACAACAAAAAGCACAAAAATATGAATAAAGGAAAGGTTTCTGTTCAAATTGCGGATCCATATGTGTTGAATGATGATGATTGTATGGATTCTATTCCTTCACAGGCACAGGGACCTATTCCTAGTCATCCATCTGAGGAGGCCCCTACCATCCCCTTCCCTGAGGCACTCCGTCGGGCGAAGGGGAATAAAAAAGAAAATCAAAAGAAGAACCAGCAGGTAGAGTTCGGCAACCAAATGATTGACAGATTCCACATTCAGCTGACTCTACGGGAAGCATTTGAGCATATCCCCTTCTTCAAAAAGAACTTGAAAGAGACGACTACTGTACGCAGGAAGAAGAGGTACAGAGATCAAATCGATATGCTCACCCATGACACTTGCTGCACCATTCAGAACACATTGCCAACCAAGAGACCTGATATAGGAGCTTCCTATGTCAGATGCGAGATTCTGGAGCAGCGGTTTGATCGTACTCTATTAGACAGCGGCTCTTCTATCAACCTCCTTCTGGCAGCCTTACTCAGCCGATTCGAGTTTGGTCCTCTTCTTCGGAGCAGGAGAGTCCTTCAGTTTGCTGATAGGTCGATTAAGAGGCCGAAGGGGTTGTTGAAGGACGTGGTCGTTACCATTCATGGCCTGACATTCCCCGTGGACTTTGTTGTAATGGACATGGAGATCCCTGAATCGGTAACCGATGCCCCCATCATACTTGGACGCCCATTCTTGGCCACTGCTAAGGCGGTATCCGGCCATGACAGTGGGACAGTGTGTTTTCGCGTAAAGGGTGAGAGCATACAAATATAAACAATCGACAAGACCAGAGCGAGAGAATTAGAATGCTCAGAGCAATCCAGTGATATTGAGCAGACGACAGAGGAAGAGCCAGACATCCACCAGATGTGCGACTTTGTGATGACCGATGATGAATCCATTTGGATTGATCCTGTAGCACAGAACCTCTCCTTGCCAACCGATTCACCATACCTAAAGCTTATGGCAGTCGAGAGCCTGGAGAGCACACCCCTGGACGAGGATACACCTGAGGCTGACAGTGTTGGGACGAGTGGTGATGATGATTTTCAATCTTGTTCATCTTCTAATGATCCCTCGGATTCGGACATTGATTGGGATGATTTTGATGAATATTTGCCGTGTCTGATTCCTTCTGAGCCAACAGCCATGACAGAGTGCGAGCCAGTGCAGTTTATTGATGATTCAGCAGGACACCCTTCGTCAGAAATTTATGCAGAGCGAGAGTTCTCACATGCAGACCTGGTCGCCTTCACACAGACATACCAAAAGCCAGATCTGCCACCTCCCAGTTGTCCAGAACTGAAGCCTCTGCCACAGTCGCTGAAATATAGATTCCTTGCGGGTGAGCCAGATATGCACCCAGTTATTATCTCAGCAGGTTTGACTGGAGAGCAAGAATCTCATCTGATGGAGGTTCTTGAAAGAAACCGCAAAGCAATAGGATGGAGGATAGCTGATCTCCAGGGGATTATTCCGGCTCTGTGCTCCCACCACATCTATCTTGAGGATTGCGCTAGGCCATCGCGTGAGTTCCAACGATGGCTGAACCCGAATCTTCGAGATGTGGTCATGAAAGAAATATCGAAGTGGTGGAGCGCCGATTTTATCTACTCCATCTCCGACTCCAAATGGGTTAGTCCATTACATGTGGTACCCAAGAAGATGGGTATCACTACAATTGTGCATGAGTCTGGAGAGGAGATCGCTACCCGAGTACCCACTTCTTGGAGGATCTGTGGACTACAGACGATTGAATGAGGCCACCAAGAAGGATCATTTCCCGCTGCCATTCATTGATCAGATTATCGAGCGGCTAGCTGGGAAAAGTCATTACTGTTTCCTTGATGGGTACTCGGTATATAATCAAGTGGCCATTGCGCCCGAAGACCAGGAGAAAACGACATTCACCTATCCATTTGGGACTTATGCTTTCAGACGGATGCCCTTTGGTCTATGTAACGCTCCAGCGACATTCCAAAGGTGCATGTTGTCCATTTTCTCAGACATGGTGGGTGACTGTTTAGAGATCTTCATGGATGACTTCTCAGTCTACAGTGATGGGTTCGATGCTTGTCTTGACTGCCTAGACCGTGTGCTTCAGCGCTGCATAGAGGTCAATCTTGTTTTATCTTGGGAGAAGAGTCACTTCATGGTGACTCAAGGGACGGTCCTTGGTCATATCGTCTCCAACAGGGGCATGGAGGTCGATCCGGCCAAGGTGGATATCATTAGAAAACTGAATCCACCATCCAATTTGCGTCAATTGCGGTCTTTTCTAGGGAATGTCGGTTTCTACTGACGGTTCATTCAGGACCTCAGTCGAATTGCCCGACCGCTTACTGATCTGCTGACGAAAGACACCGAGTTCATTGTCAATGATAAGTATCTTGCGTCTTTTGAGACTCTCAAAGGTATGGTTGTTTCGGCTCCTGTCCTTCAGCCACCCGATTGGTCTCTCCCATTCGAGATCATGATGGACGCTTCTGATTTTGCCGTTGGGGCTTTGCTTGGACAGAGGAGGGATGGTTTGCCGTTTGCCATTCACTACGCCAGCCGGACTTTGGATGTCGCTCAGCGGAATTATACTGTGACTGAGAAAGAGATGCTGGTCGTAGTCTTTGCTTTGGATAAGTATCGATCTTATATTCTCGGATCTAGAGTGAAAATTTACACCGATCACACCGCCATCCGGTACTTAATGGCCAAGAAGGATGCCAAAGCACGTCTTACCAGATGGATCCTTCTGCTCCAGGAGTTTGATATTGAGATTAAGGATAAGCCTAGAGTCAAGAATGTGGTGGCGGATCATCTCTCCCGACTGGAGAACCTTGAGGAATCTAAGCCCAGCGCACCTATTACAGAGACATTTCCAGATGAGGCAATCTTGGCTATCACCTCACTCCCGTGGTATGCCGACATTGTGAACTATCTTGTCGCCAAGACGGTCCCACAAGGTTGGCCCAGGCAGAAACTCGAGACCTTCCTGGCAAAGGCCAAGTTTTACCATTGGGAGGATCCCATCCTTAATTAAAGGAGGGGACAACATCTGGAGGATGTGCATTCCTCAAGAAGAGCAGCATAGCGTCCTCTCATACTGCCACAAGCTTGATGCAGGAGGACATCATTCTGGAAAAAGGACATCACATAAGGTGCTCCAATCCGGCCTATGATGGCCTACTCTCTTCAATGATTCTGATGAGTTCGTGAAGAGATGTACTGATTGTCAAAAGATGGGAACCTGCGGACAGAGAGACATGATGCCCATGCAACCCATTCACTTCTGTGATGTTTTTGATGCATGGGGGATTAATTTCATGGGCCCATTTCCTAAGAGTCAGGGATTCGAGCACATTTTGCTCGCTGTAGATTATGTCAGTAGATGGGTTGAGGCCATCCCTGCCCGAGCCGCAGATGCTAAAATCGTGTGCAAATTTTTGAGGAAAAATATCATTTCACGGTTCGGGGTACCTAGAGTCTTGATTTCAGATGGGGGTCTCATTTCATCAATGATAAGGTTAGGGCCCTTGCAGACGAGTTCGACATTGACCATCGGGTTGCCACACCGTATCACCCTCAGACTAATGGTCTTGCCGAAGTATCGAACCAGTAGATAAAAACTATCTTACAGAAGGTTGTCCGCCCAGACCGAAAGGATTGGTCACAACTTTTGGACTCGGACTTGTGGGCCTATCGGACTTCCTTCAAGAATTCATTGGGGACATCTCCCTTTCGACTCGTCTATGGCAAGCCGTGCCATTTGCCAGTGGAAATGAAGCATAAATCCTTTTGGACAGTCACTGAGTTACTGTTAGATCCCGAGAGTATAGGAGAACAGAGAAGAGCAGAGTTGGCAGCCCTGGAAGAACTAAGAGACATGGCCTTTTCTAGCAGCCTACAGTACAAGGAGAAAGTGAAGACATGGCATGATTCCCATATCAGCCATAAACAGTTTGAGCCAGATCAGAGAGTATGGTTGTTTGATTCCAGGCTGAAATTATTTACAGGAAAATTACAGAGCAAGTGGAAAGGTCCGTATGTGGTCAGGAAGGTACATGACAATGGCAGTATTGACATATCCGAACCATCATCTTCCTCTACCTTCCGTGTCAATGGTCAATGCCTGAAGCTATATCTAGATCATGATCCGCCGACCATTGACGTTTCCCCCATTCTTCTGGTATGAGATGTGTTCTTTGACTCATATCATATGCATCTCATACATGGTGATCACTTCCATCTTCCGCTGTACAGATCATCTGTATATATCATGCTTTCATCTGTTAATCTCTTTTCTTCTGTTAATCTCTTTTCTTCTTTTCTTCTTTTCCTTTTCTATTTTCTTTATCTATCAAAAAGGTGTCGTCCCTTGTTGTCAGCGTTCTGTACTTAGGACGTACTTTGTCCTAAGTATAAGGGGGTGAGCACCCCGAGTTTCTTCTATTCATTTCGATCCTCTCCATAGTCTCCTCTTCTTGTCTATACTTAGGGATATCTGACCCTAAGTATAGGGGGAGACAATCTGAGTACGATCTGTTCATTCCCACCCTTGACCCTCCCTGCGTTGTGTATAGTCTGCTATACTTAGGATTATTTTATCCTAAGTATAGGGGGACGGTCAACTTCTCATTCGTTTATTCATTTGTTCATTCGTTTCTTTATTTATTTATTTTTAGACTTGCCTATACTTAGTACGAGTTATGTCTTCTCTTTTCTCTCCGATCTATGAGGACATAGCTCAAGCTAAGTATAGGGGAGTCGTATATACTATGTATATACTTTAGCCATAACTCGTACTTTCGTATTTTCTTAATAATATGGCTAATAATTCTTTAAAATCCATTAAAAACCTTAATAAGAAGGTGTTTTGTTCCTTAAAGTCTTTTTGTATATCAGGTGAAAATGTTTTTTGCAAAATGTTTGAAAAATAGTTTGAAAATCTTTGTGAACATTTATTGAAAACTATTTTGAAAATATTTTGTTACATGTTTTCAACCTGTGAAAAATGTGTGGTTTGTAAAAATTATTTTCTTTGTGTGAAATAAAATGTTTGAAAAATGATTTGCAAATGGTTTGAAAAATGGTTGCAAAAATATTTGAAAAATCTATATATACTATTTTGAAAACCTTTGCAAAATGATTTTCAAATGTGTGTACATGTTTGTAAAATGTTGGTAAAAATTATTTTGGACTATAGTTTTCAAAAAATTATTTGAAAAACTTGTGTCAAATAAGTTTGAGGAATATAGACATCATACCTAAAATCCACTATATATATGTATAAAATTGATCACTTACCCTTGTAAATTCTTAAAATCCACTTCTTGTATATATAAGAAGCACTCCCGTGTAAATATTTTAACCTAGTTTTTAGCCAAAAACTTTTTATTTTCCAAAATCCCAAAAACATTTGCAAAACTAAAATCCAAAAACATTTGAAAAATATTTCTGAAAAATACAAAAAATGCATATGCATCATCTTCTAAAAAAACCCATAAAAAGTTCAAAAGCATTAAAAATTGCATCACAAAAATATTTTCTGCATCGCATTGCATAGCATTCGCATTTTTCAGATTGAGTTTGATAGTTGAACGAGTCTAAGTAAAATCCGGAGATTGGAGCTTGATTGGACCTTAAAATCTACCTAATTACAGGAGCCTTATAGGAACTAGTTTTGAGGTACTTCAGGTCTAGTTGACTTAATTCTTTGAGGATCATGAGACTGGGTTCAATGGATTCTTGACTGTTGAAGTAGAGTATTTCGGAGCACACACACGACTCTTGTTGATAATGACCTAACTTGGACACCTGCACCTTTCACATGGCTCAACTCGGTTGGAGTGGTGAGGGGATTGGATTTGCCGGTATGAGACGCACACAAGTGGAAACATTTGTCCTCCTCTAGGGAGGGAAGTGCACCCCAACCCGTCCAGTGATGAGGAAGTCTAAAGACAGGAGAGTGTAGGTTGCAATAAAGCTTCAAAAGAGGGATAGTCTACTGGCTCAAGAGGAAAAACTCCTTATGTAAATGCTGCTGTGAATAGTATTTCAAAAAAATGTGTTCAGGCATGTACAAAAATAAAAAGCCTGCAAAGTATGTACAAATGTTGTGAAGTCAATAAGCAAGCTTGAGTTTCAAAGTCAAATATGTGAGTCTGCAGCTGGATGACTTGACTACACTGGTCTTGCATCCTAGGATAGGTGGCTACACTGGCTACCGTCCATTCTTCTCTTCACCCCCTCCCCTTGAGCTGGTTGCCACTTGAACTTAGAAGGGAATACCCCGCTCCTCGAGGATGGAGTTGTTGGATTGGGGAATCATTGGGTTGTTGTACTGGAGAAGTCAGTTTCTTTGTCATTCTAGTTGGGGAGAGCCACCATCACTTACACTATACGAGTCAGATTCATAGTCGTAAGAGTTTGCGTATGAATTGAGATATTTTTGACCTGGCTATTGAGGAGACTTGGGCAGAGTTTTGGGATTCTCAAGGACTGTTGGATTTCAAATTCAGTTCTCATTAAGGTTCCGCCCGCACTAAAATTCCAAAGGTCCGACTTAAGCTCCAAACTTTGATTTTGTGAAGACAAGTTTGATAATTAAACTAAATCCAAGTTTTTCTTTTTGTTTTCTTTGTTTTTCTTTTTGCACTTATTGCATAAGTGTTTGCTAGGGACTAGCAAAGGTAAAGTATAGGGGGATGATGAATCCACATTTCATCATCTATATTCTATCATTTTGGCCTCAAAAACCCTAGCAAATGCCTGTAAATAGCATTAAATAGAGCATATTAGCATTCATGCATGTACATGTAATTAGTATATAAAATACTGTAATTAAAGCCAAAATTATAGAATAAATAAAAGAAAAGAAAAAGAATAAAATATTGTAAATATTTTATGACCCGAAACCCCGAGACCTAGGCATCTTGATGAATAGGTCGACAAGGAATAAAGTAGGGGGAGATAAGGGCCAAATACCTATACCTTTTAATTCATTCTTTATTTATTTTGGGACCTATTTTTGGTTCCACATTTTATACATCAAATAAAGAAACATTGTACATGAAAGTTGTAGATAATTAAACAAAGAAAAATACAAAATTTATTTCACTGAAAAATAATGTACAGATAAAAAGTTATGGTCTGAATAAAATTCCAGAATCCCAACTTCCCAAACCCGTATCTCACAAATGAAAACTCCAAATGCAGCAAACTCACCTTTGATTGTATATAGAATAAAATAAGCTATTTAATGGCAGTGGTTTCGCATTTAGCGGAGCTACGGTTTGAAAGTTGAGTTTTGGACCCACACTATACAATTGTACTGATTAAAATATCCAATTTATTATTTATTCATTATTTTTATAATTTTAATATTTTTATAATTTTGTAAATATTACTTATAATAATTATGTACATTAAAACATGAATAAAAACTCAAATAAAATACAAAATAAAATATATGTATATATGATACATAGGTACATTACCTATAATTATACCTATATAAATTATACTTTTATTTTATTAAATATACAAACTACATCAAAAAATTAAAAAAAAAGATATTTATGTATATAAAAGTATTTTACAAATATATAAAATAATAAATTAAAATAAATAAATTAAAATCACAAAATAAAAATCATTTAATAAAATATATAGGTAATATACCTATAAAGGGTATAAAAGTGAACTTGTACTCATAAAAATAATTAAAAATCAGAATAAAATACTACATAAAATAATAAATTTTTTTATTTTATAACTAAAATTTAATTCGTTCTTTTTTTATTTTGAATTTATAAAATCTTTTTCAGGGATTTTTCTTGATTGGTCCACGTGGACCAATCAGGAGACGACCCCAGTTGACCCCGGTCAACTGGTCGTCCTTCCCCCTGTAGCGCATGTCAGGCCTAGTTTTTGACCCGTATTTGCGGATTTTTCTAGGTCAAGCCTTTCACCCTTTCGTCCCGATTCCTTCTGCAAACTTTTGCCTCGACCTTCCATCTTGCTCGCCCTATGATTACATTGGGTTGAGGACCAGCGATTTCATCGATCCACCTTGGTCTTTGGAGCATCCCGGTCACTGGGTAAAACCACTTATAATGAACACCCAGCTTCGATTTGAATTTTGAACGCCTCTCCCACAAGTGTAGCTCCCCTAATCGTACCCAAAGGCCCCTGGAAGGTGACAGCTTCCTCCGGCGACCTTCAGGCGGGTCGAGCACGCACTGAGGTGCTTCCGCAACCTCCCTCAACTCCGATGGTCGAGGTACCCCCCCTCCCTCTGGCTCCGGCCATTGAGGCTGCCCTAACTCCTTTATTTTCCTTGCATTAGTTTCGCCTTAGTTCTAGGATCATTTTGCCTCAAGAAATTTTCGCTCCCATCGATCAAAGCATCCCATCAGGCCCCCTCGTCGGAGCGCACCTCCGACCGAGTCCCTAACCACCGCTTCGCGCCACCTTGTCGCCACCGTGGGGTCCAGGAAACTTGCTCTGGACCCTCTCACTTTGTTTTGCAGGTCAACTTCCTTTGACTCGAGCCTGGGAGCGATTTTGAGACTCGCCGGAGTTCAGCCGAGCCCCATAGCTCCGCCGCCCTCCTCCGCGAGCCTCGACCACCACCGAGGCATTTTGAAGCCCTCGTGAGATAGCCCAGACCTCAGGGAGCCTCCATCCTCATTTTGAAGCCAAGAAGTCCACCGGAGGAGGAGCAGCACCTCGGAGAACCTCGGCTCGCCGGAGTTCCTTCGCGGTTCTTGCTCCGGCCTTCGCAACCGTCGGATCGAGGAGGAGCCCCGGTTCGCACAGCAGCCATTGGATTGCGCCCAATCTCCACCGTCAGATCTTCACCCGAGGATCTAATCCTGGCCGTCCATGAGCGAACCATCATCGAGCTTCCCCGCGCTGCCACGTAGATAAGAGGCTCAGGCCACGCCGTTCGATCAGCTTCAAAGGGGTATTTTGCATAGTCACCCCTTCCTTTTTTGTAATTTTATTATAGTCCAGAAACTTTCCTTTGTAGTTTAAAGTATTTTTTAACATTTATAATTAGGCCCTTGACCTTTCAACATTTGCGTTTAGGTCCTCGGCCACATCACCTCACGTGACCTGTTCATGTGAGGTGTGGGCTTTTTGCAGCGAGGCCCTTGTCCATTTTTGTATTTCGTTTCAGTCTAGGGGATTAAATATTAAGTGTTAAATTTTAGGGACATTTGCAGGTAAGCCCTCGGGCATTTTGGAAATTACAGTTGAGTCCTTCCCAAGCGCGTGCAAGTCACGCGCCCTAGTGGACATTTTGCACCTGTACCCCTGCGGGTCTGAGATTTTGTATTTGGTCCATAAATATGAATATTCAGTATAATATTTTGTTGGAAAATTGCATGTGTGTCCCTCTATGTTCTGATATTTGCATATATATATACCTGCCAGGCTGATTACTTTTTGTGAGTTTGTTCCATTTAATTCATGCATCATTTTATTTCAAAAAATTACCAAAAAAATCATTTAAGCTCATGTCAACTTGCACTTCCACGCCATATTTTTGCATTTTGTTTTTGTTGCATTTTAGCATTTATTAAAAATCAAAAATATGCATTTTAACTACTGTTTGCATTAGAAAATAACAAAAAAATATTAAAACACCTAGAAAAATTCCAAAAAAAATTACCTACTGTCTATTTTATTATATTTTAGTGCCAGTCCAAAAATCCCTAAAAATTTCAAAAGAAAAATCTTAAAAATTAGAAAATACCCAAAAACTTCCAAAAAATCTAAAAAATTCTAGAAAACTCAGAAAAATAGAAACTCAAGTCATGTAGGTTCCTTATTTTATTCCCTTTATTTTAAAATTAGTTTGTAAATATTTTGTGGCTATTTGATATTTTTCATTAATATTTCACCTTCAGCCAGAACATTAGTTCACTGTTTTCCTTTATTTTGCCTTTTAAAAATTTCAAAAATATTCTGAAAAATACCCAAAAATCACAAAATTAGTAAAAATTCATAAAAAGACCAAAAATATAATATTTCTGAATTTTTTAGCATTTTTGCATATCTTTATAAATATTTTATCACCTCTTTTATTACATAGTTCATATATTCCAATATTGAGAAAAAAAGAAAATATAAAATATAAAATATAAAAAAATATAAAAATCAGAAAATTAAAAATCAAAATACAAAATTAAAAATTAAAAAAAATAAAAAAAATAAAAATTTAAAACCCACAAAAATATTTGCATTTGCATAGTGTAGACATACATTCACTTTCACACACACACACAAACACACACACACACACACACACACACACACACCTGTTTGATCTACCCTGCCTTGCTCCCCGTGTTCGAACTCTCTACATACTTGCTTCTATACATCATTTATGTAGAGATACAAATAAATTTTAACTTCACATCTGCTTGTCATTGCTTGATATCTATTGTGTGGGTTAATTATTGATTTTATACGAGATTCATTTGAGGGTCGCCACAGCGACGGTTGTCTCCGCCTTGTGTGAGACACTATTTAGACCCCTTGAATTTCGTGTTAATCAGCTGGAATTTTTTTCTGAATGGTGCAACAAGTGTAATGAGTGAGCACATGGATCTGATCTCTGTGGTTTCTCCTCTTCCTGCGGACTGTAGTCTTCTCTTTCAAGTTCTTTTTGAAGAGGGGGATGTGCTCAAGTGCTTCCTGTAGAGTCAGCTGAATGTGGAATCTGTCAATCATCTGGTTGCTGAACTCTACCTGCTGGGTCTTTTTGGGATTTTCTCTTTTATTCCTCTTCGCCCGGTGAAGTGCTTCAGGGAAGGGGATAGTAGGGGCCTCCGCAGATGGAGGACTAGGAGTAGGTCCCTGTGCTTGTGAAGGAATAGAATCCATACCATGATCATCATGCAACACATATGGATCTGAAGTATAAACAAAAACCTTTCCTTTATTCATATTTTTGTTCTTTTTCTTGTTACCACAGTCCTGAGATACAAAAGGTGGCAACACAACAGAAGGGAGCTCAACAAAAGTAGAAGTGGTGGCCTCAGTACCACCAACGGCACCTGACTTCGTGGCATCAGCATCGCGCTCTGGCTCTGCATCAAAAATGGTGGCATCAGCACCACCATCTGCATCAGGTATCACGACGGCCTCAGTACCGTCGTCTGGGTCTCCATCATTGGTGGCATCAGCACCACCATCATCAACATCATCAACGACATCAGCACCGCTCCTCGGCTCATCTGGCGCTCCTAGTTCTGCTTGTGGCTGTCGCTCAGATGAGGCGCCGCCGGCTGGCTTCCTACCACTCCTAGTAGTCACAAAATCAGCATCATACAAAGAAGACATGTTACTCAAATAATCACTAGGAGAGGTATCCTCTGTGAACTATACCTACTCAAACTTCCTCTTCAGATTGTTCGGATTTGGTTCAATCTAAGCTATTATGGCGGCTTTAGCCTTGATGATATCCCTCATCACCTATCGGAACTCATCCATTTCCTGCCGGAAGGATGCTCATTGTTCAGAAAGCAAGCGGGCAAGGTCATCGAGAGCTGGGTTCTCAAAGGCGAGAACCTGAGAACCGGAAGTGTTCCCCTGCGGGAAATGAGGCTGCTGCTGATGAGAATAATGCTGGGGAGGATGGGAGTATGTCTGCTGAGGCTGTTGACGCTACCTCCACTGCTGTCCCTGATAGGAAGGACGAGGTCCATGCTGGTTCTGTTGGTGGGCATACTGGGGCTGCTACTGCTGCTGGTTGTTCTGATATCCCTGAGACGGAGGCTGCTGCTGGGAAGAGGTGCCACCAGTGGTCCAACGGGATCCGAGGTGATCACGACGAATCCCGGGCTGCGGGTACCAGTCGTACCATATCCCATTGACTTCCATCAATGGCTCCTGCTCGAAGGATGGTGGAGGTAGAACCGCCAGTGGCTGATCCGGCTGATAAATCACCATCTGAGTGTCTTGAGATGGTGGTTGCGAAGGGTAATACTGCAGCAGGGGGACCGGCTTTGCTTGAATGTGGTTGACCTGATGATGTGTGGAAGAGGGCTGGGTTGATCTGCTAATGCTGGGATCAGCCCGTGACCTGGGAGGTTGCTGAGTAGACATTTGTGCCTCCTGGACGCAAAGAATCTGCGTCTTCAGGTCACTCATGGTCTTGGTAATTTGGTCCATCTGGGCCAGTCCTTGCATCTTCTTCTTCTTGAGGATCTCGAGACAGTCAAACTTCTCACTAATGATGCCCATGTCGGCTGAGGCTGATTCGGCTTGGGCTGCGGTTGCCGACGGAGTATGAGGACCGGCATCGATGCGGGCGATCCTCTGAAATGATCCTGCTCCTTGGGGGGGCTTCTAATGTGTGTAGACTCAGGCTTGGGCCATGACTGTCGAGTTCTCTGCCATCCCTTCATAGATGGCCCAAACGTCGTCTTCACCCTTGGAGAAATAGGACCCACCACAAGAGGCATTTACAAGCCCCTACAGCTCCGGTGTCAGCCCACAAAAGAAACTCTGAACCAGATTGGGCTTGGATATATCATGGTGTGGACACCGGTCAATGAGCTCTTTGAAGTGATCCCAAGCTTCATGGAACTGTTCATTAGGGATCATTGTGAAGGTACTGATCATAGCTCTTGCTCCGTTCGTTCGGCCGAGAGGATAATACTTGTTCAAGTATGCGGTCCGGAGTTCTGTCCAAGTATCGACGGACCTCCCCAAATGTTTCAGCCAGTACGCGGCTCTATCAACCAAAGAGAATGGGAAGGCTATCATCTTGATGGTGTCCTCAATCACGAGCCTGTCATGAATTGTACTGTAGTTCATTTCAAATTCTTGCAGATGGAGGTGTGGCTCTTCGGTCGTCAGCCCATGAAATTTAGGCAGAAGCTAAATAGTGTGTGGGCGAATCTCGAAGTCGCCATGGATGGGAGGGAGTCGGATCCATCGATGAGTGAGGAATGTCGCTGGATTGTGCAATTCTCTCATGATTGTCTGTGGCGGCCGTTCCTGATTCGGTTCTCCTCCCTCACCTTCTACAACTGGTATATCACCTCCACCGTCCCCAGGTCTGTCTTCACGTCCTTCTCGCATCTGCCCAATCTCCCTCATGAGATCACCCATAAATACTCCCTGGTCTCGAATCTATCTTTGCATAGTCTCCAGGGATGCTAATAATGAATTGTTGATGGCAGCTTGATCATACAGAAATGTAGGGTGCTCATGCTCATCTGGGTGTTCTCTTCTGTCTGCCATGGCTGGATTCTCTGAAAAGGCAAAAGAACCCATCTCAGGTGTCGTCAAATGTTTTGAGCTCTGTGATGCGCTAAACTCTGAAACTCTTGGACTGATGGAAGGAGAAGAGTGGTTGAGGGGGAACAGGGTGGAAGTGAACTCCGGCTCGGAGAGTGGGTCGGGACTCTCTGAGGTTGTCCTAGATGAATAGGGAGGAGTGCTGGATAGTGGTGCCGCCAAAGATGGCCTAAGAGATCTCCGTCCCATCATCATGATTATTCGAGAAGAGCAAGGTTAAGAAATGAAGAAGAAGAAGTGGATAAAATTGCGCACAATTGTGTGGTGTTTTTGATCTTGACCTAAATTCAACTAGCAATCAAACACAAAACAAGGGGTTCACCAACTCAACGCGTGAAGCCGTGAAGGTTCAACTTTTATCTTTGTAGTTTTTAGCTTGAATTCAGGCAATTATATTTCAACGAGTCCTTAGAGCGCTACGCCTATAGGAGCGAGAGTACTGTCAAAAAAGTATTCCCGTACTTGTCCCCTCCTGTGTAACCTGTAGCCTGCGCTATTTGAGGTCCTTGTAACCCTTCCTGAATCCCTACTCAGCCAAAGAAAAGAGGGAGGAAGCCGATAGGCGAAACCGATACTTCAGATCTCGCTCGCAACGGAATCACCCATGGGCGTGCAAGATCCTACTCGGACGCAAGATGATGAGACAGACACACCCGTGAAGGCGTGGCCTATGCTCGATACTTTGGACAAGGTCGATGCTCTACACAATAGAGAGTCATCAATGGCGACCAAGCCCTACTCGTCTACGTACGATAGTAGCGCCAATACTACGGAAATCTTAGCGATACACAAGGCAGCCACATACTGGGTTTTGGGCACTAATCCTTACAAAGCTGCTCTCTCACTTGGAAGGAGACCTTCCCATGCAACCTGAATACAAGTGAGGGTATTACTCACCCCAAGAAATGAATCCAATTACCCAATTTTATTTAGGTCAAGTTTTCTTTAGCAATCCCTTTTTTAATTTTTTTGGTGTTATCACTTGCTTTGAGTCAATTCAAACAAGCACCTTACGTTTTTGTATTTTCTTTGATTCCTATTTGATCCAAAAATAGAGGGAGAAGAGTCGGAAAAGCAATGCAAGGCAACACCAAGATGGAAATCTCACATTTGTGCCTAAATGATGAATGCTAAGATAGAAGACTTACAGCGCCTCCAGCTCTCTCCATGCGGGATGCAAAATAGGAATTTTTAAACCTAATCTAAATGCCAATATGCACACAGAAATCGTCTTAAGCAGGCAATTGCTAGCGTAAAGAACCACAAGTCGATCACCAATCCTCAATCCTAAAGTCCGGTCTAGGCTCACCCCTCCTCCTCTCGATAAATCGAGTTCAGGAGCAGCGCTTGATAGGGTGGGCTCGCGGCGCGATGGCTCGAAGATGGTGAAGCGACTGTTTAATTTAAACTAAGTCCAAAATGCACTATAGGTACATGCAATGGTTATTAAGGTGTTTGGATCTAATCTACTCGATCAAGCAATGCCTAAAATCTAAGGGCTCATTCCACAAAAGAAAAGAAAAATAAAACAAAACCGGAAAATGACAGCGGTGAAAACACGATAAAAACCACGGTGAGCCCCCAGGTGTACAAGCACCTGGAAATTAGGCCCGAGTGTCCGAAGTGTCCAAGGTACATGTATTATTACAAATTAAATGAATCTCTCTCTCACAAAAGAAAATAAAAGCCGCTAACTATCTCTCTTTCACTCTCACTCCTCCTGCTCTCTCTTGCCGGCTAGGCTAGAATAGCTGACTCCGCTTCCCAAGGATGCACAAGATCCCCTAGGTGATCCTCCTCGATCCACAGTCCCTCGTAAGAAGACAAGAAAGAAGAATGGTCAGATAGCTCAATAAGGTAGATATCAAAAATAGAGAGATAAAGCAAGCAATAGTGTAAACAATCAAACACAATCAATCAAAAACAAGAACTATACGTTGTTGCTCCCCGGCAACGGCGCCATTTGATTTAGTGGGATTTCGGTGGTCTTAAGTTCCACACAAGGCGGGAACTCAGTCGATGTGTCGACCACGCATAAATCCCAACTAAAGTCAACAATGAACCCACAATATATGAATCAAGAAATAAACAAACAACTGTGGAGTCAAATTTATTTTAACTCTACAAATAGGTGTATAGTGGAAGTATGCAGAGTGTCGAACTCAGGGAGCAAGCAGGATAGACCAATGCAATTGTGCAAATTGTGATTGTGATGTGTGTCTACAAGTATGCTATTTTTTGTGGGTTTTTAATTTTTAATTTTTTTATTTTTTATTTTCTTAATTTTGTATTTTGATTTTTAATTTACTGATTTTATATTTTCTTTTTATATTTTATATTTTTTATATTTTCTTTTTCAATAATAGAATATATATATATATAATATAAGAAAAGAGAGGTTAAGATATATTTAAAAATAAGGAAAAATGTTCAAAAATCAGAAAATAAAATGTTTTTGGTCTTTTTATATTTTATGATGTTTTGTGATTTTTGGGAATTTATCTGAATATTTTTGGTATTTTTAAAAGCCAAAATACAAGAAAACAATGAATAATAATGCTAGCCGAATTTAAAATGAGGATGAAAAATACTAAACAGTGCTCAAAATTCCTCAAATTAATTTTAAATAAAAGATACTAAATCAGAGAAAATTTAGAAATTGAAATGGGATTTTTATGATTTTTCTTGGATTTTTTACATTTTTATGAAGATTTTAGGGGTTTTCTAATTTTTAAGGTTTTTGTTTTGAAATTTTTAATGATTTTTGGAAAGTAATTAAAAGACACTAATATAGACAAAATATAATTTTTTTGAAATTTTTCAAAAATATTTGATATTGTTTTGGTATTTTCTAATGCAAACAGTAGCTAAAATGCATGTTTTTGATTTTTAATAAATATTAAAATGCAACAAAAATGAAATGCAAAAATCTGACGTGAATGAGCAAGCAAACAGGAGCCTATGGTATTTTTTGGTAATTTTTTGAGTTAAAATAATGCACTAAATAAATACAAACATCCAATAAAAATCACACAGCTGGTAGGGGCATAAGTGCAAATAGACAAACATACAAGGGCCAAGGTGCAATTTTCACGCAAAATTTATAACTAAATATTACAATTACAGGACTAAACACAAATAACCAGACCCGCGGGGGTACTCTCGCAAAATACCCAATCAAACGCGTGACTAGCACGCGCCTGGGAAGGGTATAAATGCAATATCCCAAAAACACGAGGGCCTTAATGCAAATATTCCAAAAATATTACACTAGTCTTAAAGTATTTGGATCTAAATGAAATAAGCAAACGCTGGGGGGTTCCCTCGCAAAATGCCTGCACCTCACGTGTACTGGTCACGTGAGGTGATGTGGCGAGGGACCTAGTTGCAATAATCGAAAGTTCTGAGGGCTAAGTTGGAAATATTACAAAATTGTAACACAGCCGAGGAAAGACTAAATATCTACTAATAAATACAAAAAATGTGGGGGTGTTGGATGCAAAATACCCCTCACGCGCGATCCAATGGCGGGGAGTCTCCCACTTGACACGTGTCAGCTTCAGGGCCCACGATGTTGCTTCGCCAAGGACGACTCTGATTAGATGATGCAGGTGGTGATCTACGGCTGAGGATCTCAAGATCGGACGGCGGCTGGCACTTCTGGGACCAAGGCACGATCGAACGACTGTGGACCTCCCTGGAAGAACAGGGAAGAACACGGCCGATGGCGAGCTTCGGTCGTCGATCTGGCGGTGCTTCGGTTGTCTCCTTCGATGATGCAAGGCGCAAACTACTCCTGGAATATCCCTTGGTCCACCGACGGAGCCAAAAAGGCTCGAAGAGCTCCGGTGCTCCATGGCGAAGTCCGAGAAGAAAGTAGGTCCACGTACCTCAAGTTCTCCAAAATCAACCCTCCAAGGGGGTCCTTTGAGCTCCTGCATTTGCAAAAATGGATAATGGAGGCGAGGGAAAAATGCCTCGACCTCCAGTGGGCACGTACAAGGGTTGAACGGAGATATGGAGGCTCGTTGGAGCTTGCTCCGGCGAGGGTCGTCGATTGTGCGAATCAAGTGATGGAAATCGATGATGGAGATGGTTGAATGATCCTACGACGATTGTGAATAAAATGGGCAAAGAAAGGGAAAATAAGTACCTCAAAGGAGCGTTCTTGAGGTTGAAAATACCTCAACGGCTAGGTGGCCGGAGGTGATGGAACACGCCCAGATCCTCGTTCAACTCCTCCCTCGATGACTGGGGCTGGATGCTCTCACTACCAGCAGACCAGAAGCTCACAAAGGTGGAGAGAATGGGCCAAAATGAGGTTCGAATTTTGAAAATGGTTGAAGGATGCTTTTTATAGGGTTGACGGATGGGTCTCAAAGATCGAGAGGAAACGCCTCGCACAGCGATCCAAAGCCCAAGATTTTCCTTGGGCATGAATCACTAGTACTCGAGGAGCAAAATTCAGAAGAACGCGACATGAAAGGAGGAACGGGGTGGTCTCCAAAATTCGTCAAACGAGGGTGAAAACCAAGGTCTGACAGGCGCCCAGGAGGAAGGTCAGACTGTTGACCTTGGTCAACAGTCCAGACCAATTGGTTGGTCCACGTGGACCAACCAGGAAAAACCTCCTGAAAATACCTTAAAAATTGATTTAAAAATAGTAAATGATTTATTTAATTTTTGTTTATTTAATAAAAAGTGTTTATTATTTTATAAACTATTTTATTATGATTTTTAATTATTTTTATGATGTATAATTTTACAAGTTGTCTTTTTAGACCTATGTAGGTACATATACCTATATATTTTATTAATTTATTTTTATTTTATGATTTTAATTTATTTATGTTTGTTTATTATTTTATAAATTTATAAAATAATTTTATACACTTAAAAATATTTTTATTTTATTTTTCTGATGTATTTTGTACACTTAATAAAATAAAAGTATAAATTATACAGGTTTGTATATATGTATTTTACCTATGTCTTTTATATACAAGTATTTTATTTAGAGTTTTCTTTGAGTTTTTATTCTTATTTTAATACATATATTTATTATAAATAATATTTAAAAAATTAAAAAAAATATAAAATTATAAAAATAATGAATAAATAATAAAAAGAATATTTTAATCTGTACAAGTATACAATAGGGGTCCAAAACTCAACTTTCAAACCGTAGCTCCGCCAAATGCGAAACCACCACCATTAAATAGCTTATTTTGAACTATATAATTAAAGATGAGTTTGATGCATTTGGAGTTTTCATTTGTGAGATACAGGTCTGGGAAGTTGGGATTCTGGAATCTTATTCAGACCATAACTTTTTATCCATATACTATTTTTGAATGAAATCAATTTTGTATTTTTCTTTATTTAATTATATACAACTTTCATGTACAAAGTTTCTTCATTTGAGGTATAAAAAGTGGAACGAAAAATGGGTCCTAAAATGAATAAAGAATGAAATAAAATAAAAGGTATTTTCTTGGTATTCTGACCCTTATCTCCCCCTACATTATTCCTTGTTGACTTATTCATCGAGATGCCTAGGTCTCGGGGTTTTGGGTCATAAAATATTTACAATATTTTATTCTTTTTCTTTTCTTTTATTTATTCTATAATTTTGGCTTTAATTACAGTAGTTTATACACTATTTACATGCACATGCATGAATGCTAATATGCTCTAATTAATTATTTTTACACGCATTTACTAGGGTTTTTGAGGCCAAATGATAGAATAAAGATGATGAAATGTGGATTCATCAATGGTACAAGACACTAAATTCACTGTGGATTTTATTATCTTATACTTTGATTCCTCAGTACTATTACAGGATGCTGCCATTATTCTTGGCCGGCCTTTTCTGCGAGCAGCCAAGGCCGTGATTGATTATGGAACATATAGTGTCACATTCCATTCAGCAGCACAGAGACAAACTTCGAGCCAATAGAGACGCTGCCAGCAGATGAGGGTGATTCCAAACCATCAGATTCCAAGACATGTGTGATCATGGCTGAGTTACAACATGATCCTATCCTTCCTGATTCTATCAAGTCCCAAAATCTCTTCTCCATAGAGGAAAGCTTGGAGATCACATCTTTTGGTGATCCGAGTACACATGTCTGGAGATGTGTTGACGAAATTCACAGTGTCTATGTCATTGAGAAGAAACTGCTGGTGGCATGTACTTCGAAGGATGAAACGGATCCAATTGAAGATCTTCAATTCAATACTTCTAGTAGCAAAGTTATTGAGCCCATTTTTCACGAAGATTCAGCTAAAAGCTTTGCTGATGAGGAGATAGTTCAGATTGCAACAGAGTTTGATATTTTCATCACGTCTACTTCAGAGACCGTGGAGCAACTTTCAAAGATCAGCTTTGTCCATCTCTTCGGCCATCTGGACCGCTCCTCACCGGTCGACATAGATCAAGGATCCTCTGATTCGGATATGGATATCTTTAAGGATGACCCTGATGTTGACATGCATTTGTACATACTATTGTTCCTCGATCGCGCAAGAAGGCAACTGTTCGACTTTCTTGAGCTTGTACAGTTTGTTCATCTTGTATATATTATCGATTTTATTCTTTCCTTTCCCTTTGCCTTACACCCTTAGGTTGATCTAGAGTTTTGCTATACTTAGGATGCGCTTGATCCTAAGTATAGGGGAGTGTAGACACCGTTGTATTTTTCATTCATCCTGTTCGATCACCCTTGTTGTTGCTTATACTTAGGGCATGCTTCACCCTATGTATAGGGGGGTGATCTCGCTCATTCCGTCTTTTGATCGTTTTCAATTTGTGTATCATCTGCTCTCTCGCTTGTCCCTCACCTTTTGATTTTCTTCTCTATACTTAGGGATATTTTACCCTAAGTATAGGGGGACAAGTCGAGCCGTTGAGTTGTGTACATTCTCATGACCTCAATCATCTTTGATTTTGAGTCCGCTATTCTTAGGACCGCTTGATCCTATGTATAGAGGAGATGATCGATTTCTATTCATTCATTCGTTATTTTTAATTCATTGTATTATAAATTCTTTTCACCGATCTATACTTACCTCGAGTTATGTCTTCTTTTGCCGCTTCTTTGGTCACTATGAGGACATAGTTCATGCTAAGTATATGGAGGTGTCATATATATATATGTTATATACTTTAGAAGCCATAACTCGTACTTAATTGTATTTTTAATAATATGGCTTCTTAAAAGTATGGGAGTATATTTTGAGTTTTTAAAAGCCGTAAGAAAACCGTAAAAATATCTTATTAAATATAGCTTAAAATTTATATATAAAATTATTGTAAAATTCTTTGATAAAATCCTTTAAAATTTGAAAAATAAAATCTTATAAAAATCTTGTATAAAAGTCGTATAACATGTATATAAAAGTTGTATAAAATTCTTTGTAAAATACACAAAAATCCGTGTAAAAATTTGTGTAATTCGAATTAATTCACTAACTCTTTCAAAAAGACCCTTAAATATTGAAAGTTTAAAATTCACTAAAATTTGCAAAAATTTTTAAAATCCACTTAAAACATTTAATCTGAAAAAAATTACCTCATAAAAAAAATGTTGCATTCATTCGCATTTTTCAAAACAAGTTTGATTCTTGATCCAGATGGATCTATGTCTGAGAGATGGAGTTGGTTTAGGCCTTAATCCATTTAATTCTAAAGGGACTTGTTAGGAATGGGAATTGAGAATCTTCAGGTCTTATAGACTTAATTCTTTGGGTTCCATGAGACCATGTTCGGAATTCAACTTGGAAGTGCCGAAGTAGGACACCCGGTGTCATCTGTTTAACTCTTCTCCGTTTGAATCAATTTTGAACTCATGCACTCTACACTTAGCTCGACCTGCCTAGGGCTACGAAGGGCAATCCATTTCGATGGTGTGTTTCTATCCTTGTCTAGCGGTGATGAGATCTTAAGACAGGAGAGATTGGGGTTGAAATAAAGCTTCGGATGAGGGAAGGATCTGCTGGCATAATTTAGTCCAAGACCTCAAAACATGGGCGGAAAAAAGATTCTATATCCATCGAGGCATAAAAGACCGATGCAATGCAACAATTATCTCTATGAAAAAGAAGTCGAATACACCAAAATCCAAAAATGACCACAATGGTCCGAGCTTCAGAATAGCCTGCATGTCTTCGTGGAGATTTGGCTAAATTGGCCAAGCTTCACAGGAGATGTGATTACACCGATCACACTCCAATTCTCTTCCAATTCTCCCTACTTTTTTCTATACTCGATTGTGAACATAGTACGACCTGACCTTAGAATGAAGTACCTCCCTCCTCGAGGATTAAGTTGCTGGACAAGGGCCCAATGGGAGTGTGTAACTGGATGGGCAGTTTTCTTTGCTTCTCTAGAGCGGGAAGAGCTAACACCTTTCACACACAGTACAAATTGCTTTCAAAGCTGAAAAGTTTGCGTGATGAATAGGTGGATCTGAGCTGGTTGTTGGGGTGAATCTGGATAAGGATTTGTGTAAATTGAGGGCTGTCGAGGCTTAAATCCTAATTCTAATAGAGTCCCGATACACTATTAATCCAAAGTTCTGAATGCAGGCTCCAAATTTTGGGTGAGGTGAAAATCGATTTAAAGAAATAATCATGTTCTATATTCTTTTATTTTCTTTTTTCTTTTCCTTTTTGCTTGCATTTATATATAGAATAAGTGTTTGCTAATGGACTAGCAAAGGTAAAGTATAGGGGAATGATGAATCCATGATTCATCGCCTTTATTCTTTCATTTTGGTTAAAATCCTTGGTAAAATACATGTAAATAATCACTAAATCCAATTAATTAACATTCTAACTACAAATATTAATATTATATATTTAACACATATTTTTACAAAAATAAAAGAATAAAAGAAAAGAAAAGAAGGATGTAAATATTAAATATATACAGATTGATCCAAACCCCCAGACCAGGTTAATATTGACTGGGTCGACAAAAGAAATAAGTAGGGGGAGATAAGGATCTTAATTTATAAAAATTTTCAGAAAATCAAGACCAAAAATATAATTTACCCATTTTTCACATTGTAAATAATTCACCTATTTATTTTATCATCAAAACCACTTTAAACCAAAATACTCCTTTTATAAAAGTTGTTCATAAAAATATATATTATTTTATAAAAATATCAGAAAAATATTTTAGTATAAAAATAAAATAACTACAATGAACCGTAAAAGCCGCAAAACCTGACTTCCAAGGTTCATAACTATTTATAAAAAACTCCAAACTAACCAAACTCATTTTTAAAATCTGTTTTGTACATATTATTATTTATTAAAAATATCAAGAAAGATATTCGGATAAAACCGACGAGTTTCGGCTTTTTGGACCTGTTGTATATATGTACTATATGTAGAAATTTCCCCGAATTTGAATTAAATAACAATAAATCTGATTAACTTAATTCTTTTTCCTAAAATCCTCAAAAATTGTATATAAAAATATTAAATTATAATCAAGCTTAAATACCAATAAAACCCGAAGCCTTGAAGCTGTACTTTTTTCTTCCAGACCTCATAACTCGGTCGTATGAACTCCGAATTAAGCAAACTCGATCCCAAAAATTATATTTTTCAATTATCTACAAAATGACACTAGTTTCGCTAAAATCAAAGTAAATACGAAAAATACTGTTTTCGGGTCAGTACTGGTATATTGTACAATAAACCGTAACTTTTATTATTATTTAATACATTATATATTTATTCATTTATTTATTTTTAATAAAATAAATAATATTTTATTTATTTATTTATTTAAATTATTTATTTAATTAATCTATTAAATTAATGAATTAATTATCTAATACTTAATTACTTAATTATATACTTAATTACTTAATTAACTATTTAAATAATTTATTAATTATATTTATTTATTAATTACTTATTTAATTTTGAAATTATTATTAATTAATTTTATTATTAATTATTTAATTATAGTATTTTTATTTCTCCCGCCTTCTTTTTCTCTCTCTCTCTTTTCTTTTCCCCTTCTCTCTCTACCTTTCCATTTTCTTCCCAGACTCTTCTTCTTCCTCCATCTTCTTCTTCCTCCCACTTCCTCTTCTCCTCCTTCCCCTTCCAGCTCCTCAACCACTGCCAACAAACCCAACGGCCGGCCGTTGGCTGGCCGTTTCTCCAACCCCCTACGCTATCGTCACCGCTGGCGGTGACAAGCTCCATCTTCCTCTAAATATAGCCGACCCCCCCTCCATTGATCCACATCCGCCATTTTGTTTCCTCTCATCCACCGAGTTCCGGCAGAGAAGGGAGTGGGTGATAGACCTCCATTTCTCGTCGTCGAGCAGGGAGAGAGAGAAGTTCCGGCGAGATCATCTACCTCGATGAAGCTTTGTTACGCTGCCGCGCTCTAGCCTCCGTGGTCGCTCGCCGCCGCGTTCGAGGTCACGATTTCTGGAGTCGCTGCTCCAGATCCTCTGGAAATCCCATCCGCATCAATCGTTCACTTCGTCATCATATCCAGGTTCTCCCCCTTCTTCTTCTCAATCCATGTCTTCTCTCTTTGATTTCTCTCCTTCCTCGCTATTTTCTCCCATACCATTTTTTTCAAATCAACTCAAATCATATCTCCAGAGTTGATCCCATATCCTTCCACCAATCAATCATTAATCCCTCATCCACATTTGATTGGTTATTAAATCCAGGCTGAGAGCAAGTATCTCGAGCCATTTGAAATTACTCACAGGTGTGTGCTTCTGGAGCAAAGTAGATCAAGGAGCAATCGAGCATCTTCATTAACTTTGCATGGAATTCAATTTCATAGCTGCACTCAGATTAGATTTGAAAGCTTCATCGGCACATGTGGAGTACCGGAATAGCACCGACGTCATCAAGCCAAACACATGGACCCCATTAAAAAAACGAGCATCGGTGATCTATAAGGACCAAAGCATTGCAACTTTGGATACTAACAACCATCAGCCATCAAATATTGTCGAACATAAAGCAAGCCGTCTGGAAACTTGAAGAGTTTAGGGAAGAACTATACTAGCATGTGATCTGTGAAGGGGAAATATAACAACTGTCTGATTGAGCTGACAGCAACCGCACGATCATCTTCACATCCAACGCATGTTGGCATGCCGCGTGCCGAATTCACGCTAGTTCAACAGCCCTACCTCTTAGCATGCCTCACACGCTTTGCACGTGAGGAATCTGAACATTTTGGGCCTATTGTCGGGATACCCTCGACGTTTCATGAATTTTCCAACAGGCTCCTGGCATTAGCTGAAGACAGCAAGTGAAGCCCCTCACGCGGATAGAACATTCTCACTGTGACTTTTGTGCATCAGTCCCTATAATTCCTGCTATTAACATGAACGTCCTCTATTTCCAAAAAAATGCATATGTATCCCTAAACTATATACATAGCCCTATACATAATAAAAAAATTATAATACATCAAAATACAATAAAAATTCGTACAAAAACAATACCATATTATATACAATATTGAATGATATTTTGAGAAAATAAAAAAATAATTTTTAGTATTAAAAATTCATTAAAACACCTAAAAGAATAATATAACAAACTTTAAAAATTTAAAAAAATAAAACACTTTAGAAAAAATTCTAATTACCATTAGCAATTTTTTGTTATATTTTGCATTATAAACTAGAAACAAAATAAAAATTAAATATTAATATAATAAATATATATAATACACAAAAACTTCAAAAATTCATAACTAAATAACTAAAAATCGTCTAAAAATGCACAACATACCGTTTTGAAGGTAATTTTGTCTACGTTCTATTAAAAATAAAATAAAAATATTTTCTCAATATTTATAACTTTAAAATTCCAAAATATTTTATAGTTTTTTTAAAAAACTTATTTTTCACCTTAAAAATAAACCAAACTACATAAAAATACTAAAAACCTTTTAAAAATCCATAAAATAGTAAAACAAATTTAAAATCTAAAAATCACAAAATAAAAATTAAATAAAAATTAAAATATTTTCTAAAATAATAAAAAAATTCATAATATACTTAAAAATTACAAAAACAATATAAAATTCATTAAAAATCAAATAAAAATCTAAAAAATATTTAAAAATAAAATAAAAATTAGGAACTATGTAACCTTAGTTTATATATAGTTTTCCCTAGTTTAACAATAGTTTGCCTCTCTGAGTTTGACACTTCCGTATTTGATACTATACATCTTGTTTAGTGGTATAAATAAAATAAGAAGATTAACTAATACTTAATCTTTTCTGACAAAACTCATCTGGTCGATACAACGACCGTGGCATTTTCTCTGTTTCTTTCGCATGGATAAAGAAGCTGATCGGGTGACGCATTTTTCAAAGATCTGGGGTAAATTTTATACAAATGGTGAAGGGCAATCTTGAGACTGAGATTGCATGCAATTAGGTGGTGATTGGTGGAGTTTAAGAGCATGGCGTAGTAGAGGGTGATGGAGTGATTATAGTTGGTGAAGAGCTCGAGGTGACCAGGCACATGGAGAAGGTGTATAAAAGTGGATAAGAGAGTAGCTTCAGAATGTACGGGGTGGTTTCACGTGAGGGGGTGATGATGCGCCTGACAACTGGGTTAAGTATGTAATAATCAAAGGTCGTCGTGACCCAAATCAGCAAGCGCGGTCAATCGAGAAAAATGATCAAAACCACTCGGAAAAAGATAGAAATCAAGAAAACATATGTGTAAGCGGTCTTTCGCTATTCTTTTTACCTGGTATAGCGACCAAGGTCGAACACAAGGAGCACGATTTAAAAACTATGTAGTCAATTTTCCAAGTTAATTTTTAGTGGTTTTTTTTTTACTTTTATATTTTTTTGTATTTTTAAAACAAGCACACTATTCACAAACACAAGCACACATTTTTTTTGTATTTTACAATTTTTTATTTTTTTTATATGGAAAAAGCACAAAAAATGGACAGGAATTAAAACAAGTCAAAACACAACTATAGGAATTTTTGTGGGATTTTTAGGCAATTTTTGTAATTTTTTTATTAATTTTCAAAATGTAGACAGAGAAAAAGACACAAAAACACTAATTTTGAATTTTTTAAATATATTAAATGACAATAAAAATCGATGAAAAATTTGTACAATGACAAGCACTATAGGAGGAACTAACACAAATTTTTGCAAAATTTTTAGCACAAGATAA
Organism: Ottelia alismoides; assembly: GCA_037367405.1. NCBI lineage: Eukaryota > Viridiplantae > Streptophyta > Magnoliopsida > Alismatales > Hydrocharitaceae > Ottelia > Ottelia alismoides. The sequence continues at coordinate 467,759 of JAZKJV010010282.1, forward strand.
ACAGTTATTTCAATCAAAAGAGAGCAAATTCGAGTTCTGCAGTAACAAGGACGTAACTGTAATTATTCAGTTTGTTTGCATCGAAAGTTAACAATAAGAAACAACAGGTAAATAAATGCAAATTACCCAAAATATCTGGAGCTTAAGGGTCTTTTTGGCAAAACTTTAAACCTTCCTGGATAGATATGCAATTTTTCCTTTTTTTAATTTACCTCTCCCTAGGGTTTCTCTGTATGTTTCTTGTTCACACGGATTAGCCGCCACCGCCTATGGGAGATGGCGGATCTGGAGACTCGCGGGCGGCCGGAGGGGCGCGCGTAGGCGCCTGGAGGGATCAGCGCGGGGCGGTTGGCGAGCCGCGCGCCCGCGCGACACACGCGCGCGAGGAGGACGCGCGGAACCAAGGGAGCGGATGGCGGTTTCCACGCGGACAGGAGATGGCGGGGGTTGACTCCGCCCTCGCACGGCGTTGGCGGCTGTTGGAGGCTGCGGTCGGCGGGTTGGGGGCCGCGGGGGCTCGGCAGAAGACCGCAGCAGCGTGGAGGGAGGCTTCAGGCGGCGTGCGTGGCCGAGATCTGAGGAGGCGCGACGGCTCGTGCGCAGGGGCGCGACTTCGGGCGGCGCCAAATGGAGGATGGGGGGGGACACGCGGAGGAGGTCGGATCTGCGGGGGTGTCGCTGGAGGCGGAGGGGCACGCTCGGGGCGGCGCCGCCGTCCACAGGGAGAGAGCAGGAGGTGCGATCAGGGGGCGCGCGGAGCACCGCATGCCGGCGCGACTGGAGATGGAGGCCGCCGGGTGTGGGAGGCGGTGATGGCAAGAGCAGGTGGTGGGCGGCGTTGCAGCCCGCTGGTGGAGTTCACGGCCCCTTTTTTATTTTTTTTTATTTGCCTGCAGGAACTGTTAGGAAGAAAAAGAATGCATGTTTTTTTTTTATTTTTTTTTTGATAGGGAAATGTAAACAGCAAACTAATTTTTTTATTATCTTTTTTTATATATATTTTTTTATTTTCCTGCAAAACAAATTGTTAGATAGAAAAACAACTATTCATTTTATTTGTATTATTTTTTTATTTATGCACAAATATAGGAACTGTGAATGAAAGGATCTCGACGAGATGATGGAGAGATCCAAGACTTCGGTCACCGTGCGTGACCGAAGGTGGAGGATTGCGTGAGATAGAAATAGAACGCGTGGAGATCGGGAGATGATCTGAAAAATCGATTTCGGAGGCGGAAATAGGTGGTGAAAGTTTTGGTGAATCCTAAAGATCTAACAACTAATAAACTAGGAGAAAAATTAGAACTACGATTATCTACGAAAAAGAACAGGAAATAAAGTTGGGATCTCACCTTGAGATTGGAAATGCTATTGTGGCCTCGACGACGACCGAACGCTGTCACCGGACGGCTCGGAGGCTAAGCACCCTTCTTCGACGAGTAGCTTCTCGGAGGTCGGGCTCCTCTCTCCAAAGATTGATCAAAAAAGAAATGAGGGAGGAGGAGCCCATTAAAAAGAAGACGAAGGTCAGAAATGGAGATATTTACAAAAATGGAAGGTGTTGATTGTGTGAATTAAAATAATTAATTAAATTAATAAATTAATTAATTAAATAATTACGAAATTCGAAATTAATAAATTAAAAAAATTAATAAATTAATTAGAAATTAATTGGCCACCTTAATGGTGGCCATTAAGGGCATGCAATCAAATCATATATATAAGGCATGTTATAAAATCAAATCAATCAATTAAAATCAAATAATTAAATAAATAATTCGGAATTAATTTAAAATAATTAATTAATGTTAGGTAATTAAATTTTTTTGGTGGATTTTATAAATGGAAGTTAGTGGCATACATATATTATATACATAAGATATAATGTACATAGGACCAAATAAGGAAATATTTTTTATACAAGATATTTTTTATTTTATTTTTTTTTAATTTTTATTTTTATTGAAAACAATATTTATAATATATACATTAAGTAAAACTAAATATTAATAATTATATACAACAAATACATGGGTAAACTGCACAATACACCCCAGAAAACCGACTTTTTAACCGTAACTCCAAAAAATACGAAACCACAGCCATTTGAAAGATAATTTAATTTATAGTATTATGGAAGTGAGTTTGGTTCGATTTGAGCTTGTATGGAGCCGGAATTGATGTTTCAATTATTGCATTACGGCTTTCTCTGGGTGTAATTATTTACATTATATACATTTTTTTATTTTACAAATATTTTTATTATTTATAATACAAATTTATTTACAACTCTTATTTACAAAAATAAGTGATTTGAGGTCAAATTATATACAAATAAAATAATGTAAGTTTTATACATATATACATGAAAAATATGTACAAGTTAATTTTTTGGATTTTCTGATAGACAACCTTATCTCCCCCTACTTTATTCCTGGTCGATCAGGTCAAGTCTTGACCTTCTCTCGGGGTTTGGGTCAGTCTGTATTTATTGCATAAATACCTCCTTTTCTTTTTCTTTTCTCCTTTATTCTTTTATTTATTTACAAAAAGTGTTAAAAATGAATAATTAACAAATGCATGCAGAATGGTAATTTTATGGAATTAATGGGTATTTACAGGTATTTGACTAAGGAAAAGATGCTAAAATAAAAGAATAAAGGCGATGAATCGTGGATTCATCATTCCCCTATACTTTACCTTTGCTAGTCCCTTAGCAAACACTTATTTGGAAAATAAGTGAAAATAAAAATAAAGAAAAGAAAAAGGAAAGAAGTTAGAACAATGTTGACTTTCAAACTTATCTTCATAAAAATGTAGTCTGGAGCTCTGTCGGACCTTTGGATTATTAATGTGTCGGAACCTTAATGGGACATGGATTTAAAACCTAACAGCCTCTAAGTTCCATAAGACTCCTATTCAGGTCTCCTCAACAGTCAGATCAGAACAAGTCTACAGACACAAATTCTTATGACTATGAATTCTTACTTGTACGTGTAAGTGAAATATAGCTTCTCATCTCAGAAGTAACAAAGATTCAGCCTCTCTCAGCAAGGTAACTCAATAACCCGGTCTGGCAACTCTTCCCTCGAGGAGCGGGGATATTCCCTTCTAAGTTCAAGTACAACCAGCTCAAGAAGAGGGGATGGAGAAGAGAATGGACGATAACCAGTGTAGTTACCTATCCTTGGATGCATGACCAGTGTAGCCATGTCACCCGCTGCAAGCTCATAAATATATGACTTTGAAGCTCTTATTCTTTTTTTTTTACAGGCATTTTATTTTTCTTTCAGGCCTGTTCACTTTTGGAGATTTTGCTTCCCTTTTTTTTTTTTGAAATATATACAAGGTGCAGCATGTACATAAGGAGTTTTTCCTCTTGAGCCAGTAGACTATCCCTCTTTTGAAGCATTATTGCAACCCCACAGCTCCTGTCTTTAGACCTCAACATCACCAGACTAGGTTGAGACGCACTTCCCTCCCTAGAGAAGGACGAGAGGTTCTGCCTAGATGTACTACCCTCGTATGCTACCCCAAGCCAAAAGATTCTGCCCCCTCACTACCTCATCCATGAAGAGCTACGTGTAAAGTGCAGTGTCCAAGGTAAGCCACGGTCTGAAAGAATCATGTGTGTGTTGTTAAATGTTCTACTTAGACTCATCAAGATGACATGTGAACATAGTCTTATGGACTCAAAGAATTAAGTCACTAGGACCTGAAAAAGTCTTAAATCCAAATCTTATAAGGTTCCTCTGAAATTAAGTGGATTAAGGTCCAACTAAGCTCCATTCTTCAAATTTATTCCAGACTTAGTTTAATAGTCAAAATCATCCTGAAAAATGCTCATGCAAATGCAAGAAAATATGTACATGCAAGGAAAAGAAAACAAAATCTTTTTGTGAAACAATTTTCAAAATTTTGAAATTTTTATGGATTTTTGAAAAATGATGATGCACATGCAAAAACCTTTTTTTTTTTGCAAAAAGTTAGTAAGATATACAAATATATACAAGATTTTTTTATTGTTGTTTTTTTTTAATAGGAAAAAATTCATATTTACACAAGAGTGAGTTGGTTATTTTACAAGAATGAGATGCAAGAATTTACAACTTGAGTCATTTATACAAGTATATACAGAGTGGTTTTTTTAATTGAATTTTTTTTCATCATTTTTTTTTGAGTTTTTTTTTGAGTATTTACACTGTGTTTTAGCCATATAAAAATAATGTATGAAAGTACGAGTTATGGCTAAAGTATATATACAATATATACGACACCCCCCTATACTTAGCTCGAACTATGTCCTCATAGTGATCAAAGAGCTGGAAAGAAAGACATAACTCGTGCCGCATATAGAGGAGTGAAATGAATAGTATACTACAACGACGAATAAAAGAATGAATTCAATAAGAGTCGGTGATCCCCCTATACTTAGGATCAAGTAATCCTAAGTATAGCAGACTGTACACAAAGGGAAAACCGAGGAGATGAATATACAGAGTCTACCTCCCCTATACTTAGGGTAAAATATCCCTAAGTATAGGCAGCAAAGCAGAGGTAAAAAGAATCAAAAGAATAATCAAACGTCTGACACCCCCCTATACTTAGGGTAAAGTACACCCTAAGTATAACATAATCATAAGATGGAAATGGGGTGTTTAGACAAAAGAGTGTGTGATATGGACATCTGGATCTATACAATTGTGAGAGAAATTGAAAATCAGGCATGAGATGCAAATGATGTGAGTCAAAGACTACATCTCATGCAAAATGAATCGGGGCAACATCGACGATCAGCGGTTCATGATCTAGATATGGCTTCAGGCGCTGACCGTTAACTCGGAAGGTGGATTCAGATGACATCTCAGATATATCAATGCTGCCATTATCGTGCACCTTCCGGACCAAGTATGGTCCCTTCCATTTGCTCTGCAACTTCCCTGGAAATAGCTTTAGCCTTGCATCGAATAACCATACTTTCTGATTCGGTTCAAACTGCTTATGGCTGATGTGAGAATCATGCCATATCTTTACTCGTTCCTTATACTGTAGGCTACTCGAGAATGCTGTGTCTCTAAGTTCCTCCAGGGCTGCCAATTCTGCCTTTCTTTGATCTTCTACACTCTCTGGATCCAAAAATATCTCAGTAACAGCCCATAGTGACTTATGCTTCAGCTCAACTGGTAAGTGGCACGGCTTGCCATAAACGAGTCGGAATGGAGATGTACCCAATGGAGTCTTGAAGGATGTCCTATATGCCCACAAGACCGAGTCCAAAAGCTGTGACCAATCCTTTCGGTCTGGGCGGACTACCTTCTGCAATATAGTCTTAATCTCCCTGTTAGAAACCTCAGCAAGACCATTCGTCTGTGGATGATAAGGAGTGGCAACTCTATGATCTATGCTGAACTCGTTAGCAAGGGCCCTTACCTTGTCATTGATAAAATGAGTCCCCCCGTCTGATATCAACACTCTAGGTACCCCGAACCGTGAAATGATATTTTTCCTCAAGAATTTGCAAACGGTATTAGCATCTGCGGTTCAGGCGGGGATGGCCTCAACCCAACGACTCACATAATCTACAGCAAGTAAGATATACTCAAATCCCTGACTCTTAGGAAATGGGCCCATGAAATCGATGCCCCATGCGTCAAAAACCTCACAGAAATGAATGGGCTGCATCGGCATCATATCTCTCTGTCCACAAGTGCCCATTTTCTGACAGTCAGTACACCTCTTCACGAATTCATCTGAATCCTTGAAGAGGGTAGGCCACCAAAGGCCGGATTGAAGCACCTTCTGTGCTGTCCATCTCCCAGAATGATGTCCTCCTGCCTCAAGCTTGTGGCAATAGGTGAGGACACTATGTTGCTCTTCTTGAGGAATACACCGTCTCCAGATGCTATCCCCTCCTTCATGATAAAGAGTGGAATTCTCCCAATGGTACGACTTGGCTTTTGCAATAAAGGTCTCAAGTCGCTGTCTAGGCCAATCTTGTGGGACCTTCTTCATGACAAGGTAATTCACAATATCAGCGTACCATGGAAGTGAGGTGATTGCAAGGATTGCCTCATCTGGAAAAGTCTCTGTAATAGGTGTAATCTGATCCGAATCCTCAAGGTTCTCTAAACGGGAGAGGTGATCCGCCACAACATTTTTGACTCCAGGTTTATCCTTAATCTCTATATCAAACTCCTGGAGTAGAAGGATCCATCTGGTCAATCTGGCTTTGGCATCCTTCTTTGCCATTAAGTATCGGATGGCGGTGTGGTCAGTATAAATAGTCACTTTAGATCCAAGAATGTAAGATCGAAACTTATCCAAGGCAAAGACTACAGCTAGCATCTCTTTCTCTGTGACTGTGTAATTCCGCTGAGCGGCATCCATTGTTCGGCTAGCGTAGTGAATGGCATAAGGCGCTCCATCTCTCCTCTGTCCTAGCACAGCCCCTATGGCAAAATCAGAAGCATCCGTCATGATCTCGAATGGGAGAGACCAATCAGGCGGCTGAAGGACAGGAGCCTCGACAACTAGATTCTTGAGAGTCTCAAATGATGCAAGACACTTATCATCTACAAGGAACTCAGTGTCTTTTGTCAACAAATCTGTGAGCGGTCGGGCAATTTTGCTGAAGTCCTGTATGAACCGTCGGTAAAAACCGACATGCCCCAGAAAAGACCGCAACTGTCGTATATTGGACGGTGGATTGAGCTTCTTGATGATATCCACCTTGGCCGGGTCGACCTCCATGCCCCTATTGGAGATGATGTGGCCAAGGACCGTCCCCTGAGTCACCATGAAGTGACTCTTCTCCCAAGACAAGACTAAGTTGACCTCAATGCAGCGCCGAAGTACTCGGTCTAGGTACTCAAGACATGCATCAAAACTGTCACCATAAACCGAGAAATCATCCATGAGGACCTCTAAAAATTCACCAACCATGTCCGAGAAAATAGAGAGCATGCACCTCTGAAATGTAGCCGGGGCATTACATAATCCAAAGGGCATCCGTCGAAAAGCATACGTCCCAAACGGACAGGTGAACGTTGTTTTCTCTTGGTCTTCAGGCGCTATGGCCACTTGATTGTATCCCGAATACCCATCCAGAAAGAAGTAGTAACTCTTCCCAGCTAATCTCTCAATGATCTGATCTATGAATGGTAGCGGGAAGTGGTCCTTCTTGGTGGCCTGATTCAATCGTCTGTAGTCTACACAGACCCTCCAAGAAGTGGGTACTCGGGTGGCTATCTCCTCTCCGGACTCATTCACAACTGTGGTGATACCCGTCTTCTTGGGTACCACATGCAATGGACTAACCCACTTAGAGTCAGAGATGGGGTAGATAAAATCGGCGCTCCACCACTTAGATATTTCCTTCATAACCACTTCTCGAAGATTCGGGTTCAGCCTTCGTTGGAACTCACGCGAGGGCTTGGCGTCTTCTTCGAGATAAATGTGGTGGGAGCACAGGGCCGGACTTATCCCCTGGAGATCAGCCACACTCCATCCCATTGCCTTGCGGTTTCTTTCAAGAACCTCCATCAGACGAGATTCTTGGTCTTCAGTCAAATCTGCTGAGATAATGACTGGGAACATATCTGGCTCTCCTGCAAGGAATCTATACTTCATGTTCTGCGGTAAGGTCTTCAATTCTGGACAAGTGGGAGCTGGTAAATCTGGTTTCTGAAATGTCTGAGTGAATGCTACCAGATCTGTGTGTGAGAACTCTCGCAATGGTAAATCTAACGAAGATGGCTCTGCTGGTATATCTGTCAGTTGTCCTGGCTCACTCTCTATCCTAACTGTCGGTTCTGCAGGCACCAGACACGGTAAATATTCATCGAACTCCTTCCAATCAAAGTTGGTGTCTGTGTCTGAGGAATCTGAATCTGAAGCGCATGAGATAGAATCGTCTTCGCTATCTTGATCATGGTAATCAGCCTCTACTGTATCATGTGCCATGAGTATGCTCTCCAAACTCTCATCTGCCATGATATGTGAATCTTCACTATCTGAGGATGTGGCAAGAGCTCGTGATGCGGGGTCTGCCCAAACTGCTTCGTCATCTGTAATCACAAAGTTACACTCATGGTGGATGTCTAGTTCTGCATCTGTCATTTGCTCTGAGTCGGTCATCGGATCTGAGCACTCTGAATCTTTAGATCGTGTCTCCTTGATCGTCTCTATTTGTACACTTTCGCCCTCGATGCAAAAGTATACCTTCCCACTATCATGGTCGGTTACCGCCTTGGCTGTGGCCAAGAATGGTCTTCCTAAAATGATGGGGGCATCGATCACACGTTCAGGGATCTCCATGTCCAGTACAACAAAGTCCACGGGGAATTTCAGGCCCTGAATTGTGACGACAACGTCCTTAAGTAACCCCTTCGGCCTCTTTACAGATCTATCAGCAAACTGAAGGATTGTCCTGCTCTGTCTAAGAGGGCCAAACTCAAATCGATCGAGTAAGGCAGCCGGAAGGAGGTTAATAGAAGAACCGTTGTCCAAAAGAGTACGATCAAATTGCTGCTCATGAATGTGGCATCTGACATATGGAGCTCCTGCATCAGGTTTCTTGGCTGGCAATTTATTTTGTATAGCGAAGCAAGTGTCACGTGTCAGCACATGGATTTCTGCATTCCTCTTCTTCCTACGTACAGTGGTCTTTTCTCTCAAGTGCTTCTGGAAGAGAGGGATGTGCTCTAATGCCTCCTGTAGAGTCAGCTGGATATGGAATCTGTCAATCATCTGTTGGCTGAACTCTAACTGTTGTGAATTTTTTTGATTTTTCATTTTCTTCCCTTGCCCTAAGCGGAGTGCCTGAGGGAAAGGGATAGCTGGACCCTCCTCAGATAGAGGGTCAGGAAGAGGTTCCTGTTGCTGGGAAGGATTGGAATCCATACAAGAATGATCATGCAACACATATGGACTCTGAGTAGATAAAGAAACCTTTCCTTTATTCATCTTTTTGTTATTTTTGATAATGTCCTGAGATACATAGGTATGAGGCAACACAACAGGACTAGAAATGGTGGCATCAGCACCACCCACGGCATCTGTCTTTGCGGCATCAGCACCGCGCTCTGGCTCAGCATTACATCTAATAGTGGCATCAGTACCACTAACTGCATCTGGAGAAATGACGGCATCAGTACCGTCGACTGGATCATCATCCTTGGTGGCGTCAGCACCACCGTCATAAACATCATCAGCGGCATCAGCACCGCTATCCTCCTCGTCTGACGCTCTCAAATCAGCAATGGACTGTCGTTCAGACGAGGCGCCGCCGGCTGGCCTTCTACCGCTCCTAAGTTTTACAAAATCAGCATCAAATATGGGGAAAGAAATATCATTAAAAATATAACTAGGAGTGGCGGCCTCTGTAAACTGTACCTGCTCAGACTTCCTCTTCAGATTGTTCGGGTTAGGTTCAATCTGAGCGGGTATGGCGGCTTTTCCCTTGATTATCTCCCTCATTTCCTGCCGGAACTCATCCATCTCTCGCCGGAAGGTTGCCTGCTGGTCAGTGAGTAAGCGGGCGAGGTCATCAAGGGCCGGGTTCTCATAGACGGGTGCATGAGAACCAGATGGGTTCCCCGTTGGAACTGAGGGGGAGGCTGAGAATACTGTTGAGGCTGCTGCTGCTGCTGCCTCCACTGCTGTCCTTGATGGTAAGGACGAGGACCCAGCTGGAAGTGCTGCTGTGATTGGGAGTAATGGGGCTGCTGCTGCTGGCTGCTCTGTCCACCCTGAGCTGGAGGCTGCTGCTGGGATGAGGTACCTCCATTGGACCACCTGAATCCAGGATGATCCCGGCGTATCCCGGGCTGCTGCCGGTCATACCAAATCCCGTTGACTTCCATCAACGGCTCCTGCTCGTATGGAAAAGGGGGAAGAACTGCCAGTGGCTGATCCGGCTGATACATCACCATCTGAGTTTCCTGAGATGGTGGTGGCTGAGAGTAGTGCTGCTGCAACTGCTGAACCGGCTCTGCCTGAATGTGGTGAACCTGGTGGTATTGGGCAGAGTGCTGGGAAGAGCGGTTGCTGGTGGGATCAGCTCGTGACCTGGAACGAGGCTGAGAAGCCTCTTGTGCCTCTTGGAGACACAAGATGTGGGTCTTCAGGTCACTAAGAGTCTGTGCCAATTGATCTATCTGTGTCATGCCTTGGCACTGCTTCTTCTCTATTATCTCAATGCGGTCCAACTTCTCACTGATAATACCCATGTCAGCAGCTGAAGATTCTGCCTGGGCTGCTGCTGCTGACGAAGAAATGGACGGACCCGCATCAACCCGTGATATCCTATGATAGGACACGGCATGGGGTTGGGGTTTTCCTTGAGCATAGAGCCTAGTCTGGGACATCACTGAGTAATTTTCAGCCATCTCCTCATAAATAGCCCAGACTTGGTCTTCGTCCTTGGCGAAGTAGGAACCCCCACAAGAAGCGTTGACAAGCCCCTGCAGCTCCGGTGTCAGCCCACAAAAGAAGCTCTGGACGAGATTGGGCTTGGATATGTCATGGTGTGGACACCGGTCAATGAGCTCACGGAATCGATCCCACGCTTCATTAAACTGTTCATTGGGGATCATGGAGAAGTTGTTGATCAGAGCTCGTGCTGCATTGGTCCGGCCGAGTGGATAGTACTTGTTTAAGTACTCGGTCCGGAGTTGCTCCCAAGTGGTAACAAATCTCCCTAAATGCTTCAGCCAATTGGCCGCTCTGTCGGCCAGGGAGAAAGGGAATGCTATCATCTTGATAGTGTCCTCGTCCACATATCTGTCGTGGACAGTGCTGCAGATCATCTCAAACTCTTGCAGGTGTAGATGCGGCTCTTCGGTGGCTAGCCCATGGAATTTGGGCAAAAGCTGAATGGTCTGGGGGGGAAGCTTGAAATCACCCAGGATCTCAGGGAGCTGAATCCATCGATGGGTCAAAGTTGCAGCCGGGTTGTGTAACTGTCTCATCGGTCGTGGCTGCCTAGGTTGCTCCGGCTGGTCCTCCGGGTTTCCGTCTGATCCTCCTCCAAACTCTGGAATCTCTCCACCACCTCCTCGGTTATTCTCTCCTCTGTCAGCTCGCATCTGTGCTAATTCCTGACGAACCTCTGCCATGAATGCTCCTTGATCTCGAATTTGTCGCTGCATCGTCTCTAAGGAGGCTAACAAGGTATTGTTGATGGCGCCCTGATCTAGAACATAAGTGGTACTCTGGGGCTGTCCATCGGTTCGTCCATCACTGCTGGCCATGTTGTGGGTCTCTGCAAAGGCAAAAGACCCAGGCTTAGGTGCCGTCAAGTTAACAAATAACTGTGTATTCTGATGCACAGGTATTTCAGGACTGGTGGAAGAAGGGTGGTCGAGGGGGGACAGGGTGGTAGTGAACTCAGGTTCGGAGAGCGGGTCTTGGCTCTCCGAAACCGCCCTAGATGAATGGGGAGGAGTGCTTGATAGCGGTGCTGCCAGAGGCAACCTAAGGGATCTCCTTCCCATCATCGTGATGTGGGGATGATTGTGGATGAGATCTGGTAAGCAAACAAGATGAGAAGTCAAACCCCAATTTCACCTACTCAACACGAGCTGATGACCGTAAAGGATCGGTCGTTAATCTTGTCTATTTTAAGTTAGGTGATAAAACAATCTTGCAGAGCGATTAAACGAGCTGTTAGGAACCCGACGCTCCCAAGAGACTGGCCCAATCCCAAAGCTAGATCTTTCCCAGCCAGTACAAGTTGCGGACCGTTTACCGGCTACCTGATTGCACGAAAATCACACTAACAACTGAGGTAGAAAATAAATCACAATGTCGTTGTCCTCAATCGCTCAGAATGTGTCAATCAAGAAAAATGAACCACAGATGAAGATAAATCAATAGAATACAGAGAAGTGGTCCTGCTATAAGATTAACCTGGTATAGCTCCCAGGGTCGAACACAAGGAGCACAGATTGGCCTTGCGGCCTACGATGTAGTCAAATTGAACTGACACACAGAGAACATATTTTTGTGGTTTTTATTTGTTTTTATATTTTTTTAGATTTTTTTAAAAAGTAAAGAAAATAAGAAAAGTCAAAACTAGGGACACTTCAACAAATTATTTAAAGTATTAAAAATCAAGCAAAAATTCAAGAAAATTTGTTTTTATGTTTTAAATGTTTTTTACTGTTTTTGGTGAATTTTTGGGATTTTTCTAATGGGTAAATTATTTATTAAAAATCAAACAATGCGAAAAACAAAGGGGACTGTCCAGCAAGGCTTAAGACCCAAAAATAAAATACTCTTGGATCTCAAAAAGCCCTAAAGGTAATTTTCCTATAATCTAGAAAGAATAAGGAAAATTTAGGCACCCTAATTATTGTTTTTGGATTTTCAATTTATTTATTACAATTTTTATGAGTTTTTAGGGGTTTTTCAATTTTTAGGGTTTTTAAGTGATGAAAAATAGCCAAAATTGGCTAGAAAATCAAGCAACAAGCAAGAAACAGTAACCAAATTTTTTAGAATTTTTGGTGGAGTTTTTATATTTTTTTGGTATTTTTAAAGTCAAACAGTGGCAAAAATATGTGTTTTTGAATTTTTAAAAATAATAAATGAAATCAAAAATGTCCTCAAAAATCATAGAAATTCCTACACCATGGCAGGAGCCATGTGTCAAAATCTCATTGGATTTGGAGGTCGTTTGATATTTTATTCAAAAATAAAGGTGGGGCACTGTGCATAGGGACCTATGTGCAAATACCCAAAAGTTCTGGGGTCCTGGTGCAAAATACCCAAGAAGTCACGTGCCAAGCACGTGCCTGGGGCACACAGGGACCTAATTGCAAGAAAAACCAAATCTTAGGGCCTTTTGATAACTCGTATCAAAAGCCCAGGGATATGGTTGCAAAAATCCCAACAAATAACGCACATGCGTATAAACAATGCTCACAGGGGTATAATTGCAATTATACAAAAAGATTCATGCATTCATTAACACTCCAGAACTACAGGATTGATTATGCAAAAAGCCCAGATACACACGTGACGACGCACGTGGTCACACACGCACAGGGGCATACATGCAATTAAAATAAAGCACAAGGTCCATACTGCAATTTACCCTACGTAAATAAAGTTTTAAAAGTAATTACAGGACTAAAAAGGAAATGACAAACTACGAGGGGGGCCTACGATATTTACCCCTTTATTAGCCGACGGTCGGATACGCGCCACGTGGGTGATCTGACGGCTGGGATGGGCGGCGCTTCTTCTCTCTTCTCCTCTTCGGCCCGATCGACGGTGGGGAGAGGCCCACGTGGATGATCTGACGTCTGAAACGCTAGCGCCTCTCTCCTCTGCTATCAATGGTCCAGATGCGCTCCTCGGATGGATCGACGGCTGCTGCTCCTCGAAGAATGGACGGTCGCGATCAGAACTGGAGCGAGGGCTTCATCGGACGGCTCTGGAAGATGGAGGAAGAACTGATGGCCGGCGAACTTCGCCGGCCTCGTGCGTGGACTCCGGTCCTCCTCAGTTGCTGCAAATGATCGGAGAAGCTCCGCTGGACTGTCCCGCAGCTGCTGGTGGTGGTCAATGCCCCAGCCAAGCCCTGGAGGGGCTCCGGCAAGGCTGGCGGCGCGAAGCTCCTGGCCTGAAGTTGGGAAGCCTCAGACGCCTCCCTTTGGACCTGCAAAGCAACCAGAACGCTTCGCGGGTCGAGGGCAAAGTGCCTCGACCCAAGAAAGCGAAGTGACGGTGAACGGTGCGGTGGGGCGAAAGAGCTCCGGCGAGGCGGAGACGGTGGAGCTCGACTCCCAGATCCTGTGCGATCTGGGTTGAGTGAAAGGGCGTAGAAGGTGCGTGAGGGGGTTGCGAAGGTGATGATCGGGTCGGATGGTCGAGATGTTACGCGAGGTGGACGGAATCAGGGAAATGCGTCGATGGGTCGATTTGGGCGTAATCTAAAATTACACTAAATGGGTAGGAACTAGGGTTACCTGATGGATGCTGGAGACTATGCTGGAGCTGCTCTTGCTCCTGGTCGTAGCTTCGAAGGGCGTCAAGGCCTGAAGCTCGATGCTCAACGCCGGCGGCGGAGCAAGGACGGCGAGAAACGCCGGATCGATGGTAGGGACACCCTCACCTCACTGCAACAGGGTCAAACTCGAGCTGTCACCTCGGGCTTCGCTCTGGAGGTCACGGGAATAAGGATGGCGATCCAAAGATGGGGCGCGGAGGCGGCGGAGGGAAGAATATATAAGGTGACAGGGGCGTTTAGGGTTGAGGCTCGACAGCGATGGAAAGCGTGGATTTGATGGCGGAAGATCCGGCGAGGGAGAGGGATGAACGGCGAAGAATCCGAGCACGGGGGTTGAGTGGGTGACAGCCTGGAGACGCGTGGATAAATCGGCGAAGGAGGCGCGGCACGCATCTTCCAGAAAAGGAAGGAGTCCGCGGGGGAGTTGACCGGGGTCAACATTCCCCCGTGGACCAGTCAGACGCTGCCACGTATGCTCGATTTTTGTTTATTTATTTTAAGGCAGAAATAGGCCGAATTAAAGAAAACTCAAAACATGAAATATTTTTCTTTTATTTTTTTCTATTTTTTGGTGATTTTTAATTAATTTTTGGAAATAAAAAATAGGGTAGCTATATATATAGGTATATGTACACTACATGGATTTTTATTTTTGATTTTTTTATTTGTTATTTTTATGTATTTTTATGCTCATTTTGTATTTTATTTATTTACACCATAAAATATGGAATAAAAGAATATTTTTATTTTATTTTTAATATATATATACAGGGGTGAAATAAATAGATATATACATTTATATACATGGTATTTATACAATGTATTTTTGTATTTTAATTTTGTAATTTTTATTTGATTTTTGTTTTGTTTCTTTTTATTTATTTTATTTACAAAATATGCCATAGAATATTCACAAAAAGTTCTGAAAATAATTTCATTTATTTATAGGGTTAAATAAATACATGGGTGATGGTCTATTCACATGGGAAAAAGGGTATTTTTGAATTTTTGATTTTTATATTTTTATTTTGTTTTTAATAGCTTTTACAAAATATATACAAAATATTTACAACATATTTTTGGGTGAGGAGAATATATAGTTTTATTTACAGAAGTATATACACATGTGAGCCCTATCTCCCTCTACTTTGGCTTTTATGCGGTCAGGCCCATGCTGAGCCCTCCCTTGGGTTAGGTTGCTCAATATTTATTCTAAATATTTCCCTCTTTTTCTTTTTGCTCTTTATTCTTTTATTTTGTGCACAAAAACATGCTAATTATAGGTTTTTACACAATGCATGCTTTTGGTAATTATTTGTATTTACACATATCTACATGTATTTGCAAAGGTTTTTGTAGCTAAAATAATAGAATAAAGAGTGATGAATGGGTATTCATCACCCCCTATGCTTTAACTTTGCTAGTCCCTTAGCAAACACTTATTTGAAAAAGAAGTGAAAAAGAAAGAAAAAGAAAAAGAAAAAGAGGATGTACATGGATCAAGGTTGACTTATTAAATTTTCCTTCATTAAATTGAAATATGGAGCTCGATCAGATCTTTGGATTATTAATGTGTCGGAACCTTATTTGGACTTAAGCTTAAAACTCAACAGCCTCTAAGTTCCACCAGTCTATGGACAAGACTCCTCAATAAACCAGATCAGAACAAGTCTACATTCACAAAACTCTAATGACCATGAATCTTTCCTTGCGGTGTAGGTGATATGTGGCTCCCCACCTCAGAAGTAACAAAGAAACAACCTCCCTCAACCTGGTAACTCTAATGCCTCAGTCTAGCAACTCTTTCCTCGAGAAGCGGGGTATTCCCTTCTAAGTTCAAGTGCAACCGGCTCAAGAAGAGGGGGTAGAAGTATAGAGTTTTGGAAGCTTAGCCAGTGTAGCTAAGTCTCCCGCTGCAAGCTTCATGAGATGTAACATGATACCATAAGCTTTTGCTTTTCACTCCGGTGGGGTTATTAAATTTTCAATCCGACCCACCACTTTTTTTGGAGTTCTTTTTGCATTTTTTTTTTCAAGGACTTCTGTACAACATATCTACATGGTGCAGCATATAAGAAATTTCTCCTTGAGCCAGTAGACTATCCCTCTTTTGAAGCTTTATTGCAACCCACAGCTTCTGTCTTTAGCTTTCAACACCACTAGACCAAGTTGAGGTGCACTTCCTTCACTATAAGAAGAAGAGAGGTTCCGCCTAGAAGTACTACCCTCATATGCTACCCCAAGCCAAAGGAAACTGCCTCCTCACCACCTCATCCGTGGAGAGCCATGTGTAAAGTGCAGGTGCAAGTTAAGCCATTGTCTCTGAGAGTCATGCGTGTGTTGTTAAGTGCTCTACTTAGGCTCATCAAGATGACATATGCTCATAGCCTAGTGGACTCAAAGAATTAAGCCCTTATGGACCTGAAAAGCCTTAACCTTAAGTCCTACAAGGTTCCTCTTCAAGTTAAGTGGATTAAGATCTTATTCAAGCTCCATTTCTCAATTTAATTCCAGGCTTAGTTTAAATGTCAACTCTCATCCAGGAAAAACTATATACATATATGTACACAAGATGCTATTTACAAATATTTTACAATCATGCAAAAATTTTGAAAAATGTTTTGAAATCATGAATGAATGATGCATGAAGTGCAAGTTTTGCAAAAAGATATTTACAAACATTTACACAAGATTTTTGCAAACTTTTTGATTTTTCAAAACATTTTGGAAAAATTTTGTACTATATACATAATTTTGATACAAAATATTTACACAAGCTTTACACAAAAGATTTTTGAAATCATTTTTACAAAAATACTTTGTACACTAGCTATGTATGTGCAAGAATAAAAGAGGTTTATGTTCATGAAAAATTTTTAATTTTTTTGTGATTTTTAGCCATTTTATTTATTAACACACTCACACAAAGTACGAGTTATGGCTAAAGTATATATGTACACACCCCCCTATACTTAGCTCGAACGATGTCCTCAGAGTGATCAAGAGCGATGAAGAAGACATAACTCGTGCTTAGTAAAAGGGAAGTGAAAAGGAATGGCTAAGTACAGGAACGAATAAATGAATAGAATGAGAGGAGCTCGGTGATTTCCCCCTATACTTAGGATTAACTAATCCTAAGTATAGAAAGCTGTACATGAAGGGAAAGCCGAGTGAAGAATATACAGAATCTGCCCCCCCTATACTTAGGGTAAAATATCCCTAAGTATAGGCAGCAAAAACAAGAGCAGAAAGAATGAAAAGAATACTCACAGGTCCGACATCCCCCCTATACTTAGGGTAAAGTACACCCTAAGTATAGCATAATCATAAGATGAGAGACGGGATGTGGGACTAAAGAATAGAATGATATGGACAACTGGATCTATACAGGCGGAGGAACAGTGAAAATCAGGCGTGAGATGTACAAGATGTGAGTCAAGAGACCACATCTCACGCAAAATGAATAGCGGCAATAATAACGTCCCGCGGCTCATGATCTAGAAATGGTTTGAGCCGCTGGCCGTTCACTCGGAAGGTACTCTCAGAAGATAACTCAGATATATCAATGCTACCGTTATCGTGTACCTTTCTGACCAAATAGGGTCCTTTCCATTTGCTCTGTAGCTTCCCTGGAAATAATCTAAGCCTCGCATCAAACAGCCATACTTTCTGTCCAATCTCAAAATGCTTGTGGCTGATATGAGAATCATGCCACTCTTTGACTTTCTCCTTATAATGTAGGCTGCTTGAGAAAGCTGCATCTCTAAGTTCTTCCAAGGCGGCTAACTCTGCCCTCCTCTGGTCTCCTATACCATCTGGATCCATAAGAATATCTGTGACTGCCCAAAGTGACTTGTGCCTCAGCTCAACAGGTAGGTGACAGGGCTTGCCATAAACGAGGCGAAAGGGAGATGTACCCAATGGAGTCTTGAAAGATGTCCGATATGCCCACAAGACCGAGTCCAAAAGCTGTGACCAATTCTTTCGGTCAGGGCGGACGACCTTCTGCAAAATATTCTTGATCTCCCTATTCGACACCTCAGCTAGACCATTTGTCTGTGGATGGTATGGTGTGGCAACACGATGGTCTATACTGAACTCGCTAGCAAGTGCCTTCACCTGGTCGTTGACAAAATGAGATCCCCCATCAGAAATCAGAACTCGTGGAACCCCGAACCGCATGATGATGTGCTTCTTCAAAAATCTGCAAACTGTCTTTGCATCTGCGGCTCGGGCGGGGATAGCCTCAACCCAACGACTAACATAATCTACGGCCAACAGAATGTACTCAAATCCCTGACTCTTAGGGAATGGACCCATGAAATCGATGCCCCATGCGTCAAAAACTTCACAGAAATGAATGGGCTGCATCGGCATCATATCACGTTGTCCACAAGTGCCCATCCTCTGACAGTCAGTACATCTCTTCACGAACTCATCAGAGTCCTTGAAGAGTGTAGGCCACCACAAGCCGGATTGGAGCACTTTCTGTGCCGTTCTCCTCCCAGAATGATGTCCTCCTGCCTCAAGCTTGTGGCAGTAAGTGAGGACACTATGATGCTCCTCCTGAGGAATACACCGACGCCAGATGCTATCCCCTCCTTCGTGGTAAAGGATGGGATCCTCCCAGTGGTAGGACTTGGCCTTCGCAAAGAAGGTCTCAAGCTTTTGCCTGGGCCAATCTTGTGGGACTTTCCCAGCAACGAGAAAGTTCACAATATCGGCATACCACGGGAGTGAGGTGATAGCAAGGATCGCCTCATCTGGGAAGGTATCACAAATGGGATCAATCTGCTCAGAATCCTCAGGCTGCTCTAGTCGGGAGAGATGATCCGCCACCACATTCTTGACTCCAGGCTTATCCTTGATCTCAATGTCGAACTCCTGGAGTAGAAGGATCCATCTAGTAAGTCTGGCCTTGGCATCCTTCTTTGACATGAGGTACCTGATGGCGGTGTGATCTGTATACAAAGTCACTCTAGATCCAATGATATACGATCTGAATTTATCTAGGGCAAACACTACTGCTAGCATTTCCTTCTCTGTGACCGTGTAATTCCGCTGGGCGGAATCCAATGTGCGGCTAGCATAGTGTATGGCAAATGGCACTCCATCCCTCCTCTGTCCTAGCACGGCCCCTACGGCAAAATCGGAGGCGTCCGTCATGATCTCGAATGGGAGAGACCAATCAGGTGGCTGAAGGACAGGAGCCTCAATAACACACTGCTGGAGAGTATCAAAGGACGAAAGACACTTGTCATCAACAAGGAACTCGGTGTCTTTCGTCAAGAGATCAGTCAACGGCCGGGCAATCTTGCTGAAATCATGAATGAATCTCCTGTAAAAACCAACGTGCCCTAGAAATGACCGTAGCTGCTTCAAATTGGACGGCGGTGTGAGTTTTCTAATGACATCGACCTTGGCCGGATCAACCTCCATGCCTCTGTTGGAGATGATGTGGCCAAGCACCGTCCCTTGAGTCACCATGAAGTGACTCTTCTCCCAAGATAGAACCAACCGGGTAGCAATACATCACTGAAGCACTCGGTCTAGGCAGTCAAGACAGGAATCGAATCTGTCGCCGTAAACCGAGAAGTCGTCCATGAAGACCTCTAAACACTCCCCTACCATGTCCGAAAATATTGACAGCATGCACCTCTGAAAAGTCGCAGGGGCGTTACATAGCCCAAATGGCATGCGTCGAAAGGCGTAGGTACCGAAGGGACAGGTAAAGGTGGTCTTCTCCTGATCCTCAGGAGCGATGGCCACCTGATTGTAGCCCGAGTACCCATCCAGGAAGCAGTAATGGCTTTTCCCTGCCAGTCTCTCAATGATCTGATCTATAAAGGGCAGGGGGAAATGGTCCTTCTTGGTGGCCTGGTTGAGTCTCCTGTAGTCAACGCAGACCCGCCAAGAGGTGGGTACTCGTGTAGCGATCTCCTCTCCCGACTCATTGATCACAGTCGTGATGCCCGTCTTCTTGGGCACCACATGCAAGGGGCTCACCCACTTGGAGTCGGAAATGGGATAAATAAAATCTGCACTCCACCATTTTGATATTTCCTTCATGACAACCTCTCTTAGGTTGGGGTTCAGTCTCCGCTGGAACTCACGCGACGGCTTCGCCCCTTCCTCGAGATATATATGGTGGGAGCACAATGAGGGACTAATCCCATGGAGATCTGCTACGCTCCATCCAATTGCCTTGCGGTTCTTTTCAAGAACCTCCATCAGACGGGATTCTTGTTCTCCAGTCAGATCGGCAGAGATGATGACTGGGTACATCTCAGACTCTCCCGCAAGGAATCTATACTTCAACGAAGTAGGGAGCGGCTTTAGCTCTGGACAGCTGGGTGCTGGCAAATCTGGCTTCTGAAGAAGATGTGTGTATGCGGATAATTCTGCCAAATCTACCTGGGAAAATGATAACGAACTCTCACAAACTGGATCTGGAGAAGGCGGGTCCTCTGCATTGTCTCTGATCTGCTCTGCCTCTACCTCCTCCTCATCTATAGGCTCAGGTGGATCCAGATCTGGCATCTGATCATCACAATCGGCCCAATCAGATTCTGAATCCGAGGGATCTATATCAGACTCGGTGGCATCAGTACCACCGGAGAACAAGGTGGCATCAGCACCACCGGAGAACAAGGTGGCATCAGCACCACCATTACTGAAAATCGTGTCGCGATCAAGATCCGACTCTGCTGACTCAATAGTATCCTGAACCAGGATTGTGCTCTCCAGACTATCCTCTTCTATCATCTCTGTATCAGCTGTATCTGAATATGAGAGGATGGTCTGTGCTGCAGGATCTGCCCAAACTGCCTCATCATCTGTGATCACAAAATCACAGTCCTGGTGGATGTCTGGTCCTGCGTCTGTCAGCTGTTCTGAATCTGTACTGTCCTCTGAGCGGGATCTAGCTCTGGCTCTGTGGTCCTTAACCGTCTCTATTTGTATACTCTCGCCCTGGACGCGAAAGAATACCTTCCCACTGTCATGGTCAGTCACCGCTTTGGCTGTGGCCAAGAACGGGCGACCGAGGATGATGGGGGAATCGGTCAACGAGTCAGGGGTCTCCATGTCCAGCACTACGAAGTCCACGGGGAATTGCAAACCCTGAATCGTGACGACAACGTCTCGCAACAACCCCTTTGGCCTCTTGACAGACCGATCAGCAAACTGAAGGTATGTCCTGCTCTGTCTAAGAGTGCCCAACTCTAAGTGGTCGAGGAGGGCTGCCGGAAGAAGGTTGATTGACGATCCGCTATCTAATAGAGTACGGTTGAACCTCTGCTCACTAATCTGACATCTGACATACGGGGCCCCTAAATCTGGCCTCTTAGTCGGCAGATGGTTCTGGATCGCGTAACACGTGGCTTTGGTCAACACATGAATTTCTGCGGTCTTGTTCCTCTTCGTCCTTCTGACTGTGGTCTTATCTCTCAAGGATCGCTGAAGAAGAGGGATGTGTTGCAAAGCCTCATTGAGGGTCAGCTGGATGTGAAATCGATCTATCATGCTCTGGCTGAACTCCTCCTGCTCTATCTTTTTTGGATCTTTTTCTTTTTTCTTCCCCTTCCCAAACTCAAGGGCTCTAGGGAAGGGGATCACAGGGTCCTTCTCAGATGAAGGACTAGGAATAGGCCTAGATGATTCGATGACTGGATCCTCACAAACATCATTCACCACAGTGGGATCAGAAGAAACTAAACCTTTTCCTTTATTCAAATGAGAGTTCTGAGATACATTCATGCGAGGAAAGACAACATTTCTATCAGAATAAATGTTGGTGGCCTCAGTACCACCTCTAGCTGGCTCTACAACTAGACGTCTTGCGGCCTCAGTACCGCGGGCTGGCTCGGCTCTGCTGGTGGCGTCAGTACCACCTCCTCTATGTGGTGAAACGGCGGCCTCAGTGCCGCCGGTGGAATCAGCATCTCGGGTGGCATCAGTACCACCGTCATCATGATGTGCGGCTTCAGTACCGCTCTCCTCTTCCTCATCTGGCGCTCTAGATGGATCCTCGTGTGGTCGCTCAGATGAGGCGCCGCCTGCTGGTCTTCTACCGCTCCTAAGTGTGACAAAATCAGCATCAAATAAATCCGAAGATGTATCATCAAATGGGTCACTAGGAGTGGCAAATTCAGTGTGAACTACCTGCTCAGATTTCCTCTTCAGGCTATTCGGATTCGGCTCGATCTGTGCAGGGATGGCGGCCTTCCCTCTCATCAGGTCCCGCATCTCCTGGCGGAACTCGTCCATCTCCCGTCTAAATGTAGCCTGCTGCTCTGTGAAGAGGCGGGCTAGATCATCCATGGCGGGGCTCTCATGGGAACCCGACGGGTTGCCTCTCTGAAAATGAGGCTGCTGGGGTTGAGAGGGGTAAGAGGAAGGATGCTGCTGCTGGTGAGCCTGCTGCTCACGTCTCCAATTCTGTCCCTGCTGCTGGTAGGGACGAGGTACGAAGGATGATGGCTGGTATGCTGGGGGCTGCTGGTGATCTCTCTGCTGGGAATACTGCCCTCCCTGACCTGCTGGCTGCTGTTGGGACTGGTTACCCCCATTCCCCCACCTAAATCCGGGATGATCTCTTCGGATTCCAGGTTGAGGGCGGTCATACCAAATCCCGTTGACATCCATCAACGGTTCCGCATCGTAAGGGGCTGGTGGGAGTACATCCAGAGGCTGATCCGGCTGATATACCACCATCTGTAAGTCTGGAGATGGTGGTGACTGGTAAGAGGGCTGCTGCTGCTGGTACGGCTCCGCCTGTACAAGGTGAACTTGTCTAGGCTGCTGCAAGGAGCTGGAGCGCTGGGACGAGCTGCGGCTGCCGCCGGAATCGCCTCGCGACAGAAGACGGGGCTGAGGAGCCGTCTGTGCCTCCTGAAGACACAAGAGCTGGGTCTTCATGTCGCTCAGAGTTTGTGCCATTTGCTCCATCTGAGTTATGCCCTGGCACTGCTTCTTCTCTATGATTTCCATGCGGTCCAACTTCTCGCTGATAATCCCCATGTCCGCAGCGGCCGACTCTGCCTGTGCGGCAGCAACTGTGGACGAACTGGAAGGACCTGCATCAACCCGTGCTATCCGCTGATACTGCACGGGTCCTGGCGGCTGCTGAGATCTCTGTGTGTACAACCGAGTCTGGGACATCACCATGTAATTTTCGGACATCTCCTCATAGATGGCCCAGACTTGGTTGTGGTCCTTGGCAAAGTAGGACCCGCCGCAAGAAGCATTCACCAATCCCTGAAGTTCTGGCGTTAGCCCACTAAAGAAGCTCTGAACTAGGTTCGGCTTCGAAATGTCGTGGTGTGGGCATCTATCCAGAAGCTCTCTGAACCTCTCCCATGCCTCGTGAAATTGCTCGTTAGGGAGCATGGAGAAGTTGTTGATCAGGGCCCTTGCTGCATTCGTCCGCCCGAGTGGATAGTACTTGTTCAAGTACTCGGTGCGGAGTTGCTCCCAGGTGTAGACAAACTTCCCTAGATGTTTCAGCCAGGCGGCTGCTCTATCTGCCAGTGAAAAAGGGAAGGCCATCATCCGAATTGTATCTTGGTCCACACGACGGTCGTGGACAGTGCTACAGATCATCAGAAACTCCTGGAGATGGAGGTGGGGTTCCTCAGTGGCGAGTCCGTGAAAATGCGGAAGCATCTGCAGGGTATTCGGAGGGAACTTGAAATCCCCCACGATAGCAGGTATAACCACCCACTGGTGCATCAGTGTAGATCCGGGGTTGTGCAGCTCCCGCATCGGTCTTGCTGCATCGGCGGCTGCCGCTGCTGCGGCAGCTGCTACTGCGGCTGCTGCCTCTGCATCAGCGTCAGGAATGTCCTCCGGCTCGCTCGGCTCGTCTCGCTCTCTTCGAAGTCTCTCCAACTCCCTCCTCATCTCTATCATGAATGCCCCCTGATCGCGTAACTGTTGCTGAACTGTCTCTAATGACGCGATCAGGGTGGAGTTGATCGCCCCTTGGTCTAAGACAAAATGTTCGGGCTGGCGATCGTCTGAACTGCCGGCTCCAGCCATAGGGATGTCTGCAAAATCAGATGAGCCTAACTCAGGTTCTGTCAAATTAATTCGTCTTTCCTCGGGCTCATGTCTCTCAGTAGAAGAAAGGGGATCGAGGGGGAACAGGGTGGAATCGAACTCGGGCCCGGAGAGCTGGTCTCGACTCTCACGGGCCAACCTAGATGATGGAGTTGACGCGCCTGAAAGCGGTGCAGCCAGAGGCTACCTAAGAGATCGTCTACCCATCATCTTGATCTTGCGAGTAGGGCGGATGGGATCTGGAGAAAATATGATCGCAAAGCAAACCCCTTGTTCACCAACTCAACACAATCTGAAGACCGTGAAAGCTCGGTCAATTTATCTTGTCAATTTTATTTGGTGAACACACAAGATATCAGAGCGATTACGTGTCCTGCTGGGATACCCGATACTCTCTCAACCGACTGTCCCGCACAGAAGAGTCGGTAATCAGTTGAGATGAGCACCGGAGGGCTTTACCTAGTGTTCGGGTCACTCTCTCGCACAATCAAACCAAACAATGAGGGGGTTGCTCTCCCCAAGACAAATTTTTAATGTGAGTGTCTTTTAGGGTCGATAGTGTTATCCAGTCCCAATTTTTATTGTTTTTCTTTTTAATTTTTTCAAAATAAATACAAGCGGCCTAACGGTTTTTCCGATTCTCCTGATGATTAAGCCAAAAACAGAGGGAGAAGACGAAAAAGCCGATGCGCGAAGAAATCAATGATGCATGCAGAGAAAGAAATGCGTACCTTGTCTCCAGCACTCTACATGCAAGTGATCCGCGCAGAATTTAAAGACAGAATAAAACTACCTAAATGGTGCAGCGGGAAAAACCGGCCTTAGACAAGCAACTTCTATTGATCGTGAAGAACAATAGTTAGCTAACCGAATCGAGTCCAGAGTCCGATCTTGGGAGTCACTCGGTGCCCGCCACAACGGGTCCTGCCAGCGCTGTATGTGACTCCTCACGGCACGTGGTCTCAAATCCAATTAAACTAACTTTTTCAGTGAATTTTATTAAGGTCCAATTACGTTCTATAGGAACAGATATTCTATTAGGTGTTGGGCCTTAAAAATTTACGTCACAATCAATCAAAATTCCTATGTCTAGGGGCTAAAACCGCGAGAAACACCGGAAAAGGCAGCTAGCTATAAAAACCACGATAAAAGCCACGAAAATCCAAATGGGTCCCCCGAGCACACCGGTGCTCGGCGAAACAGACCCGCTAAGTTACAAATGTCCACAAATGTCCAAGTCCTAAATTATTACAACAAATATTGTTCTCTCTCTCTCTGAAATAAAAATTTCTTCTTCTCTCTGCTCTTCTTCCCGTGCGGGTCCTCAAAAAAAATGTACTCCAAGTTCTCCACGTAATACCTCGCACAAAAATTAGAAAGAGAGAGTGTCAGAAAACAGTTATAATCTAGAGAGACAATATGGAAAAATGACTACAAAGCCGTGCTCCCCGGCAACGGCGCCATTCTGATTGCACGAAAATCACACTAACAACTGAGGTAGAAAATAAATCACAATGTCGTTGTCCTCAATCGCTCAGAATGTGTCAATCAAGAAAAATGAACCACAGATGAAGATAAATCAATAGAATACAGAGAAGTGGTCCTGCTATAAGATTAACCTGGTATAGCTCCCAGGGTCGAACACAAGGAGCACAGATTGGCCTTGCGGCCTACGATGTAGTCAAATTGAACTGACACACAGAGAACATATTTTTGTGGTTTTTATTTGTTTTATATTTTTTTAGATTTTTTTAAAAAGTAAAGAAAATAAGAAAAGTCAAAACTAGGGACACTTCAACAAATTATTTAAAGTATTAAAAATCAAGCAAAAATTCAAGAAAATTTGTTTTTATGTTTTAAATGTTTTTTACTGTTTTTGGTGAATTTTTGGGATTTTTCTAATGGGTAAATTATTTATTAAAAATCAAACAATGCGAAAAACAAAGGGGACTGTCCAGCAAGGCTTAAGACCCAAAAATAAAATACTCTTGGATCTCAAAAAGCCCTAAAGGTAATTTTCCTATAATCTAGAAAGAATAAGGAAAATTTAGGCACCCTAATTATTGTTTTTGGATTTTCAATTTATTTATTACAATTTTTATGAGTTTTTAGGGGTTTTTCAATTTTTAGGGTTTTTAAGTGATGAAAAATAGCCAAAATTGGCTAGAAAATCAAGCAACAAGCAAGAAACAGTAACCAAATTTTTTAGAATTTTTGGTGGAGTTTTTATATTTTTTTGGTATTTTTAAAGTCAAACAGTGGCAAAAAAATGTGTTTTTGAATTTTTAAAAATAATAAATGAAATCAAAAATGTCCTCAAAAATCATAGAAATTCCTACACCATGGCAGGAGCCATGTGTCAAAATCTCATTGGATTTGGAGGTCGTTTGATATTTTATTCAAAAATAAAGGTGGGGCACTGTGCACAGGGACCTATGTGCAAATACCCAAAAGTTCTGGGGTCCTGGTGCAAAATACCCAAGAAGTCACGTGCCAAGCACGTGCCTGGGGCACACAGGGACCTAATTGCAAGAAAAACCAAATCTTAGGGCCTTTTGATAACTCGTATCAAAAGCCCAGGGATATGGTTGCAAAAATCCCAACAAATAACGCACATGCGTATAAACAATGCTCACAGGGGTATAATTGCAATTATACAAAAAGATTCATGCATTCATTAACACTCCAGAACTACAGGATTGATTATGCAAAAAGCCCAGATACACACGTGACGACGCACGTGGTCACACACGCACAGGGGCATACATGCAATTAAAATAAAGCACAAGGTCCATACTGCAATTTACCCTACGTAAATAAAGTTTTAAAAGTAATTACAGGACTAAAAAGGAAATGACAAACTACGAGGGGGGCCTACGATATTTACCCCTTTATTAGCCGACGGTCGGATACGCGCCACGTGGGTGATCTGACGGCTGGGATGGGCGGCGCTTCTTCTCTCTTCTCCTCTTCGGCCCGATCGACGGTGGGGAGAGGCCCACGTGGATGATCTGACGTCTGAAACGCTGGCGCCTCTCTCCTCTGCTATCAATGGTCCAGATGCGCTCCTCGGATGGATCGACGGCTGCTGCTCCTCGAAGAATGGACGGTCGCGATCAGAACTGGAGCGAGGGCTTCATCGGACGGCTCTGGAAGATGGAGGAAGAACTGATGGCCGGCGAACTTCGCCGGCCTCGTGCGTGGACTCCGGTCCTCCTCAGTTGCTGCAAATGATCGGAGAAGCTCCGCTGGACTGTCCCGCAGCTGCTGGTGGTGGTCAATGCCCCAGCCAAGCCCTGGAGGGGCTCCGGCGAGGCTGGCGGCGCGAAGCTCCTGGCCTGAAGTTGGGAAGCCTCAGACGCCTCCCTTTGGACCTGCAAAGCAACCAGAACGCTTCGCGGGTCGAGGGCAAAGTGCCTCGACCCAAGAAAGCGAAGTGACGGTGAACGGTGCGGTGGGGCGAAAGAGCTCCGGCGAGGCGGAGACGGTGGAGCTCGACTCCCAGATCCTGTGCGATCTGGGTTGAGTGAAAGGGCGTAGAAGGTGCGTGAGGGGGTTGCGAAGGTGATGATCGGGTCGGATGGTCGAGATGTTACGCGAGGTGGACGGAATCAGGGAAATGCGTCGATGGGTCGATTTGGGCGTAATCTAAAATTACACTAAATGGGTAGGAACTAGGGTTACCTGATGGATGCTGGAGACTATGCTGGAGCTGCTCTTGCTCCTGGTCGTAGCTTCGAAGGGCGTCAAGGCCTGAAGCTCGATGCTCAACGCCGGCGGCGGAGCAAGGACGGCGAGAAACGCCGGATCGATGGTAGGGACACCCTCACCTCACTGCAACAGGGTCAAACTCGAGTTGTCACCTCGGGCTTCGCTCTGGAGGTCACGGGAATAAGGATGGCGATCCAAAGATGGGGCGCGGAGGCGGCGGAGGGAAGAATATATAAGGTGACAGGGGCGTTTAGGGTTGAGGCTCGACAGCGATGGAAAGCGTGGATTTGATGGCGGAAGATCCGGCGAGGGAGAGGGATGAACGGCGAAGAATCCGAGCACGGGGGTTGAGTGGGTGACAGCCTGGAGACGCGTGGATAAATCGGCGAAGGAGGCGCGGCACGCATCTTCCAGAAAAGGAAGGAGTCCGCGGGGGAGTTGACCGGGGTCAACATTCCCCCGTGGACCAGTCAGACGCTGCCACGTATGCTCGATTTTTGTTTATTTATTTTAAGGCAGAAATAGGCCGAATTAAAGAAAACTCAAAACATGAAATATTTTTCTTTTATTTTTTTCTATTTTTTGGTGATTTTTAATTAATTTTTGGAAATAAAAAATAGGGTAGCTATATATATAGGTATATGTACACTACATGGATTTTTATTTTTGATTTTTTTATTTGTTATTTTTATGTATTTTTATGCTCATTTTGTATTTTATTTATTTACACCATAAAATATGGAATAAAAGAATATTTTTATTTTATTTTTAATATATATATACAGGGGTGAAATAAATAGATATATACATTTATATACATGGTATTTATACAATGTATTTTTGTATTTTAATTTTGTAATTTTTATTTGATTTTTGTTTTGTTTCTTTTTATTTATTTTATTTACAAAATATGCCATAGAATATTCACAAAAAGTTCTGAAAATAATTTCATTTATTTATAGGGTTAAATAAATACATGGGTGATGGTCTATTCACATGGGAAAAAGGGTATTTTTGAATTTTTGATTTTTATATTTTTATTTTGTTTTTAATAGCTTTTACAAAATATATACAAAATATTTACAACATATTTTTGGGTGAGGAGAATATATAGTTTTATTTACAGAAGTATATACACATGTGAGCCCTATCTCCCTCTACTTTGGCTTTTATGCGGTCAGGCCCATGCTGAGCCCTCCCTTGGGTTAGGTTGCTCAATATTTATTCTAAATATTTCCCTCTTTTTCTTTTTGCTCTTTATTCTTTTATTTTGTGCACAAAAACATGCTAATTATAGGTTTTTACACAATGCATGCTTTTGGTAATTATTTGTATTTACACATATCTACATGTATTTGCAAAGGTTTTTGTAGCTAAAATAATAGAATAAAGAGTGATGAATGGGTATTCATCACTACCCGATCAACCCGCTCTGTTAAGGACGTCACGGTCCGCTTTACCGGTTACCGGAGAGATCCTCACTGGAGAACGACTAACTCTAAGACCAGTAGTATAACGGAAGTTCAGGCGTGGCTCTATCCTAGTGTTCGGGTCACTCTCTCGCTCAAGCAAACCAAACAATGAGGGGGTGACTCTCCCCAAAACAAATATTTTTAAATGAGGTGGATTTTAGGGTCAAGTTTGCATTAGCAGTCCCAGATTTTATTGCTTTCACTTTTTTAGATTTTTTAAAGAAATAAACAACGCCTAACGAATTTTCCGATTTCCTCTTTGAATGATTAGAATCCAAGAAACAGGGGGAGGAAGTCGAAAATGCCAATGCACGGTCAAAAACTATGATGCATGTAGAGATAGAAAATGCGTACCTTACTCCAGCACTCTACATGCAATATGATCCGCGCAGAAATTTAAATACAGAAATAAAACTACCTAAATGATGCAAACGGAAATCCGAGCCCTAAGCAGCAGTTCTACTCGCAGAACCGTCTAATCGATCACCGACCTCCAAGCCAAAGGGTCCGGTCTTGGCCCACCCCTCCTCTGCCCGACAAATCGGGGGTAGGAGAAAGCGCTTTACAGGGTGAACTGCGGCACGTAGGCTATGAAGGAGATGAGTCGATTATTTTTATTAATTGATTATTAGTAGGTCCAATTAAGCGCACTATAGGAACAGGCAGATAATTAAGTGTGGGGACCCTACTAATTACGGCACAAGCAAGAGAAAATCCTAAGGCTAGGGGCTCGAAAATCACGTGAATCAAATAAAAAAAATGCGAGAAAACAAAACTAGCAAAAAACGACGGTGAGGTCCCCCAAGTGCACCGGCACTTGGCGAAACAGACCCCGGATAAAGTTCAAGTCCACAGTTCAAAGTCTAAGTTATTACAAAAATATTGTTCTCTCTCTCTCTCTCAAAAAATCTTCTTCAATTCCCAGCTCTTCTTCCTATGCGGGTCCTCAAAAAAGAAACTCCCAGTCGTCCAAGCAGTACCTCGCACAAAAATCAGAGAGAAAATGTCAGAAAACAATTTTAATATAGAGAGACAAATAGAAAAATGAAAAATGACTACAAAGCCGTGCTCCCCGGCAATGGCGCCATTCTGATGATGCGCCTGACAACTGGGTTAAGTATGTAATAATCAAAGGTCGTCGTGACCCAAATCAGCAAGCGCGGTCAATCGAGAAAAATGATCAAAACCACTCGGAAAAAGATAGAAATCAAGAAAACATATGTGTAAGCGGTCTTTCGCTATTCTTTTTACCTGGTATAGCGACCAGGGTCGAACACAAGGAGCACGATTTAAAAACTATGTAGTCAATTTTCCAAGTTAATTTTTAGTGGTTTTTTTTTACTTTTATATTTTTTTGTATTTTTAAAACAAGCACACTATTCACAAACACAAGCACACATTTTTTTGTATTTTACAATTTTTTATTTTTTTTATATGGAAAAAGCACAAAAAATGGACAGGAATTAAAACAAGTCAAAACACAACTATAGGAATTTTTGTGGGATTTTTAGGCAATTTTTGTAATTTTTTTATTAATTTTCAAAATGTAGACAGAGAAAAAGACACAAAAACACTAATTTTGAATTTTTTAAATATATTAAATGACAATAAAAATCGATGAAAAATTTGTACAATGACAAGCACTATAGGAGGAACTAACACAAATTTTTGCAAAATTTTTAGCACAAGATAAACAGTTATTTCAATCAAAAGAGAGCAAATTCGAGTTCTGCAGTAACAAGGACGTAACTGTAATTATTCAGTTTGTTTGCATCGAAAGTTAACAATAAGAAACAACAGGTAAATAAATGCAAATTACCCAAAATATCTGGAGCTTAAGGGTCTTTTTGGCAAAACTTTAAACCTTCCTGGATAGATATGCAATTTTTCCTTTTTTTAATTTACCTCTCCCTAGGGTTTCTCTGTATGTTTCTTGTTCACACGGATTAGCCGCCGCCGCCTATGGGAGATGGCGGATCTGGAGACTCGCGGGCGGCCGGAGGGGCGCGCGTAGGCGCCTGGAGGGATCAGCGCGGGGCGGTTGGCGAGCCGCGCGCCCGCGCGACACACGCGCGCGAGGAGGACGCGCGGCACCAAGGGAGCGGATGGCGGTTTCCACGCGGACAGGAGATGGCGGGGGTTGACTCCGCCCTCGCACGGCGTTGGCGGCTGTTGGAGGCTGCGGTCGGCGGGTTGGGGGCCGCGGGGGCTCGGCAGAAGACCGCAGCAGCGTAGAGGAAGGCTTCAGGCGGCGTGCGTGGCCGAGATCTGAGGAGGCGCGACGGTTCGTGCGCAGGGGCGCGACTTCGGGCGGCGCCAAATGGAGGATGGGGGGGGGGGACACGCGGAGGAGGTCGGATCTGCGGGGGTGTCGCTGGAGGCGGAGGGGCACGCTCGGGGCGGCGCCGCCGTCCACAGGGAGAGAGCAGGAGGTGCGATCAGGGGGCGCGCGGAGCGCCGCACGCCGGCGCGACTGGAGATGGAGGCCGCCGGGTGTGGGAGGCGGTGATGGCAAGAGCAGGTGGTGGGCGGCGTTGCAGCCCGCTGGGGGAGTTCACGGCCCCTTTTTTTATTTTTTTTTTATTTTTTTTTATTTGCCTGCAGGAACTGTTAGGAAGAAAAAGAATGCATGTTTATTTTTATTTTTTTTTTGATCGGGAAATGTAAACAGTAAACTAATTTTTTTATTATCTTTTTTATATATATTTTTTTATTTTCCTGCAAAACAAATTGTTAGATAGAAAAACAACTATTCATTTTATTTGTATTATTTTTTTATTTATGCACAAATATAGGAACCGTGAATGAAAGGATCTCGACGAGATGATGGAGAGATCCAAGACTTCGGTCACCGTGCGTGACCGAAGGTGGAGGATTGCGTGAGATAGAAATAGAACGCGTGGAGATCGGGAGATGATCTGAAAAATCGATTTCGGAGGCGAAAATAGGTGGTGAAAGTTTTGGTGAATCCTAAAGATCTAACAACTAATAAACTAGGAGAAAAATTAGAACTACGATTATCTACGAAAAAGAACAGGAAATAAAGTTGGGATCTCACCTTGAGATTGGAAATGCTATTGTGGCCTCGACGACGACCGAACGCTGTCACCGGACGGCTCGGAGGCTAAGCACCCTTCTTCGACGAGTAGCTTCTCGGAGGTCGGGCTCCTCTCTCCAAAGATTGATCAAAAAAGAAATGAGGGAGGAGGAGCCCATTAAAAAGAAGACGAAGGTCAGAAATGGAGATATTTACAAAAATGGAAGGTGTTGATTGTGTGAATTAAAATAATTAATTAAATTAATAAATTAAATAATTAAATAATTACGAAATTCGAAATTAATAAATTAAAAAAAATTAATAAATTAATTAGAAATTAATTGGCCACCTTAATGGTGGCCATTAAGGGCATGCAATCAAATCATATATATAAGGCATGTTATAAAATCAAATCAATCAATTAAAATCAAATAATTAAATAAATAATTCGGAATTAATTTAAAATAATTAATTAATGTTAGGTAATTAAATTTTTTTGGTGGATTTTATAAATGGAAGTTAGTGGCATACATATATTATATGCATAAGATATAATGTACATAGGTCCAAATAAGGAAATATTTTTTATACAAGATATTTTTTATTTTATTTTTTTTTTAATTTTTATTTTTATTGAAAACAATATTTATAATATATACATTAAGTAAAACTAAATATTAATAATTATATACAACAAATACATGGGTAAACTGCACAATACACCCCAGAAAACCGACTTTTTAACCGTAACTCCAAAAAATGCGAAACCACAGCCATTTGAAAGATAATTTAATTTATAGTATTATGGAAGTGAGTTTGGTTCGATTTGAGCTTGTATGGAGCCGGAATTGATGTTTCAATTATTGCATTACGGCTTTCTCTGGGTGTAATTATTTACATTATATACATTTTTTTATTTTACAAATATTTTTATTATTTATAATACAAATTTATTTACAACTCTTATTTACAAAAATAAGTGATTTGAGGTCAAATTATATACAAATAAAATAATGTAAGTTTTATACATATATACATGAAAAATATGTACAAGTTAATTTTTTGGATTTTCTGATAGACAACCTTATCTCCCCCTACTTTATTCCTGGTCGATCAGGTCAAGTCTTGACCTTCTCTCGGGGTTTGGGTCAGTCTGTATTTATTGCATAAATACCTCCTTTTCTTTTTCTTTTCTCCTTTATTCTTTTATTT
Organism: Ottelia alismoides; assembly: GCA_037367405.1. Classification (NCBI taxonomy): domain Eukaryota; kingdom Viridiplantae; phylum Streptophyta; class Magnoliopsida; order Alismatales; family Hydrocharitaceae; genus Ottelia; species Ottelia alismoides. The sequence goes on from JAZKJV010010282.1 coordinate 501,270, forward strand.
ATTTACAAAAAGTGTTAAAAATGAATAATTAACAAATGCATGCAGAATGGTAATTTTATGGAATTAATGGGTATTTACAGGTATTTGACTAAGGAAAAGATGCTAAAATAAAAGAATAAAGGCGATGAATCGTGGATTCATCAGGGGGTATGTTGACCAAGAGGTCAACACTCGTTGAGCGTCCATTGGTCCACGTAGACCTAATAGGACAAAACTATAAATAAAAATACATATAAATTAGATAAAATAGTAAATGATTTTTCTAAAATAAAGCTTAAAACATGCAAAATAATTATTATTTTACAATCTTTTTTATCATGATTTTTATTTATTTATACTACCTTATTTATGAGATGCTAATATCGGTGTGTACATATACAGGTAGAAATACATGTATTTTATATGTTATATTTTTATTTTGTATTTAATATATATAATATTATATTTACATATTTACATATTTATAATGTTATTAAATTCGTGTTAACATATATGTATAGTATTTTTATTATTTTTTTGTATGTGTAATAAATACATGTATGTACATTATAGATATAGTATACTAATGAATTATAATTTATTATTTATTTTAGTTACTTTTTAAATGTTTTATTTATGTTTACATTTTTAATAGGTTTTAAATAATATATACATTTTTTTTGAAAATATAAAGAGAGTAAAAATATAAAGAATAAAATAATCTTTATTACAATAGCACTCCAAAAGCCGGCTTTTGTGTCTTAGTTCTATTTTCAATGAGACCACCTTCATTAGATTGATAACTTAATTGGAAGTACAATGGAGGTGAGTTTGGTTCAATTTGAGTTCATATGGAGTAAATATTGATCAATGAAGTTCTATTTGCGCCTTTTTCATCTATGTGTATCATGTGCATTGTGCATGATTTATATTGGCTATTATTTTTACAACTTTTTATACATTATTATGTAAAGTTTTCGGTTGAACATTTTATTATTTGAGGTGTATATAATAAAGATTAAAACAGTTTAAAATTGAGCTATGCAAACATTATTTTGAATTAACGTTTTATGTGAATTTTGTATAGTATATGGCTCTTATCTCCCTATACTTTATTCCTAGTCGACCTAGTCAATATTGACTTGGTCCCATGGTTTATGGTCATTCAATATCTTTGATACTTCATTTATTTCCTTCTCTTTTCTTTATTCTTTTATTTCAGATTTAATTGCATGTATTTACAAACTAATTACATATCAACGTTGGTTGTTAATTTATGCAAATTAGATGCATTTACAGGTATTTTACCAAGGATTTAAGGCTAAAATGAAAGAAAAAAGGCGGATGAATGGCTATTCATCAAAGTTCCATAAGTGTAATCTTTGTGGTTCTCGGGGCGTCGAGACCGGAAATGGCTTCGGGATCGAGGTCTCATTAGCCGAAGAAAACCTAGATAATAACTCTAAATGATTGGAGACTTAAAAGGTGCAAAACATGAGCATCTATATTTGGTGAACATAGCAAAAGAATCCGAATCAACAAGAGTATATGCACCAAGAAGACCTTAGAGTTAGATGATTATCTTCTTGATTCATGAGGCCATCCCTCTTGAGGCATGTAGGAGATGACACTGGAGGTGGCAGCGATAAGGAGGTGGTGCCACACTAGAAGAGGAGAAGATGATGTCGACAAGGAGGAGGCAAATTGAAGGAGAGGAGGAGGAGTCCATGCTAGTAGGCAACGACAATGACGAGGAGTAGATAGCGGGAGTGGGAGGAGTATGGTGGGTGATGTAGGTAGGTGGGGTCAATGTCACGAAAGATATCGATTTTGGCTTTAGGGCTTGATTGTGGCTTGAGGTTCGACTCATGTATTGGTTGGATATGGGTTTGATCAATCTAGTTCAACTAGATAGTACCAACTGATCGAAACAAATTATCATCATCATCGTTATCATTATTTTAAACTATTCCACAAAATCGACCCTGTCAATAAATGGAGGCCACTTTCAAGTCCAACCAGTGAATCTGACACTACGAGAAATTGGACCTAAGATAATGAATCTTTTAAATATTCGGGGCCATATCTTCCAATGTTAACAATATAACAACGAATATTATTCATTTTCAAATCATCTTTTGTACTTATAATTAGCAAAGAATGTCATATGCATGTTGTTAAAGATTCATATATAATGATTTTCCGGTTGACTTATTCGTTAAAATTCATATTAATCGTTCCTAAGTTTAGCAACGATCAGAAGATGTCAATGAATAATCATTATTATATGACTCTTTGCGAGCAATATAACAATGAATGCCATTATTCTTGTGAATTTAAAGAAGTGAGCGACGAAGAATATTTGTTATTATATATTTAACTATGGAATATATGATAAGAAATTTTAAATTACTTATTGCCTTAGACAAATTTTCTTGTAGTGCATGATCTTGTTTTAAAACCATGGACTGCATATACTACTGTCGATTTTCAATAGGGAGTTTTTTTCAGCCATGCTTCAGTGATTATTTAACTCCATGTCTCATTTGATTTATTTCTTTAATTTTCATATGAGCATTATTATTCGACAGTAAAATATCTGGATATCTTTTTTAACGTTCTTCAATCCTACAGGAATGGCACAAGATCATCGTTTCACAAGGTCCTTTTGATTATTAAATCGAGATGGGTTGGGATAACTTCATGTGAATAGTAGCTATTTGAATGGTTATGAGCGTTGGTAGAAGATTGGAATAAGAAATGTGATGTGATGTTACATTAATTTATAATGAAATTCCAACAAATTTTTTTTTGAAAGGAAAAAAGGGTGCACTACCGTAGAGGCAAGCACCTAAAAAACTTTATATTCACAAATTAAGCATCATAGTTACATGGTCCGAGAATCCCGGAGGATCTTGGCATGTTGTATTACATTCTCAACATAGTATCGCTCTCTCCTAAAATATACCCCATTCCTCGCAAGCCAAATCGCCCAGAGGGTTGCAGCTGACTGGATCTTTGCACCAGTATGGCCATTTATCGACGACTCAATAGAATGCCAGAAAGATTGACAGTTCTCTGACTCGATCCCTGTGATGGCGGCCTCCCTCCACACATCTTTTGACTTTGGACAGGTAAAGAAAAGATAATCAATGTCCTCCACCTCCTCATAACAACGTCAGCAAAGAACATCAGAACAATGAAGCAGTCTTGTCCTTCGAGCACTAGTCAACAACATCTCTCTGCCCATCAACCACATGAATACTTTTACCCGACGTGGGATCTTCCACCTCCAAATCTGACCCAATGATGGCTTGGCAATCCTTGGATCAAAAACGAATAGTGTGTATAAAGCTTTATAGGCCTTCTTCACTCGGAAACTGCCATCCGACCATACCCAATGATCACGCCTATCACATGGAATTCCCACCTTAGAGAGTGCATCTCTCAAGCATTGCAAGGCAACCGTATTCTCAGAAGATAGTTGCGAACGGAATGGAGGTGACCAACCATTTCCATTCCACGCTTCGCAGACACGCAATCTCCGATTCTCTGCCAAACCAAATAAACTGGGAAAAAGTTCATGAAGCTTCCCAACGCCCGACCACTCGTCATCCCAAAATCTGAAGGTATCTCCATCTCCAAGACATGGCTGCATCAACTGTGAAATTTGAGGAAGGATGGAGCTGACCCCGCGCTAAAAGTTTGATGGCTTAGATACACTACCCGATCTCCAGTTTAGTGCCCCCGAAACTCCATATATTCTTCGAAGCAAAGTGCAAGTGAGGTCTGAGCCACCACCCCAAAATTGACCTGGGAATACATGGGGTAAATCAGGTTTACCCTGATGTTACGTCAGGATAACCACATAGTCATGAACTTACGGCGAGTGGCAGACATCTTTTTTTTCTTTTCGTTGCAATCGAGGAGCCAAACAACGGGACATTCACCGTCTGTTTCTCTTAAACCATTTGCTCCCTCTCCCCACCGGAATGGAAGTGCTTCGGATCTCTCTTTATTTTAAACACGAGAACAATATTTCTAACAGTTGATCCTGGGGATAAAATAAGGAATGCGATTTATTTCTCGTTATTATTTTATTATCAACAAGACGAAGAAAAACCAGATATTTTAGAGAAGGATGTAACATAAGATATATAATTATCATGACCTCTAACTACTGTTGTCTTTTTGTTATAAAATAAGATTGACATAATCTCTTGTCCAAATAGGCACTCACAGCATAGGCATGTCGTGTCCGTGGTAAGCTAACAGCGTTACATACATATTGCCCTTCTTTTTCTCTGTTTCCCATCTGCCCTTTCAATCATATTTAATGCAGGTATAGTACGGCCTGCATTATAGTTAATTACTGTTTAAGTGTTCCTAGTTCATAGAAAATTTGAAACAGAAAGGTATCAAGATGGTGGCTGTATTAAAAAAGATAGATAAAGTAACAGATTGTACGCAGGCATATCTATATTAATTACATGCCTGTAGTAATTACGACGAAATATCTTGAAAAATCAAGATACTTTCCAGGATCAAACCCTACTTTAACACATGGCAAGTAAGAAACCACAGGCAGTACTGCACGCGACTACATTTTTCAATCATGGTAGAAACAGTGGTCACATCCCCATGGTTTGAGGTCCAAACCCAACAACTCCCTCACTATAAAAAGGAGAAGGGGGCTCACCGCATTTCACACTCGTCTGAAATCATCCCTTCCACGACTTGAGTCCGATCACAATCGACTTTTTTTCCTCCCTTAGACAGCTTCTGCAAATCAGATTAATATATGGCATCATCACCAGCTTGCCCCTCCTATCTCGAACAAAGACTTGCCATGGCCAAGAAATGCTCTCGTGGTTCGTAACAGCTCTGTTGCTGTTCGTAAATGGCTCATATGTATTCGTCCTTCTTTCAACATTTTAATCTCCATGTGGCCTTCAACTTTGCAGAGGGAGCCAAGGCAGGTGCTAAAGCAGCAGTTGTGGCCACTGTCGCGTCTGCAATCCCGACTGTATGTATATCGCTCTATTCCTTCCGCTTAATTACCATGCAATGCAAGCGCTTATGATTGAGATGAATCGATTATATATGTGATGTGTAGTTGGCGAGCGCAAGGATGCTTCCATGGGCAAGAGCGAATCTCAATCCCGTTGCTCAGGCTGTCATCGTTTCCACAGGTTTG